>JARQOC010000003.1:317498342-317742109 GCA_033576535.1 Allobates femoralis
TCGAGGATTTTTTCATGTAGTGCCTATGCAGATCACAATCTCTGACCACAATGCATGGGCTGGCTATGGGTCTCCTGACTGGAGGATGATAATTTGATATATTTCTATGAGGCTGTGATTCTTAGATTGCGGGAGCTGCATAAGCCCTTCTATATTTTTTAATTTACAATTAAGAATCTGTCATCAGAAATATTTTAATAGTTACTGCAGTATATTGGATGTCCTAAATGTTACTAATAAACTAATTTATCGCTAAATTTGACAGTATGTTATGCATGATATTTCAGAACCGATACAATGCAATGCGCGTTAGTTATAGTTTTATATTTCATTTACCGTGATTTGCAGACTATAAAGTGCCAAATTTGGGAGGAAAGGGAGTGCGTTTTATAGTTTGGATGTTCATGGCTTTTTTTGTGGGGGGGGGGGTGTGGTCACCAGCAGCGTGGCGGTGGAGTGGTTTCACAGGAGGCAGGAGCAGGCTACAGTAGCCGCTGGGACTAACACATGTGCCCACTTTTAAAGGAAATGAATATTCACTGCTCTCTACGCCCATAATCCTGCCCACCTCTGCAATTAAGCTGGCGCCAAGAGTTGGGTGAGATTATGGGTGTGGGGAGAGGTTGATATTCATTTTCTTTAATAGTTGGCATACATGTTTGACCCAGTGCCGGCTTGCTGTAGTGGCTGGAACTATTCTGTGTCCACTGTTAAAGGGTTATGTACTTGTAGTGCTTCTGAGTTTTCTCCCAACGTTCTAGGTCACACAAATCCCTGGCAGTCACTGTGACCTTGGGTGTGCATAGTGATCTGCCTGTGTGCCACCCTAAGTATGACTGGCCAAGTGCATCCCTCTGTTACCGCATTGAGTCGGCAGGTAGTGGCTCAGACAGTGAACTTATGCTTATGTGCAATTACATGCTTGCTCAGCATGATGCACAGCAGTGCAGCATATTTCCTGTGAGAAGAGCTGGGTTCTGGTCTGCATTGTGATCTTTTCCTTGTATGCCACTGCATTAGCATATAGTACTGAGCTAGCATGTACCCTGTTTCTCCAAAAATAAACTCTACCCCAAAAATAAGTCCTAGCATGGGTTTTTCAGGCTTTTTGAAGTAGGCATGAAATATAAATCCTACTCCACAAATAAGCCCTATTTGCATACTCACAGCTGAAAGTTGCACCTGCATAGAAATACACAGTGCAGAGTCACTTTCAGCTGATGAGTACTAGCCAATTGCCAAGTGATGCAATAGTTATCAGTAAAGCAGGAATGCGAATACAGTGCAAGGTGAATACTGTATTCATTCCCCTTGTTCCCCCTGTTTTGTAGTGAATGGCTGCATTTTAAATGGCAAGTATGTATCACACAACTAGAGGCATGTTGCAATATAAGTTTGAATGTTTTACTGTGCCTTGCAGCATTACACAAAGGGTTAAATGCATGATGCTGTGTGTGTGTTTGATTGAACACAGTTTCCCACCTATGAGTGCATCAGGTAGGATATGAGCTGACTAGTTCTGGGTAACGAGTCTGCCACAAGCCTGCAAAGGTGCAGAAAAGGACACACAGATTGAGAGATTGGATGAGAAACTGCAGAGTAGGCAGTGTGAGAGGTGGTTGGGAGCTGATGAACAGCTCAGTGTGAACGCTACCCAGACCTCTGAGTAGATAACGGGTTGTACACCGTCTGTACATGGCAAGAGTGGAGTTGAGCTGTGCAGAGCAGTGGAGGTCCAGATACAGAGGGACTGCAAAAGTCTGGAGTGAAGAAGGAACCTCTGAGTGTGCACTTGGGATCGGCTGACAAGAGGTCAGTGTGTGTCAACGTGGCCCACGTCACAGTGAGGATTGAGACGGCCAGGAAACCGTGTGTCCACTGACTGAAGGCGGTGAATGGACCCTGAGTACTCCACTGGCATATATATCATTAAGATGTGTATGTGTGAATATCCATTGAGAGATAAATGGACTATGTGCTATTTGGGCACTTACGTTATGTTGAAGCTGAAGGAAGGCTCATATTTAAGTGACCCCATGAAGGTTTTATGAAGGCATCAATAAACATTAATGAACTTTTAAAAAGAAATGGTTGCTGTGTGTCTTAATCCTGCTGCCAAGCAAGTGTTCCACAGTGCTTAATGTGAGCATGTTGTCACACACATTATTACGATTGTGCGCCCCTGTAATTAAAACAATAAAGCTTTACACTTATCTAAGGCTCCAGTGTCGGCAGTGGTTTCAGTGTTGTCAGGACCCGCAACCAATCAGCACCCAGAGTCAGTATGTCTCGTCTTCTGACTCCTGGTGTTGATTGGTTGTGGGTCACATAGGCTCCATAACTGCAGGTCCTGAGCAATATTGAACAATGCATCCTGAGTCCTGTTACCTCCCACTCATCTTTATGGGTAAGTACCATACCATATAGTGTACCAGTAGTGGGGTAGCTGCTTCCCACTTCCGAGTCCCGCTTTCCAAGACCGCATGTCCACCTCCAAAATCTGCCTACCTGCAGATTTGCTCATTTTCAATAACCAGCAGGGTCATAGAAATCATGGGGCTCCCTAGCAGAAATTTTAATTGTCCCCCCCAAAAAGAAGATAATAATAATAATAATAATAATAATAATAGTGGAGAACAAGCCTTGATGGAAGTAAACAACAGACAACCTTTTAAAGTACAACAGACAAAAAGTGAATACCATAACAAAGCAGTACAAAGCAGAAGAGAAAACTGGCAAAAGCTCTGCATGGACAACTCCTGGAGAAAATCGAGGGTAAAGTAGACAAGGAAAAGACCTGGTTGTGGTTACTAATGGAACATTAAAAAAGGAAACAGAGAGCTTAATTCTAGCAGCTCAAGAGCAAGCCATTTGAACAAATGCAATTAAAGGCAGAATTGAAAAATCAACTACAGACTCTAAATGTCTGCAAGGAAGCAGATGAAACAAAGGATCATATACTGAGCTGTTGGAAGAAGATCACGCAGACAGACTACAAGCAAAGGCATAATACAGTTACTCAGATGATTCACTGGAACTTATGTCACAATTACCATTTAAAGCTGAAGGCACACTGGCGTGAGACTCGCACGAGTGCAATGCGAGAAAAACTTGCATTGCACTCGGACCAGTGTTGCCCTATCAGGCAGGGCACACTGGTGCGAGTCCCCCGCATTAAACTCGCATTGCGAGTCAGAAGCGAGTGCAGTCGCAGCATGCTGCAACTGCATGCGATTCTAACGTGTGTGCGGGCAATGCAAGTCTATGGGTGCGAGAAAAATTTGCACCCAGACAGCACACTGTGTGAGTTTGTAGCACCATTCTGGTAAAAGTTAGAATGTATAGAATAACTAGATCAGGCTTAATAGTCTCCCGCTATTACTTCCAGGACCACCTATTAAGCTCATTACATATTCACTGCACTGTCAAACAAACAGCCAATCACAAGAGCTCACACTATGTGCAGCATGAGCAGCAGCGGTCACAGCACAGTTAACTCCCTGCTTTTACCGGCGCTGCTGTGATCGGTAAGCAGAGAGTTAAATCCTGCGGCTTGTGAATGAGTCGGCTCATTCATAAGCTGCCGTGATTTTAGCAATGCTTAGCGTTGCTATAGTAACTGCTAATTTGGTTACTATAGCAACGGGGCCAGCGGTGACGTCACCGCTTAACACCCACAGTCTCATCACACAGCACTGGGAGTGCACTTCTGCCCCCTGCTGTGTAATGTAGCAGAGCTGATTCAATTCAAGGAGAAGAAAGAAGACAGAAGAGAGAAGAAAGAAGAGAGAAGAAAGAAGAGAGAAGAGAGAAGACCTGGATTGTTGGAGGGCTGTAAATGGGAGTAATAAAGATGGAGTCCCTAATGGTGTGTCTCTATTTCTAATAAAGTATTTTTTGTCTGTGGGGTGTCTTTTTTTAACCATTTATTGGAGATTCTTAATGGCTGGGTCAAACTTGGCCTGACATTAAGAATCTCGGGCTTAATACCAGCTGAAAAAAACAAACTTGGTATTAACCCCTTTATTACCCAGCGTGCCACCACCACCAGGCTCCACACAATTTCTATGTCTAGCCAGGTACAGCTAAGCAGCTGGGGCTGGAATCCGCAGCGCAGGGATGCCCAAGCTTTCTGGGCACCCCCCGCTGCAAATTGCAGCCCGCAGCCGCCCCAGAAGATGGCGCGTTCATTGAAGCGCCATCCTCTGGCGCTGAACCCCACTCTTCCAGCGGCCCTGGTGGCGGTGGCACACTGGGTAATAAAGGGGTTAATACCAGCTTTGTTATACAAGCTGGTATTAAGCCCGAGATTCTTAATGTCAGGCCACGTTTGACCCAGCCACTAAGAATCTCCAATAAAGGGTTAAAAAAACACAACACAGAGAAAATTTTTTATTTGAAATAAAAGAAAAAGCCATTAGAGACTCCATCTTTAATTAAAAAAATCCTCTTCCGTCCGACGTAGTCCAAAACACGATGTCCTCTCTGCTACATCCCCTGTGCATAGATATAGATGTCTATGCACAGGGAATGAGCAGACTGAGAACAATCTCAGCTCTGCTACATCATGTCTGTGAGCAGGCGGGCTCTAGGACCCTGGAGCTGCACAGAGAAGACAGCTAGACTCGGCTCGCAAAGAAACAGCAGTTACTTTGCGAGTTTCCCTGCTATCACTGGCACAGTAGCCGAGTCTAATGCAAACAATGGCAATCCTAGTTTTGTCAGCGTTTGCCATTGATTTGCATTGGACTCGTGCGAGTAAACGCTGGGAAACTCGCAGAGTACCGAGTCCTGCGAGTCCCTTACTACTTGCCGAGTAACGAGTTCTAGCGAGTAGATTCGCCCATCCCTAGTACAAAGGCAACAAAAGTGCTCCACAAACACTGTATGATGCCCCCACAATGAATTCCTCCACACTACCTTTCACACACAGGATGATGACCATCATGTACACCCCTCAACTACCCCAGCAATGAATGGTGACCCCAGCGCAGTATAATCCCCAACTTTGACCCACACACAGCCATTCATTCAGTCCAATGTGCCTACATAGAGTGTAATGGCCCCTTCTATCACTCTAAATGGTAAAACGGCCCCCGCACAGCCCTCCACACAGTATGATGGAACCCACACAAAACTTCACACTGTATAATTGCTTGCATGCAGTATAACAGCCCCCAAATAGGCCTCCATAATGTATAAAGGCTCCCTCATAGCCGACCAAATATTGTAATGGCCCCACATTGCCTTCCAAATAGCAATGTGCTCACATAGTTCTCTATATGGTATAATGGGCCCCACATTGCTTCACTTATAGAATAATGCTTCCCCGTAGTCCTCTATACATTATAATGCACCCCCATAGTCCTCCATATACTATAATGCAGCCTGCATATAAGATAATGCAGCTTCTACTGTATAGTTCTCCATATAATATAATACAGGGCCCATATAAAATAATGCAACCTCTGTATTTTATAACTAGATGCAGGGTGTTGACATCACAATGGGGGCAGGCTCTGTGGCACTGGGGCAGCGGCCATCTCTTTCCTCTGTGCACTCTCCCCCATCTGCTCTCTCCCCCTTGTGCGCCGTCTCTGGCCCCCTTGTGCGCTGTTATTGCCCCCTTGTGCGCTGTTTCTGCCCCCTTGTGCGCTGTCTCTGCCCCCTTGTGCGCTGTCTCTGCCCCCTTGTGTGCTGTCTCTTCCCCCTTGTGTGCTGTCTTTGCCCCCCTTGTGCGCTGTGTCAACTCCCCTTGTGTGTTGTCTCTGCTCCCCGATCCCCATTGTAATACCTCTGTTGAGTGAAATATTGATTTGGTACAGGGCGGCCATAGGCTACAAGGGGCAGGATTACCAGACACTGGTAGAGCCTGTGTACTCACTTTGTAGGCCCACCGTCCTGACAGCCAGAGGTGTAGTTGATGTCCACAAGGGGAAGAGAAGGCCAAACTGCCACGGTATGCTACCATTGCCAAGCTGTACATGGTCAGTAACAACGCGATCACAGCTGTGGAGCTCTTGGACTCGCCGAAACAGGCGGAGGACAATGGCCCTGAGGGGCAGCTGGAAGACTGTTGCCAGAAGCTACATGTAGGCACCAGCTCCACCCCCTCTCATCAGAAGCATGGAGTGTACCGGGTAGTCAAAGAATATGAGTAGGTCTTCAGCAAACACCCATTAGATTTTAGGCAGGCAAAAGGGGTGCAGCATCGTATACCCACAGGGGACCATCCACCCGTTAAAGAGAGGTACAGGCCTATACCACCAGGGATAATTAGCCAAAGGAATGTGACAAGGCTTACAATGTAAATATGTTTGTTTTCTATTATGCACTGTGTAAATATGTGTGTTTTCAAGTAACTAAGCAAGAATACAACCAGTAAGCGTACCATGCCTACAGAGACTTTACTGTATGAACTTTGAGTTTTCTTGAACTTTTAATTAACTATGGACCATTAGTCATAGGACAGGTTGTGGCAAAGACTTTGTGTAAATATACTTTATCATCAGCCAATGGTGGAAGGACTAATCCCCAAAGTGACTGCTTTTTCTTACATTTTTATTGGTTTTTGTAATTTTTCCTTTTGAGACTCTATTCATTAAGTACCATATTGTCAATGTTATATTTGCCCCCTCTTAAAGATGGGAGTCCTTCCTGTCAGCAGCGTTGTTAGGCACATCCTCTCTGACTGCCTTCCCAGCACTAACTGAGGTAATTGTCACTGAACTACTTCTTCACTAACCTAGGCTCCACCCCCTTTCTGGACCTACTGAATAATCAGTCCCTCTATACCAAGGTGGCCTAGTCCTGGTTGTGTTTGTGTAACTTGAGACTCCACAGGTTAAACCCTAAACCGACAACTTACAGAGATACCACATATATTTATCAGGACTAATTCCTCTCTGTGGCGCCTATCCAGAGGGGCGCACAGATGCACCAAGATTATATTTTTGCTGAAGTACGGCAAAGGGAAGCAAATTATTTGACCCATCAAGGATATCTGAAATTGATGTAATTCCTGCCAATCTCCAAGAGTCAAGCTTAAGCCTACTTGAAATATGACCTAAGAACTCAATAGAAATCCAGGTCGGTGGCAAGACCGAGAATGATTTTACCGCTCTAGAAAGGAGTAGCCTCCAGGAACAAATAGCTGCCTTCATAGTGACAGATCCAAGTAACTTTTTCTTAGAGTCACAGAGAAAAGCAACTATTTTTTAACTCAATGAGTCACTTATGCCTGGAGAGTTCTCAAAGTCCATCCAAGACAGTTTATTTTCCGCTTACCTCCAACATTGAGAAAGCTTAATGATAGACACATCACGATTTGCGAAAAGGTTAGGTAACCCCGAACCTCCTCTTATCCTTTTCCAGGACCCATCTGGCCACTCTAGGTCTCTGTTTGCCCGAAATATAAGCAATCATTTGACTCCGGAGTTTCTGAAGCCACCTCTTCGACATAGTAATGAGAATCAATCTCAAAAAATAGAGAACCTTTGGCAAAACACACATCTTAAATAAGAACAGATTCTACCAAACCAGGACAAATATAGGCTTTCAAAATGTAAAAGGTCCAACTGAATTTTTTTTTATAAATATCTGTTATGTTGACATCTATCAATGCAGATAATGGCTTAGTCAATTTTATTCCCAATACTTCATATTGTTGCTGTCCCAAAAAAGGTCTGTAACATTTTTTTTAGCTTTCCCAATAAATCATCATCTAAGTGATAGTGTAATGCCTGAGTTTTTGTCAGATTTACTATATACTGCGAAACCCAGGAGAATTCCTCTAGAGTCCAAAGCAGGGATCTCAAGGATGCCAGGGGATTAGTAATAGTTAACAAGATATCGTCAGCAAACAACTAGATCTTGTAAGATAAGATAAGATAAGATAAGATAAACTTTATTGATCCCGGAGGAAATTACAGTATTACAGCAGCAGAACAAAGATCAAGAACATTTCACACTTTACAAAATAAGTCTATATGGACAGCAGATGTGGGTAGACTGGTACATGTACCTCACCTATTCCCCCCATACACATAGAACTTCACATAGTCTTGGGATGCTTTACACTTATACATTTGTTAAACATCCCCACAGCTGTCGGAACAAACGATTTTCTGTATCTTTCCTTTTTACACATTAGTTGGATTAGACGCTTGCTGAATGTGCTCTTCTGCTTCGCAAACAGTTCAGAGAGCGGGTGTGTATTGTTGCTCATTATAGCCTTGCATTTCTTATTAATTCTATCCTCTAATACCTCCTTGAAAGTCCTAAGTTGTAGACCCACCGCCGCACTAGCCTTCTTGATAAGTTTATTCAGCTTATTAGCGTCAGCTGTGCGCACACTACTACCCCAGCATATTATTGCAGCAAAGATTGCACTCGCCACAATAGATTGGTAGAACATTTCAAGCATTTTGCTACACACATTAAACAACCTTAATTTTCTTAGGAAGTAAAGTCTACTCATCCCTTTCTTGCAAACCTTCTCCATATGGCACCTCCAATCAAGCTTGCTGTCCAGGTGAACCCCCAAATATTTGAAATTCTCCACCATCTCCACATCCTGTCCATCAATAGTGATAGGTAAGCAATCCTTCATGCACCTTCCATAACTCAACACCAACTCCCTGGTTTTCTTTACGTTGAGTTCTAAATGGTTAGCCTGGCACCAGTCAACAAAGTCCGAGACCACCCTTCTGTATTCCTCCTCCCCCTGGCCTCTCTCAATACCTCCGACCATCATTGAGTCATCAGAGTACTTCTGAAGGTGACAAAGGTCTGATTTATACTGAAAATCAGCTGTGTATGACGTAAAAAGGAATGGCGACAGCACCGTTCCCTGTGGGGCTCCAACACTGCTCCGAACACTATCCGATACGGCCACCCCAACCTTACGAACTGTGGCCTGTCCGACAGGTAATCAATGATCCAATTCACTAGTCCCTCATCAACCGCCATTTCAACCAGCTTTTTACATTATAATAGTGGCTGTAAGGTGTTGAATGCACTGGAGAAATCGAAGAATATGGCACGTACAGTGGTTCCATCATTGTCCAAAAAGGTATAGCTTGCTGTATAACTTCACACCCTCAATCTGTGGATCCGTCCAAATTACCTCAGCGAGAGGCTCTATGAATAGGTCAAAAAGTATAGGTGAGAGAGGACACCCTTGGCGGGTTCCATTTGATAAACAAAATTTGTCAGACAGAGTATTATTTGACAAGACAAAGAGTTGTAAAAAGCTTTAAAAGAATTCAATATTGCTCTTCTGAATCCAAACTTGCCCAAAACCTCAAAGAGAAAGCCCCAGTGAACCCTGTCAATGCCATCTAGCATACAATGACCTCTATTATCCTCTGTATTGGTGATAGATCTGTGAAAGGGCTGTGCTAACTAGAGAGACAAAGTGATGTGCCTCCATGAAAGGGGCAGGGCTGTGTGGTGGGGGTGCAGATTTGAAGGGGCGAAGCTATGTGTGGACTGTAGAGTCCGGCATTGCCCGGGCATAGGGCTGAGTGATGGAGACTGATACATACATACACATATGCATACACTTAGCTTTATAGCTCTGCTTTTTGCATGGATGCACATGACTCCGCCCTTCTGGTTAGCCCCACTCCTTTAAGGGCAGGACTATGTGGAGGGGTGGGCTACATGATGGTGGGGCTATGTGAAGGTGGAGCTATATAGGGGTGGGTCTACCTGGAGGGGGTGGACATACATACATACACACACATACACATACATACATTCAGCTTTCTATATAATACATATAGATCTATATATATAATTCAAGGTAGAATCCAAATTTCGGTGTTGCATTCATCAAGCCAGGCAACATTCTTTGCAGAATTGTTTGAGAGTGCTGATGGTTTAAGAGAAAAATTCAATGATTTCAGAGGAGTGTGGTTTTATGCCTACAATTGATGGAACAAAAGAGTGCTGGTATCCCATAATAGATATATATATAAACAGCCCACAGCCTTTATATTATAGATATACAGTCCGCAGCCTCTAAATTATATAAATACAGCCCTCAGCCAATTCATTATACATATACAGCCAGCAGCCTCTATATTATATATACTACTAGATGGCGGCCCGATTCTAAAGAATCGGGTATTCTAGAATCCATATATAGTTTATTTACTAATAGTTAGGGGGGTGCGGTGAAATGAATTGTGTGAATACAGGTGGCTCAGTGGGTAGCAGAGTATACAGTGGCTCAGTGGTTAGCAGTGAGTGCGGTGGCTCAGTGGTTAGCAGTGAGTGCGGTGGCTCAGTGGTTAGCAGTGAGTGCGGTGAGATTGGTCAGCACAGTGGCGTGGGCAGAGTGGTCAGCGCAGCGCCGTGGGCAGAGTGGTCAGCGCAGCGCCGTGGGCAGAGTGGTCAGCGCAGCGCCGTGGGCAGAGTGGTCAGCGCAGCGCTGTGGGCAGAGTGGTCAGCACACACATACATACATACACACACACACATACACACACTGCGCTATAGTTAGCAGCAACCCTGCATCTTCCCCGACGGCTGGATCCTGAGTTGACATGTCGCCGCCCGCGGACGACTGGTTCCAATATGGCGTTCGGGAAGTTTGGGGAGACTTCTTGGACGCTATATTGGATCCAGTAGTTCGGAGGTGGCGAATTGTCGACTGAGGATCTAGGCGGCTGATGCAGGGCCGGTGGTAAGTATAGAGGAGTGTGTGTGTGTGTGTATGTGTGCGGACAAAGTGAGGGAAGTGCGGAGAAAGTGAGGGAAGTGACTACATACACACATATATACACATACTGTACATTGCATATGGAGGGGTGAGGAGAGCGGAGGCTGGAGGGGTGAAGAGGGGTGAGGACAGGGGAGGCTGGAGGGGTGAGGAGGGGAGGCTGGAGGGGTGAGGAGGGCAGAGGACAGGGGAGGCTGGAGGGGTGAGGAGGGCAGAGGACAGGGGAGGCTGGAGGGGTGAGGAGAGGGGAGGCTGGGGAGGTGAGGAGGGCAGAGGACAGGGGAGGCTGGAGGGGTGAAGAGGGCAGAGGATAGGGGAGGCTGGAGGGTGAGGAGAGGGAAGGCTGGAGGGGTGAGGAGGGCAGAGGAAAGGGGAGGCTGGAGGGCAGAGGACAGGGGAGGCTGGAGGGCAGAGGACAGGGGAGGCTGGAGGGCAGAGGACAGGGGAGGCTGGAGGGCAGAGGACAGGGGAGGCTGGAGGGCAGAGGACGGGGAGGCTGGAGGGCAGAGGACAGGGGAGGCTGGAGGGCAGAGGACAGGGAGGCTGGAAGGCAGAGGACAGGGGAGGCTGGAGGGCAGAGGACAGGGCAGGCTGGAGGGCAGAGGACAGGGCAGAGGCTGGAGGGCAGAGGACAGGGCAGAGGCTGGAGGGGAGAGGACAGGGCAGAGACTGGAGGGGAGAGCAGAGGCTGGAGGGGAGAGCAGAGGCTGGAGGGGAGAGCAGAGGCTGGAGGGGAGAGCAGAGGCGGGAGGGGAGAGCAGAGGCTGGAGGGGAGAGCAGAGGCTGGAGGGGAGAGCGGAGGCTGGAGGGGAGGGGAGAGCAGAGGCTGGAGGGAGAGCGGAGGCTGGAGGAGAGGGGGGAGCGGAGGCTGGAGGGAGAGCGGAGGCTGGAGGGGAGAGCGGAGGCTGGAGGGGAGAGCGGAGGCGGGAGGGGAGAGCGGAGGCGGAAGGGGAGAGGCGGGAGGGGAGAGCAGAGGCTGAAGGGGAGAGCAGAGGCTGGAGGGGAGAGCGGAGGCGGGAGGGGAGAGCGGAGGCGGGAGGGGAGAGGCTGGAGGGGAGAGCAGAGGCTGGAGGGGAGAGGAGAGGCGGGAGGGGAGAACGGAGGCGGGAGGGGAGAGCAGAGGCGGGAGGGGAGAGCAGAGGCTGGAGGGGAGAGCAGAGGCTGGAGGTGAGAGCAGTGGCTGGAGGGGAGAGCGGAGGCGGAAGGGGAGAGGCTGGAGGGGAGAGCAGAGGCTGGAGGGGAGAGGAGAGCAAAGGCTGGAGGGGAGGGGAGAGCAGAGGCAGGAGGGGAAAGCAGAGGCTGGAGGGGAGAGCAGAGGCTGGAGGGGAGAGCGGAGGCGGGAGGGGAGAGGCTGGAGGGGAGAGTAGAGGCTGGAGGGGAGAGGAGAGGCTGGAGGGGAGAGGAGAGCAGAGCCTGGAGGGAGAGGAGAGCAGAGGCTGGAGGGGAGAGCAGAGGCTGGAGGGGAGAGCAGAGGCGGGAGGGGAGAGCAAAGGCGGGAGGGGAGAGCAGAGGCGGGAGGGGAGAGCAGAGGCGGGAGGGGAGAGCGGAGGCGGGAGGAGAGAGCGGAGGTGGGAGGGGAGAGGCTGGAGGGGAGAGCAGAGGCTGGAGGGGAGGGGAGAGGAGAGCAGAGGCTGGAGGGGAGGGGAGAGCAGAGGCTGGAGGGGAGACCAGAGGCTGGAGGGGAGAGCAGAGGCTGGAGGGGAGAGCGGAGGCGGGAGGGGAGAGGAGAGCAGAGGCTGGAGGGGAGAGGAGAGCAGAGGCGAGGGGAGAGGAGAGCAGAGGCTGGAGGGGAGAGGAGAGCAGAGGCTGGAGGGGAGAGGGGAGGCTGGAGGGGAGAGCGGAGGCGGGAGGGGAGAGCGGAGGCTGGAGGGGAGAGGCTGGAGGGGAGAGCAGAGGCTGGAGGGGAGAGGCTGGAGGGGAGAGCAAAGGCTGGAGGGGAGAGCGGAGGCTGGAGGGGAGAGGCTGGAGGGCAGGGGAGGCTGGAGGGGCTGGAGGGCAGGGGAGGCTGAAGGGCTGGAGAGCAGGGGAGGCTGGAGGGGCTGGAGAGCAGGGGAGGGTGGAGGGGCTGGAGGGCAGGGGAGGCTGGAGAGGCTAGGGAGGCAGGGGAGGCTGGGGAGGCAGGGGAGGCTGGAGAGATATAGATAGATAGATATAGATAGAAAAAGATACATCGATAGATAGATAGATAGATAGATAGAAATAGATAGATAGAAATAGATAGATAGATAGATAGATAGATAGATAGAAAAAGATACATAGATACATAGATAGATAGATAGATAGATAGATAGATAGATAGATAGATAAAGATATATAGATATATAGATAGATAGATAGATAGATAGATAGATAGATAGATAGATAGAAATAGATAGATAGATAGATAGATAGATAGATAGATAGATAGATAGATAGAAAATGATACATAGAATATATAGATAGATAGATAGATAGATAGATAGACAGATAGAAAAAGATACATAGATATATAGATAGATAGATAGATAGATATAGATAGATAGATAGATAGATAGATAGATAGATAGACAGAAATAGAATAGATAGATAGATAGATAGATAGATAGATAGTATAGATAGATAAGATAGAAAAAGATACATAGATATATAGATAGATAGATAGATAGATAGATAGATAGATAGATATAGATAGATAGATAGATAGTAGATAGATAGATAGATAGATATAGATAGATAGATATAGATATATAGTTAAGAAAATAGATATTGAAAAATAGAGAAAAAAAATGAAAGATAAATAGAGAAAACATTTTTTTGGACCGGCAGTAGGCGAGCCCCGTGGCCGAAAATAGAACCAGAAGGGCGGGCATATATTTAGCGAGACACCGCTAATGTATGTCTATGGGAAGTGAGGCGGTATTCTGATTGGTCGGCGTATGCACACAGCGACCAATCAGAATCGCGCCTCACTTCCCATAGACATACATTAGCGGCGTGTCGCGACATTTATGGGCGGGTCCCTGGTTCTCTTTTGCGGCCATAAAATCGCGGACACACCGCTCTGTATGTCTATGGGAAGTGAGGCGCGATTGTGATTGGTCGCTGTGTGCTGCCGCCGACCAATCAGAATCGCGCCTCACTTCCCATAGACATACATTAGCGGCGTGTCGCCAAATTTATGCCCGGGTCCCTGGTTCTCTTTTGCGGCCATAAAATCGCGGACACACCGCTATGTATGTCTATGGGAAGTGAGGCGCGATTCTGATTGGTCGCTGTGTGCTTCCGCTGACCAATCAGAATCGCGCCTCACTTTTAGCGGTAAATTTGAAAGTCCAAAAGCGCCCATTCTATGTCTATGGGAAGTGAGGCGCGATTCTGATTGGTCGCTGTGTGCTGCCGCCGACCAATCAGAATCGCGCCTCACTTCCCATAGAGAAACATTAGCGGTGTCTCGCGAAATATGTTGCCGGCCTTCTGGTTCTATTTTCGGCCACGGGGCTCGGCTATTTCCGGTCCAAAAAAAATATTTTCTCTATTTATGTATTTATTTTTATCTATTTTTCTATCTATATTATGAGATAGATAGATAGATAAGAAAAAAGATAGAAAAATAGATAAAAAGAAAGATACATAAATACAAAAAATATTTTTTTTGGACCGGAAATAGCCGAGCCCCGTCGCCGAAAATAGAACCAGAAGGCCGGCAATATATTTCGCGAGACACCGCTAATGTTTGTCTATGGGAAGTGAGGCGCGATTCTGATTGGTCGGCGACAGCACACAGCGACCAATCAGAATCGCGCCCAACTTCCCATAGACATACATTAGCGGCGTGTCGGCAAATTTATGGCCGGGTCCCTGGTTCTCTTTTGCGGCCATAAAATCGCGGACACACCGCTATGTATGTCTATGGGAAGTGAGGCGCGATTCCGATTGGTCGCTGTGTGCTTCCGCTGACCAATTAGAATCGCGCCTCACTTTTAGCGGTAAATTTGAAAGTCCAAAAGCGCCCATTCTATGTCTATGGGAAGTGAGGCGCGATTCTGATTGGTGTCCTGTCGCCGACCAATCAGAATCGCGCCTCACTTCCCATAGACATAGAATGGGCGCTTTTGGACTTTCAAATTTACCGCTAAAAGTGAGGCGTGATTCTGATTGGTCAGCGAAAGCACACAGCGACCAATCGGAATCGCGCCTCACTTCCCATAGACATACATAGCGGTGTGCCCGCGATTTTATGGCCGCAAAAGAGAACCAGGGACCCGGCCATAAATTTGGCGAGACGCCGCTAATGCATGTCTATGGGAAGTGAGGCGCGATTCTGATTGGCTGGCGGCAGTAGACAGCGACCAATCAGAAGAGCGCCTCACTTCTCATAGACATAGAATGGAGGATTTTTCGTCCATTCTATCGCAATGAGAAGTGAAGAGGAGGTCGGAGCCGAAGATGGCGGAAAGAAGAGAGAAGACCCCCGGGGCCGGACGAAGAGGACGCCTGGCCGGACGGAGGACTTGTGGATCGGACGGAGGATGAGATGAAGACATGTAAGTGATCGACGGCGGCGGTGGGTTAGGGGACGGCGGGGGCTTAGGGTGTAGCGCCTTAGGGGGTAGCGACAGCGGCGAGGGACAGCGACGGGGGCTTAGGAGGCGGCGGGGCTTAGGGGGTATCGGCGGGGGGTAGCGCCGGGGGCTTAGGAGGCGGCGGGGCTTAGGGGGTATCGGCGGGGGGTAGGGGCTTAGGGGGTAGGGGCTTAGGGGCTGCGAGGCTTAGTCGGCGAGGGGTAGCGCCGGGGGCTTAGGAGGCGGCGGGGCTTAGGGGGTATCGGCGGGGGGTAGGAGCTTAGGGGGTAGGGGCTTAGGGGCTGCGGGGCTTAGTCGGCGGGGGGTAGCGCCGGGGGCTTAGGAGGCGGCGGGGCTTAGGGGGTATCGGCGGGGGGTAGGGGCTTAGGAGGTAGGGGCTTAGGGGCTGCGGGGCTTAGAGAATAGGGCTTAGGAGGTATCGGCGGGAGCTTAGGGGGCTGCGGGCCTTAGAGTATAGGGCTTAGGCTTAGGAGGCGGGCTTAGGGGGTATGGGCTTAGGGGCGGCGGGGTAGGGGCTTAGGGGCGCCAGCGGGCTTAAGGGGTAGGGGCTTAGGGGCGGTGGGGTAGGGGCTTAGGGGTGGCAGGGTAGGGGCTTAGGGGCGCCAGCGGGCTTAGGGGGTAGGGGCTTAGGGGCAGCGGGGTAGGGGCTTAGGGGCGCCAGCGGGCTTAGGGGCGCCAGCGGGCTTAGGGGGTAGGGGCTTAGGGTCGGCGGTGTAGGGGCTTAGGGGCACCAGCGGGCTTAGGGGGTAGGGGCTTAGGGGCGGCGAGGTAGGGGCTTAGGGGCGGCGGGGTTTAGGGGATTGCGGCAGCGGCGGCAGGGGTTTAGTATGCGGTGGGCTTAGGGGGTAGGGGCTTAGGGGCGGCGGGGTAGGGGCTTAAGGGCGGCAGCGGGCTTAGGGGGTAGGGGCTTAGGGGCGGCGGGGTAGGGGCTTAGGGGCACCAGCGGGCTTAGGGGGTAGGGGCTTAGGGGCAGCGGGGTAGGGGCTTAGGGGCGGCGGGGTTTAGGGGATAGCGGCAGCGGCGGTGGGGGTTTAGTATGCGGCGGGGTTAGGAGGCGGGCTTAGGGGGTAGGGGCTTAGGGGTGGCGGGGTAGGGGCTTAGGGGCGGCAGCGGGCTTAGGGGCGGTGGGGTAGGGGCTTAGGGGCGCCAGCGGGCTTAGGGGGTAGGGGCTTAGGGGCGGCGGGGTAGGGGCTTAGGGGCGGCGGGGTTTAGGGCGGCGGGGTAGGGGCTTAGGGGCGGCGGGGTTTAGGGGATAGCGGCAGCGGCGGCGGGGGTATAGTATGCGGCGGGGCTTAGGGGGTAGGGGCTTAGGGGCGGCGGGGTTTAGGGGATAGCGGCAGCGGCGGGGCTTAGGGAGTAGGGGCGGCGGGGGTAGGGGCTTAGGCGGCGGGGTTTAGTATGCAGCGGGGCTTAGGGGCGGCGGGGTTTAGGGGATAGCGCCAGCGGCATGGGCTGTAGTATACCATAGCGGTGTACACTACAGCCCCATGCTGTGGCTTTGTTCGCGGGGCAACGACTCGCAATGCCCGCTTTGCGGGCATTGCCTCGCGAGTCGCGGCCACGGACATAGTCCTGGAGAAGGTTCCGAGCTACGCAAACAAAGCCACAGGAAGTAGCGCCGGTCAGACGGAAGTCAGCTACGGCAATTATAGATTATGGTAACCCTAAGTAACCTAAAAAGGGAAAGGTTTATTCTGATTTCATGTCAGATCGTGAGAAAAACATGCATAAGTGTCATTTTATATACTAGTGCATCTCAATGAATTTGGATATCATCAAAAATCAATGTAATATTGCTATGTTTAAGGGCGTTTCTGGGAACCATAAAATAAATTGACTAATAAATCAATATTATTAATAAATAAATCACCCTTTGATGTCTTGTGGAATACATCAGTGGAGTTTTTAACCATTCAATTTTCTGAGATAATGACCTTTGGGTTTCATTGGCTGTAAGCCATAATCATCAGCATTAACAGATATAAACACTTATAATAGACCACTCTGTGTGTAATGACTCTATATAATATATGTATCTCACTTTTTGCATTGAATTACTGAAATAAATTAACTTTTTGAAGATATTCTAATTCATTGAGATGCACTAGTAGTGTATGTAAACTTCTGCTTTCAATTGTACCTATATGAACCAGTCATCTCAGAGGATCAGTATGTGCCATTACGTCTTAAGGTGATGCATGAGAAAATAAACAGATCTTCTATGTCCCCTATTTTGAGTCTTACTTTTTTTTCATTCACGGTTAAGTGGCGAGAAGATTTATGAGTCCCTTATCTGTTAGGATCTGTCATGGGACATTACTATTACACGCTTCATATCTTCTTACATGATACTGGATATTTCGCAATAAGTCAGGATGGGGCAAGCCTTTTACTTCTCATTGATGGCTTGTGTAAATATGCCAGAAAACTTTCTCTAAATTGTTTGATCACATACAGTTGTTTTTTTAGTCATTTCTTACTGAGCAAAATACAATTTCAGGCATTGCAACCGTACAACATGAATTACCAATACATCATATAGGAGCAGGAGGTGCAAGGGCCAAGCTGCCATGAAGCCTGGACCATACCCAACAGATGCTTCCGTGCCGTGCTATACAACTGTCATTTGCCTTGCACCAGTTGCTGCTGTTTCACCATTTAAATACTGTTGTCAATTACTGTTAGCAGCATTTAAATCCTTGGGTTGATTCTGAAGGCCTCCATACCTACCATCTTGGTCCTTCTGTTAAAACCAACCACAGCATATAATTGGCAATACCAAATAATTAACCAATTGACACCTCCTCTGGTTCCGCCCTGCCCCTCCCCTATAAAGGGGGAGGAGACATCACACAACACTTATAATTTCCAAGCAATGATGGATTATAATGGGAGGGAAGTCTGTGCTGCCTACGGACTCCAGGAAATGAAAATTTCGGGTACGTAAATTTCTCTCGTTCCTGGTCATCCTATGGCAGCACAGTAGCAAGCATTACTCCACTTAGGGTTGGAAATCATTTTTTTAAGACCTGTTGAAGTATTCCTATGCCGAAGGCTGAGCCCGCTGAAGCTGAGATGTCTAGTCAATAATGTTTAATGAATGTAGATGGAGATGACTATGTTGCATCTTTACAGATGTGATCCAGTGGTACGTGTTCCCTTTCAGCCCATAAAGCTGATGGAGCATGAGTAGAATTAGCTCTAACTGACAACGATGGTTCCAGTTAATTTGTCAAGTAGGTTTCGCAGAATACGGAACAGATCCATCTAGCTAGAGTGCTCTTGCTAGCTTTCCAGCTGCGATTCGGCCCTGTAAACTGAAGAAACAGGTGTTCGTCCTTCCTGAGCGTGAGAGTGTTCTGGAAATAGATGAAGACTATCCTCCGTACCTCCAATAAGGCGAGACCTTGTTCCTTAGCATTGTCGAGCACTGGAAGAATAACCTCTTGGATCATGTTCAATGCAGAACCCCCTTTTGGCTAGAACCCTGCCATGAATCATAAGGGTATATGATCTGAAGCAATGCGGAGATATGGTTCCCTGGAAGACAATGCCTGGAATTCTCCAATTCTGCTAGCTGATGTAAGTACTACCAGGAACAGAGTCTTCCAGATGTGCTTGATCAAAGCCTGCTCTGCTGGCTCGAGCAGAGGACCTTGAAGAGCTTTAAGATGGAGTGAGAGGTCCCAGGAAGGAGCTGGTGAAACAAAACAGAGATCTCAAATTCTTCACTGCTTTAAAGAATCAAGCTATCAGCGGATGCCTAGATATGTACCATCTAAGTTGACGTTGATCACTGAAAACTGAGTCTTCAAATTCAGACCTTTAACAAACCCCACGTGCAGGAACTGTAAAATGGAGGCCACAGTACTCCTGCCATGGCTTTGTGAGGAGCACCACAAGTTATAGATCTTCCATAATCTGGAGTACCCCTCAACGTAGCTGTTCTTCGAGCAACAGCAAGAGTAGTGATAACACTATCTGGGAGCCATTAGGAGATTAAATTAAGAGATTAAAATCTCCATGCTGTCATATGCAACCTGGCTGGGTCTGGGTGTAGAATGTCTCCTTGTGACAGGAGATCTGGTCTGAACAGACGTTTTCAGAATCTTCCTCTCAAAAGTTGCCACATGAGTTAAAAGCAATTTCTTCAAAGCTTGAATGGAATGACTGCAATGGCCTCCATTTGTTCGTCCCTAATCTTACAGAGTACCGTGAGGATCATCGGAACCGAGGGAAAGACATACCCCAGCAATCTCTTTTCATGAGAATAATCAATATTCCCCAGCCACCATTTTCAGAAAGCAATATTCTTACAAATAACCATCTTCCTCAGAGCAGCCAGGTTGGCTCAGAAGCTGCTAGATCCACTCATTGGAACATGTTAATTAACTAGGAACAGCAAAGGGCCCTTCCTCACCTGTGATATGCTAATCACCCTGAGGAAGCACCCATTGTGGTCACAAAATAGGGCTTCCAGAAGGGATAATCAAGGGACACCAGAGTGTGGAAACTAATCTCCTGCTTACCACGGGTTGGAAAGAAATTCTTTCACTCAGCTCAGACCGAATGGAGCCGAGTTATAAAGTTTAATATTTTATAAGCCGACCCTTCTGTGAGGATGTTGAGTAGAAATATGAAATCTAGACATTCAGACGATCAAGTACATATTTTTACATATGTGCGTGATGATCGTAAGCCACCTAAACTTGATATTGGCCAGTAGGATACAAGCAAAAGGGGTCATGTTTCATATCCAGGTGAAGATAAAATCATAACAGAAAATATGATGGCATTGTCTTCCGCCTGTGACGCTCACAGACAAAGCTACGACAGATAATAAGTTTTGGATATCTATATCTCCACCCAGAGGGGTGGGAGTTATGAGACATCCCAGAGGTGTGAGATGGGTGGGGACAGGGTTCAGCCTCATAATGTATAAAAATCTGCTGCCCCATCTCCATCTTGGCATTCGTCTGACGGAACATAATTCATCACGGCTAGCATATACCCTGTAACTGGGCGGCTCCATGCGGTCCCTTGCGGCACTATCAGCATTAAAGTAACTGATCACATGTGTGTGTAATTCTGTGTGTATTCCATTTATCCTTCTATTTGCATAACTGACTGTAATATTTGTAACATCTTAGTAATAACTGTAAATATTAATTCTAGTGTACCAATAGGGTGATTAAATATATAAGTTTAATCTTGAGTTGTCCTTTTATCTTGATCACGCATTCCCACATCCGTGTGCTCATTTAATGCTACCAGGGTTGGTTTCTGACCCGATATAATCCCAATCATGGACTGGAATTATATTAAATGAGGAACTGGTGGTAGCAATTAGTGCTTGGGGTTATTCAGGGCCTCTATCAGGGCGGGGGTTATTATATGTGCTTCTGGTCGCGGATCAGAAGGCATATACCACACTCCCTCAGGTGCCTTAATAAGCCAGTTCTGACAGGGCAGCTGCGGCCCCTCTTTAATCTTGAGGCAGTTCCCTGACTTACCTGGGTTTAAGGGGAGGCGCTGTGGAGCTGCCATGTTTGGAGGCAGATTCACCACACTCATTGATTTGATAAAACTCTTTGATGGTGAGGCTCCACTTCTGCTGGTAGAACTTGATTGTGACTGAGCCAATCAGCCATGATGTTGAAGATCCCAGGTATGTGGACTGCTGTCAGACTGCGAAGACTGCTGTCTGCTTAACTAAATATCTTGTGGCACTTTGAAGCAAGAGAATGACTCCTTGTCCCATCATGTTTGTTGAGGCAGACCACTCCCACTAGGTTGTCCGATTGGACTTCCCACTATAATCCGCTGAGCCGCAGCACGTGCATAGTGAAGTTTACCTTATTTCCGGGTTCAGTCACACTGGCGGAGTGCCGCCATGCCTACACTTCAACTGCAACTAGAGGGACCGATTAATCAAACAATATTTCAAGTCCTGGTAGGCACCGAGCTTACCTTAGGTATGCTGGCAGCATGATTTGATGGGAAATGTCCCCCCCTCGGCTTATACGCGAGTCACTGTATACTGTATACACTGTATACAGTGTATACAGTATACAGGCCCGCCCCCATCAGTATACAGGCCCCCCCTTGCTGTACAAACCTGTAAAGGAAGAGATTAGTATACTTATCACTGTCCCGCTGCCGTTGTCCCGCTGCCTGATACCTCTGGGGCTGCTGTATACTGCCTCTGGGGCTGTATATACCTCTGGGGCTGCTGTATGCTACCTCTGGGGCTGCTGTATACTACCTCTGGGGCTGCTGTATACTACCTCTGGGGCTGCTGTATACTACCACTGGGGCTGTATATATCTCTGGGGCTGCTGTATACTACCTCTAGGGCTGTATATACCTCTGGGGCTGCTGTATACTACCTCTGGGGCTGCAGTATACTACCACTGGGGCTGCTGTATACACCTCTGGGGCTGCTGTATACTACCACTGGGGCTGCTGTATACTACCACTGGGGCTGCTGTATACTACCACTGGGGCTGCTGTATATACCTCTGGGGCTGCTGTATACTAACCACTGGGGCTGCTGCTGTATATACCACTGGGGCTGCTGCTGTATACTACCACTGGAGCTGCTGTATATACCTCTGGGGAGGCTGTATACCACACTGCTGGGGGCTGTATACCTGTGCTGGGGTCCACCCTCGGCTTATACACGAGTCAATAGGTTTTCCCAGGTTTTGGGGGCAAAAGTAGGGGGGTCGGCTTATACACAGGTCGGCTTATACACGAGTATATACGGTATATATATATACTGTATATGTATATACCAAGCAGGGGACCGAGGGACACACGTAAAATGTGAATATAGGATGGGAATGTAGACAAGATTTCATCTGACCACGGAAGCCACACCACTGGGGCCATGGGGAACATGGGGACTCTCTGCACACTGCACCACCAGACTCAGAAAGCACAGGGAAGGGCTCACCAGGTGAATGGATGACACAACAACCTCTTACCTCTCTGCAGAGATGATCTCCCCACCCAGAGTCCAACAGCTGTATGAAGACCACACCGCCACCAGTTCTTCCACCTCCAGGGACCAGGACCAAACTGGTATGTAGGGGGAAGTGTATACACATGAGGCTAGGAACAGAGTGACTCATAGGGATGAATATACAGGACCTGCCATCCACGTCAGCATGTACATACACAGATACATACATCTAGACATCCCATCCTGGTGCAGGAACAGAGTGACGAATAGGGATACATATACAGGACATGCTGTTTAGATGTATCTTGGGATTTATGGCTGGACAACGAGTGATATATAGGGGTATATATACATAACCTAGCTGACCCATAGGAGAAAGTCTTCTGATCCATGAAAAGAAGGAAAAATACTTGTTGTGTCACCCCCCCTTTATAGGGGAGGAACGGGAGGAAAACAGGGGGTGTCAATTTTTTTATTAGTTGGTATTGCTAATTAACATGACTTCTGTTTTGACTAGGGATTAAGGGATTAACCCATATTATGTTGCCAGAGGACGACCAGGAAATAAAATTATTTACAGTTGTGGCCAAAAGTATTGACACCCCTGCAATTCTGTCAGATAATACTCAGTTTCTTCCTGAAAATGATTGTAATCACAAATTCTTTGGTATTATTATCTTCATTTAATTTGTCTTCAATGAAAAAACACAAAAAGAATTGTCCTAAAGCCAAATTGGATTTAATTCCACACCAAACATAAAAAGGGGGTGGACAAAAGTATTGGCACTGTTAGAAAAATCATGTGATGCTTCTCTAATTTGTGTAATTAACAGCATCTGTAACTTACCTGTGGCACCTAACAGGTGTTGGCAATAACTAAATCACACTTCCAGCCAGTTGACATGGATTAAAGTTGACTCAACCTCTGTCCTGTGTCCTTGTGTGTACCACATTGAGCATGGAGAAAAGAAAGGAGACCAAAGAACTGTCTGAGGACTTGAGAAACCAAATTCTGAGGAAGCATGAGCAATCTCAAGTCTACAAGTCCATCTCCAAATCCCTGAAGGTTCCTGTGTCTACCGTGCGCAGTGTCATCAAGAAGTTTAAAGCCCATGGCACTGTGGCTAACCTCCCTAGATGTGGACGGAAAAGAAAAATTGGCGAGAGATTTCAACGCAAGATTGTGCGGATGGTGGATAAAGAACCTCGACTGACATCCAAACAAGTTCAAGCTGCCCTGCAGTCCCAGGGTACAACAGTGTCAACCCATACTATCCGTCGGCGTCTGAATGAAAAGGGACTGTATGGTAGGATACCCAGGAAGACCCCACTTCTTACCCTGAGACATAAAAAAGCCAGGCTGGAGTTTGCCAAAGCTTACCTGAGAAAGCCTAAAACGTTTTGGAAGAATGTTCTCTGGTCAGATGAGACAAAGGTAAAGCTTTTTGGGCAAAGGCATCAACATAGAGTTTACAGAAGAAAAAAAAGAGGCATTCAAAGAAAAGAAGACGGTCCTTACAGTCAAACATAGCGGAGGTTCCCTGATGTTTTGGGGTTGCTTTGCTGCCTCTGGCACTGGACTGCTTGACCGTGTGCATGGCATTATGAAGTCTGAAGACTACCAACAAGTTTTGCAGCATAATGTAGGTCCCAGTGTGAGAAAGCTGAGTCTCCCTCAGAGGTCATGGGTCTTCCAGCAGGACAATGACCCAAAACACACTTCAAAAAGCACTAGAAAATGGTTTGAGAGAAAGCACTGGAGACTTCTAAGGTGGCCAGCAATGAGTCCAGACCTGAATCCCATAGAACACCTGTGGAGAAATCTAAAAATGGCAGTTTGGAGAAGGCACCCTTCAAATATCAGGGACCTGGAGCAGTTTGCCAAAGAAGAATGGTCTAAAATTCCAGCAGAGCATTGTAGGAAACTCATTGATGGTTACCGGAAGCGGTTGATCGCAGTTATTTTGGCTAAAGGTTGTGCAACCAAGCATTAGGCTGAGGGTGCCAATACTTTTGTCTGGCCCATTTTTGGAGTTTTGTGTGAAATGATCAATGTTTTGCTTTTTGCTTCATTCTCTTTTGTGTTTTTTCATTGAAGACAAATTAAATGAAGATAATAATACCAAAGAATTTGTGATTACAATCATTTTCAGAAAGAAATTGAGTATTATCTGACAGAATTGCAGGGGTGTCAATACTTTTGGCCACAACTGTACAATATGTTAAACACCAAAAAGATTGAAATACTAAAATTACCATTTTTTGGGGCCTAATAAAATTAAATAAACCCATTGAAGAAAATTATATTGTAACAATCGTAGAATCATCATTTTTACAGGACATTTTTACCATACAATGTATATTGTAAAATACAAAAATGTTGTTTTTTTCCACCAGTTTACCACACCTAGATTTTTTTTGCTATTTTTCAGTATAAAAGTGAATGTTTTCAGTCAAATCTACAGGATATCCCTCAAAAAACAAGCCTGCATATTGGTTATTTCAATGATAACATTAAAAACTTATGGCTCTTAGAAGAATGGGTGCAAAATAAAAGGGGGGTTACAGTATTTCCATCAAGTTTCAAAAGAATTTAAGTTTATGCAAGTGGTTTAATATGTTATCTCACTGGCTACTTTATGTGTTTATGCCATATCCAACATTATGGACCATTTTTTTTAAATTGTACCTGTCAGCAGTTTTGTATATGAGCTGTGGCCACCACCAGAAATCCCTTGCATTCATTATTCTGGATTGCTGTATATAAGTCTCCAGGCCAATCTGCATAATTAAAAAAAAACAGCTTTTATTATACTCACAGGGGTGGGGAGTTGGCCGGTCCGGTCCAATGGGTGTTACAGGTCTTGGTCCGGTGCCTCCTTTCTTCCTATGAATGCTGTCCTCTTCTTTCATTTGGACGGGTGATGCATCCTATGTCACCTGCACAGTCTTCTCCATTGTGTTCCTGCACACGCGTACTTCGCTGTGCCCTACTGAGGGCAGAACAAAGTACTGTGATGCACATGTTTAGGGAAAGGTCAAAGAACGCCCATGCTTGAGCACTACCCAATGGTTTTCTAAATATATTTAAAAATATAAATCTGAAAATTGTGAGAAAGTTTATGTTCAACACTCTTGAGTCAATACGTTGTGGCACCACCTTTTGCTTTAATTATGGCTAAGTCTTTTGGAGTAAGTCTTTACAAACTTTACATATCTAGAGGCTGACATTTTTGCCTCATCTTCTTTGGAAAATAACTCTAGCTCAAAGAGTTTGGATGGAGAGTGTCAGCGAGCACCGTTTATCAAGTCTTACCACAGATTCTAAATGGGATTAGGTCTGAACTTTGACTGGGCCAGTCAAACTCATTATTTATGCTTTGTTCTAAACCATTCCATTGTAGCTCTGGTAGTATGTTTAGGGATGTTGTCCTTCTGGAAGGTGAACCTATACCCCAGTCTCAAGTCTCTAGGCAACGGATTAGTATAAAGTTATGGGTGAGATGCTCTGCAGGACATGAGAATACTATAGAGCTATGCGTGAGATGTACAGCAGCACAGGAATATAGTATGTTGGTGCGTGCGCAGATTGAGCTCTCGGCTCAATGACGAACCGAGATCTTATCTGCACATGTGCTGCTCTGGCTCATTGATCTTCCAGCAGTGGACTTAAGGAAAATGGTGCCCAGAGGTGGCATGGGTGAATGTGAGATCTTGGCTCATCTTTGAGTCGATAGCTCAATTTTGGCACGCGCTGACCCCAGGTGCAATTTCTTGAAGCCCTCACTGCCGACATTTTTTCACATACAATAAGAGTGGATGCCTCCTCCCTTGCAATGCCCTCTGCTTTGTCCAGATGGGTTCTTCATCACCTGACACCACAGCACTGCTGCTCCTGCCCACAATATCTGCTGTTTTGCGAAGAAGGCTCCTGCCTCACAATTTCCACAGCATAGCCAAGTGGGTGGAGAGTGCATGGGAGATGGAGAGTGAACGGGGAGTGGAGAGCATATGGGTGGGGTGGAGAGAGCACAAGAGGGTGGAGAGCACACATAGGGTGAAAAGCGCACCCACCACACCATCTGCAGCATCGCTCTACTTCCCCACCACTTCTGCCTACTGTGACTTCGCTCCACCTCTGCTGTGACCCCCCATAGTAAGATACAACTAGATTATAAGACAGACTCCATTTTAAGCCCCAACATTTTTTTTAATCTTTTTTCTTTCTCTAAATTTGGGTGTCTAATCTGGTGCATCTTATAAAATGAAAAATACAGTGGATATGTATTGTACAAATATATTGCACTGGCTAATGCACAAGCAGGTCACCTTGAGATAAAAAACAAAAAGGACGTATGAGGCACTGTATCACACGGTCGCCACTTCTGTACAGGACTATCAACAGGTGGAAAATTAATTTACGGTAAGTACTTAAGGAGATTAGCTAATTTTCTGGTGTGCAATGATGTTTAAAAATAAACTGAAGTTATTGACGCTATTAGACCTCTTTAATAAACTGTTTCAATAAACTGTTGGTAATAAACTGTTGGTATTTGATCCATGTGTGCAAGTTTCTGTGTGGGTAACTTTCCTTGGGGGCAATTTTCCTGTGGGCATTCATGTCTGGGGGCAATTTTCTGTGGGCATGTTTCCTGTAGGTTATTTTCCTTTGGGCATTTTTCAGAGAACCAAGAAAAAACATGTATCCTTTCCTTTACACTTTACAAATATTTACAACTTTGTGTTGGTATCTCACATAAAATCCCAATAAATACATTTACATTTGTGTGTGTATTATGAAAAAATATGGATACATTCAAAGGTTTGAAACCTTTTTCGAGGCTCTGAACATGTACAGTATTATACAAGATTGTCAATATTTATGGTCATGTTTTAAGGCATTTTTATTACTTTCTGCAAAGTCACAGGTTTATATACACTAAGATTACTGTGCCTTTAAACAATATGGGCTCTCCCATATGATTATACCATGTGTTTAGAAGCTTCTGATAGGCTTATTGGCAACATCTGAGTTAATTAGAGACACACCAGTGGATGTATTTTAATGTACACCTGAAACGCACTGCTTCTTTGATTATTATCATGGGAAAATTTAAAGAAATTGACCAATATATCAGGAAGAGAATTGTGGACTTGCCCAAGTCTGATTTTTCCTTTGATGTGACTCACCGTTGCCGAGTTCTCACGTCTCAGGCGATGCTTCACTTGTCACGGTTCCGCGCCGGAGACTGTGGGGCCCGGTGGTCAAATGAAAAGGGGATAAGGGATTGGGATTTAGTCTTGATTGTCATGACGCCACCTGTGGGAGTCCAGGGATGGCACCGGCGCTGCTTGGGCCTCCGGGGGATGTGCGGCAGCTAGATGGGATGCTCCTCACAGGATGAGCAGTAGTCCCCGGGGCCAGGAGCTGCTCTGGATGGAATACGGCAGCTCGGTCATCTTTAGTGATATCCCGGAAAGAATGCACAAACACAAAGTCTTTTCAGTACCTTTTACTGGTGTTATCAGGTACACTCGACCGGGCGATTAAGTAGACACTTCTGGAGGTTCCACAGCAAGCAGTGGTATAGGCTTCCTTTTATACGTAGCTTCTTGGGGGTCTAGTGGACATGGAATCCTACCGAACCAGGGTTGCACTTTTTGGTGTGACTTGTTACTCCTGAGTTTGCTGCACTGAGAGCACTATAAAGGGTTATTGCTTGAATTCTAAGCTCCAGGCTCTCATCTGGCGGTGCTTCAGGTGTCCAGGGAGCTAGACTCCCTTGTTGAGGTGCTGGTTTCTCTGCAGCCTGCGCTATGGCTCCTGCAGCTTGGACCCAGTGACTGGATTGTTAGGGGAAGTCAAAGTAACTCCTTTGTCCCTCTTCTGTATTTGCCTCCTGCTCCTATGACCCCTGTTACAAGGGTCTCCCACTTCTCGGGTGTGCTGGTATGGGCCTAGTGTGGCACCAGTACCAGGTCAGCTCTCCCAGCTGTTCACAGTTCTAATGTGACTGCACACTCCGCTGTTTCTCCTTCCAAGACCCGTATTTATAGGGGGAACTGGCTTAAAGCAACCAGTGGAGCTCCCCCTACAGGCCTGGGGTAAAAGGGGTGTTGTAAGTAGTGTTAGTCAGTGGGGCTGCTTGCTGTGTACTACTCCATTGTGTCCTAAGAGTTCCTGTGGTGCCCCAACCAGGGTGCCACATTCCCCTTAGTTAACTTCAGTTTTCCCGGACTGAGCAAAAGTTTTTCTTTACAACTTAACATCCTAAACATTTTATACACATTTAATAACTGGTATTTACAAAGTCTTAAATTGAAAAATACAAAAATCACTAAACAAGAAGGGAAAAATTTGAAAAATATGAAAAGCAATCCATACGGCACTAGTCCATCTGCTGCAGGCTGAGGAAAAAGGGAAGAAAAGTAGTTTGTGTCACACAAGTCCTGTGACTATTGTTCAAGTTAAAGAAACGGGAAAAAGGGTAAAGTCCAGCATTAAAGTCTCTGATGGCTTAAACACATTGACAGGGTATACACTTTAAACTTTACATAACTTCCCTATGGGTGTCTCTGCTTAGGAGGCCGGGTCTAACCTTCTTACCCTACCCAGGCTCTTTCTGTTCCCAACTTAATATACTTGGGACAGGGCCCAGTTTCTCCACCCTTCTGTACAGTTTTTGAACATGGGTACTATTTACATTGGGTTAACGGGTATTATTATTCCTCTATATTTTAAACCCACTCTCCATATCTATTTGGTGTTTGTCCTAATGTACTACGTGTGGATCTGCGTAGTGTTGGCGTGTCAAAATCTGCTGTTGTAGTGTACGTACTGGTTCTTTCTCTATTTGTCCTACGTGATTCTGTAATGCCATAGTAGGTACGTAATCTGTCTACGGGACTATCCTCTGTTAAAGGTGGTAGTGTAGGTAGTTGTCTGTGAGATCTTTGTCTTACTATGAGACTAGCTGGTTCACCGATTATAGGAATCTCAGGTTCTGGTATAACAGGCTGCATTTCTTGCATTTGAGCTGGTTGAATTGGTATTTGATCTTCTACAGGTTGGTAGAACGAAATAACTGGTATGATAAATGCTCCATCGCATAGTGGCCAGTCGGCGGGTAAGTCTCCAATTTCTGTATGGACTAGGTTTTCCTTTTGTTCTTCAACTGTTACATTAGGATAACTGGTTTCTTGAGGTATTAACTGTTCTGGACATCTCTTTATGTGGTCTCTGGATACAGTTGCAATTGTGTTTCCTTTGTCTTTGCTGATTACACAAGTTTTAGAGTTGTCATATTTTGACGGCATTATTGTGTAAGGGTCTGACTCCCAATTGTTATCCAATTTGTTGGTTTTTCCCTTTCTTTTTAGTACTAGTTCACCTGTTGATAAAGGTTCTGCTGAAGTGTGCTTATTGAAATCATGCTCTTGTTTGCTTCTGCTTAGATTCAGATTTCTTTCAACACTTTCTTGTACTTTCTTGTACTGTTCTTGGCGTTGATTAATCCAATCTTCCTCTGGAGAATCTGGTGTTGGTTCAATGTTTCCCATTTCTAGATCAACTGGTAGTTTACCTGGTCTTGCTCGCATCAAGTCAGCAGGTGAGTAATTAGTTGAACTAACTGGTATGTGGTTGTAGATATCCACAAGGTCTGGAAGTTTTTCAGGCCATTGATTTCTCTCTTCAAGGGGTAGAGTTTTGAGGATATCAATCACGATGTGGTTCATTTTCTCGCATAATCTGTTTGTATGAGGATGATACGGTGTGGTCCTGATCTTTTTACATCCATATAGTCCTAGAAACGCATGAAACAAGTCTGATTCGAATGCTGGTCCTTGATCAGTTAAAACTTGGTCTGGGTACCCACGTGGGCGACAAAAGTAACTCTGGAACGCTTTAGCTGTTACTTCTGCGGTTAAGTCTTTAACTGGAACAACCACAAGAAACCTTGAATAGTGGTCAACCACGGTGAGTGCGTAAGTATAACCGACTCGGCTTGGGGTTAACTTTACGTGGTCGAGAGCAACTATTTCAAGAGGTCTTTTGGTAACGATTGGCTGCAATGGAGCTTTCTGACTCAGGTGGTCTTTTCTTCTAAGATGACATGGTCCACAATTCTTACACCATTTGTCGATTGAACCTCTCATACCGACCCAGTAGAAACAGTTTTTCAGTAGCATTTCCAATTTCTTCCATCCGAAGTGTCCTGCATCATCATGGTAGGCTTCTAGGATAATTCGGACTTCTGTCTTTGGAACTACAATCTGCCATATGAGTTCGTGTGTTCTGGGATTCTGATACCTTCTGCATAGTTTCCCTTGGTAGACAAATAACTTCCCTCTTTCTTTCCACAGGCGCTTGGCATTTGGTGAGGCATCGGGATCCATACTGGCGTGCTCTTGGGTTATCAGTTCTCTGACCAAGCTGATGTCCGGATCATTGGCTTGAGCCTCTTTCCAGTCATGGTGAGGTAACGGATTCACGATCCTCTCTCCACGTCTCTGACTTGCCTTATGACACGTTGCTGTACCCGTGCAATGGAAAGCTGGTAATTCTATCTCCTCCAGGTCATCTATGTCTTCTCCTTCTTCAGGGAGGTTAGGCATTCTGGACAGAGCATCAGCGTTGCCATTTTTGTGACCTGCCCGGTACTTCACAGTAAAGTTGTAGTTAGACAATCTGGCTATCCAACGCTGCTCTAGGGCTCCCAGCTTCGCAGTCTCTAAATGTGTTAGAGGGTTGTTATCAGTGAAAGCTGTGAACGGGGCGGATGCCAGGTAATGCTTGAAACGCTCTGTGATTGCCCAGACCAGGGCCAGGAACTTCAATTTGAACGAGCTGTAGTTCTCCGGGTTCCTTTCCGTTGGATGGAGCTTCCTGCTGGTGTAGGCTATCGCCTTCTCCTTTCCCTGCTGTCGTTGGGCTAGGACTGCTCCTAGGCCTTCATTGCTTGCATCTGTGTACAACAGAAACAGTAGGTTGTAATCAGGATAAGTCAGGATTTCTTCCCCTGTTAAGGCATCTTTTAACCTCTGAAAGGATTGTTCCTGCTCTGGTCCCCATCGGAACGGGGGCCCCCTGATCTTGCCGTTTTTAGATTGACCTACTAAGAGATCTTGCATGGGTGCTGCTATTTTGGTGTAGCCTTTGATGAATCGTCGGTAGTATCCGACCAGTCCTAAGAATTGGCGTACCTATTTGAAGGTGGTTGGCGCTGGCCAGTATTGATGACTGTAGCTTTGTCCGGGTCAGGTGCTACGCCTTCTGCACTGACCACATGTCCCAGGTACTGAACTTTGGGTTTCAGCAAGTGACATTTGGACGGCTTTAGCTTCATACCGTACTTGGACAGCGACTCGAACACTTCGCTCAGGTGTTGCAGGTGATCTTCATAGGTCTGGCAGTATACGATGGCATCATCCAGGTATAACAGCACAGTCTCAAAGTTTTTGTGACCCAAGCAACACTCCATCAGTCTCTGAAATGTTCCTGGGGCATTGCACCACCCAAATGGCATACTGTTGAACTCGCATAACCCCATGGACGTCGTGAAAGCTGTCTTCTCATGATCCTCTTCTTGAACGGAGACCTGCCAGTACCCACTAGTAAGATCTAATGTAGAAAAGTAATTGGCAGACTTAAGTGCAGCTAGTGACTCTTCTATGCGGGGCAACGGGTATGCATCCTTGTGTGTGACTTTGTTGATTTGCCTATAGTCTACGCACATTCTCATACTTTCGTCTTTCTTTTTAACCAGGACTAGTGGTGCTGCCCAGGGACTACAGCTATCCCTAATGACCCCTTCATTTTTCATGTCATGAAGCATTTCTTTTGCTTTTTGGTAGTGTGTGGGTGGTATAGGCCTGTACCTTTCTTTGATGGGTGCATGGTCGCCTGTGGGGATATGGTGTTGTACCCCTTTAATCCTCCCAAAGTCAAGTTGGATGTTTGCTGAACACTTGCTCGTACTCCCGAACTACCCGGTAGACTCCATTTTTCTGATGAGAAGGGGTGTTGTCAGTTCCTACGCTGAGCTCCTGACACCATTTCTCTAACTGAGCTTTGGAGTGAGGGGGTTCGTCAGTTACTGTTTGTGAGAAGGATTTTACATCATGTATAGCATTGTTTTCAACCTGGTATAACTTGGCAACAGTAGAATACCTTGGCAGTTTTACTTCATCATCACCGTAATTTAGTATACGTACAGGGACCCTTCCTTTTCTTACGTCAACCAACCCTCTGGCTGTCAAGAGTGTAGGACTACTATCAGACATTACAGGTTCTACTACAGCTTGGTAGTCCTGCCCTCTGAGGCCTATTGCTGCCCGACACCAGATCATCATTTCACTCCTGGGTGGTACTACAATTGGAATAGGATCTGTTACCCGTACACTGCCAATTTCACCATTGGACATGTTTACCTGCTGTTGATACACCAGAGCTCGGATCTCTCTTTGGATAGCTCTCCTCTCTCTTGGTTTACCAGCATCAGCACTCTGTTGGAGTAAAAACAACACTTCATCTAGGCATTTAACCATCACATTGGTACCCAGTATTACGTGTGGGTCCCGCTCATACGGTTTGTCCTGAACCACTATGATACCCTGGTTCTTCAGTTGCACCCTCCCCACCTTTACTGTAGCTTCCCATTGTCCCTCTATTGTAACTAGCAAACTATTAGTTGCTTCAATGTTCAAATCAGGGTTTGGGGGTTCCAGCTTAACATCTGGCCAGAACCGTTTGTAAAGGATACTCGGGATGGTTGTCACCTGGGATCCAGTGTCTATGAATGCTGTGGTAGCGGTGCCGTCGATGATGATTGACAAGTACGTACGGTCTCCCACGTACTTGTATTCCCAGTTGGTTGGGCCTGGACAGTCTACTCCTGGGATTGGCCCTTCTCGCCCAGGGGTTGCTCGTTTAAAGGACTGGAACGGTAGTTACGTCCTTCTTTGTCGCTCTTTTGGCAGATGCGATGTCCATCAGGGCTGTAGCGATCTTTAGGTTTTCCTCGCGGCGGCGGTGTCCTCTTCCTCATCCACGGGACGTCGTTGGGGCTGTCAGCGAGATGGATCTTGTCTGATGGCCTTGCTTCTTTCTTGGGTCTTCTTTCACCTTGGAGCTTCGCCATATCTTTCATCAGCTGTTGCACGTCGGCGCACAGTTTATCGAACCGGTCGGGTGTTATAGTCTGTGCGCTGGCCTGAACCGTGGGGAGTGGAGATGCTGCTGCCGACACGGAAGGGGTGTTAGCATACTGCGGCTGTGAGGTTAGATCGGGCACTGTAGGGAAATGCTGTCCCCGCACTGTTAAGTCTCTTAACGTAGCGAACTCTGCATCAGGGTTTTGCAGGGCCCACCAGCGTGCCTGTTTCTTATCATCAGATAGTCTAAGTCCCACAACAAACTGTTCGATTAACGCTTTGTTTTCATCTCTAACACCATCGGGATCAGCTTATTTTAACAGTCTTAGTGCTTCTTGTAAGCGCAGTGCATAGTCCAGGACACTCTCCTGCGCCCCTTGTTTACAACAGTAAAACAACAGTCTTAGTTCCGCTTTGGTGTGATGTTCAAATACCCGGTTTAATTTAGCAAATATCTGCTCAACAGACTCCTGAGCTTCCATAGACCAGTTTCGGGTCTGTAGCTCTGCTGCATCTGTTAACTGTCCCATTATTACTGAAGCTCTCTGCTTACTGGTCATGGCGTACATATCCAGCACTTGGCATATCTTCCTCCGGAACATATCCAGGGTACCGGGTTTACCGCTGTACTTTGGTAACCAGTCCGCATTCGGGACATAAGGCAGAGATATCGGCATTATCGGAGCGGGCTGCTGCGGCATGACGCTGTCGGGTGGCTGACCTGCCAGAGGTACGTTCTGGAACCCCGGTGGGACAACCGGTTGGTTTACTCGCGGGGATACCGCGTCGCCGGAATCCGAATCACTCATCCTCGCTCCCCCTTAGTAGAGCGCGGCCAGTCCTTTCGATTTCAGCGGAAGTTGTCGGCCTAGCGGTGAGGAGTGAGGCACCACGGGAGTTTCCGGTTCCTGCTGCGTATCTCCGCGCCCTTTGCACAGTAACGCCCCCTTCTTTTCCCGACCTCTGCGCAGCAATGGTGTTTCAAATTTACAGTTCAATATTCACAGTTATTAAATAGCACACAATACCCGTTGGGAAACGGGTCTGTTCGTATCCTGTTCGTGAACGCCAGAATTTGACTCACCGTTGCCGAGTTCTCACGTCTCAGGTGATGCTTCACTTGTCACGGTTCCGCGCCGGAGACTGTGGGGCCCGGTGGTCAAATGAAAAGGGGATAAGGGATTGGGATTTAGTCTTGATTGTCGTGACACCACCTGTGGGAGTCCGGTGATGGCTCCGGCGCTGCTTGGGCCTCCGGGGATGTGCGGCAGCTAGATGGGATGCTCCCCACAGGATGAGCAGTAATCCCCGGGGCCAGGAGTTGCTCTGGATGGAATACGGCAGCACGGTCGTCTTTGGTGATATCCCGGAAAGAATGCACAAACACATAAAGTCTTTTCAGTACCTTTTACTGGTGTTATCAGGTACACTCGACCGGGCGATTAAGTAGACACTTCTGGAGGTTCCACAGCAAGCAGTGGTATAGGCTTCCTGGTATACGTATCTTCTTGGGGGTCTAGTAGACATGGAATCCTACCGAACCGGGGTTGCACTTTTTGGTGTGATTTGTTACTCCTGAGTTTGCTGCACTGAGAGCACTATAAAGGGTTATTGCTTGAATTCTAAGCCCCGGGCTCTCATCTGGCGGTGCTTCAGGTGTCCAGGGAGCTAGACTCCCTTGTTGAGGTGCTGGTTTCTCTGCAGCCTGCGCTATGGCTCCTGCAGCTTGGATCCAGTGACTGGATTGTTAGGGGAAGTCAAAGTAACTCCTTTGTCCCTCTTCTGTATTTGCCTCCTGCTCCTATGACCCCTGTTACAAGGGTCTCCCACTTCTCGGGTGTGCTGGTATGGGCCTAGTGTGGCACCAGTACCAGGTCAGCTCTCCCAGCTGTTCACAGTTCTAATGTGACTGCACACTCCGCTGTTTCTCCTTCCAAGACCCGTATTTATAGGGGGAACTGCCTTAAAGCAACAAGTGGAGCTCCCCCTACAGGCCTGGGGTGAAAGGGGTGTTGTAAGTAGTGTTAGTGAGTGGGGCTGCTTGCTGTGTACTACTCCATTGTGTCCTAAGAGTTCCTGTGGTGCCCCAACCAGGGTGCCACAGATGTTATTTCCAGATACTTGAAGGTGCCTCATTCATCTCTACAAACAATTATATGCAAGTACAAACAACGTGGGAATGTCCAGCATTCATACAGCTCAGGAAGGAGATGGGTTCTGTGTCCCAGAGATAAATGTGCTTTTTTGTATATTAATCTTAATTGGACTGGAGCTGGCTGATTTTAATGTAATTGATATTTGTCTAAATCTCTAAGGGTACCTTTACACACGGCTACATTTGTAGCTTGTCACCAGGTAACTTACTGGTTGCAGTGAAATCATGGATACAAGATTCCATTTGTACACAGCAACAAGATAGAACCTTGTATCCATGATTTCACTGCAACCAGTAAGTTACCTGGTGACAAGCTACAAATGTAGCCGTGTGTAAAGGTACCCTAATACACCAGTTGCTGCTACCCACCAGGAGGTGCCGTACCTCAACCTCCCTTATTGATTAAGTTAAATTTGTTTATGTTATGGGGGTTCTAGTGCTACTGTTATATGGCACTTTGGTGTTATACACCTATAGTGTTAATGCACATCAATACATTTTGTTTTCACACCACACTTTGATTTAAAAACATCTACTTCATAAATTTCCTACATGTATACATTTTTTTAAAACGTTAAAATACTTTTAAAATGTTTTCATTTGCACACTAGTGCGTACTGCACTGCTTTGGTTTTTATCTTCTTCAATCTCTGCTCCAGAGGTGGACCTTTGTTTGTTGTTTTTCGTAACTGGAATAGAAATTGAATCTGTCTCCGTCTTTATGTTAATTACGTATATCTTGTTTAATTTTCCTCTTACTCTTATTACCTACCTTCTCCGGTGGTATTCTATATGCTTGCGTGTTTCTTGCTTGTGATCTTTATCCTGTTAAAATGTCTGTGAATAAATATTATTTACTTTTAGTATCTTTCAGTGCTTTTTGTAGTGTTATTAATTATTTACCTGCATCCTTTTTATCCTTTTATTCTTTCAGGTGGGGGTTTCTTCTCTTTTTATTTATGTGTGTTTCCTCTTCCCTGTATTTATATTCTTATCTAGGATGAATGATTTTTGGTGATTCTCATTAGTTTGCACCTCTGGTTGTTTAGTATTCCTCTGATTATAAATACCTTTATGTGCTTTCCACTTCTGTACTGCTTTTTTCTGTGGGTTTTTTCTTGAGTGCTCTGCTGGTTTGTTTCCTATCTGAAATGCAACACAGTTTACTTGCTGTCTGCCCTTTATACCCCTTTGTTTGTGCACAGTGTACCTCTACTATGCAAGTCTATGAATGATGTTATGGTCACCTACTGATGGGTCCGGAGGTTTCCAGAGCTCCCTGCTCCTCTGGGTGTCTGCACGTTCCTGTCCGTCTAGTCCCCTTCCGCTCGCGGCATGTGTTTTGTCAAACCTGCGGTCTCTCCGAGTTCCTAGATTCCCTTGAGGTCACGTGATCACCGCGTCTCTGCAGCGTCACTCGTCATGTGATCCGGTGGGCAGGGCTTAGCCGAGAAACATCGAAGTGGTGATTGGTCAGTCTTGCTGTCAATCTTTACGCGTTTCAAGGGTCGCACGCCCCTCTTTATCAGGAGAATTGATGATTGTCCATTCTGCTAGTTATTTGTAGCCCTCCTTCTTAGTCATCGACCCTCAGTTAACCAATAACATCATTTGTATACATGTTGTCTAGGTGATACTCATGCTGTGCACTGTGTTCCCTTGCTAGTTCCTGTTCCAGAAGCTTCTTACATTATAAATGTTGCTTTTATATATATATGGTGATTTTCGCTCCTGAGTGTTCCCCCTGCGCTTTTTCTAGGTTGATGGGAAGTGTATTATTTGTATTTTTATCATTTTGTTTCAAATGTGTTTGCGTCTTATTTAATCATTATTTGCGATCTTCTCACACTTCTGCATTTGTTATATATGAAAGGAACACTTCAGAATTTGTTGTATATAAATTAACCCCATAACGACGGCCTAACGCCCAGAGACGTCGGAAAAAATGGGTACTTATGCCTGGCTGACGTCTGTAGACGTCAGCCAGGGAAAGTGCTCTAGCGCCCCCCAGTGGTCAAAAATCTCCGGGGTTTCAGCTACCGGGGGTAGCTGAGACCCCAAGATTATGGACCGGGGGCTTTTTTTACCATCACCGGTAATGTGATGACCGGTAAGCACCGTTTACCGGTCATCACATTACAAAAAATCAGACTGCCGGTAAAAAATGCTTTCACTTTCATCCGACGTGAAAACACACGTCGGATGACAGTGAAGCATTAACCCCTAAGTGTCCTAAGACCCCCGGTACCGGGGATCTTCCTCCCACCCCCACCCCTCCCCCGATCTGTCTGAAAATGGCGGCGGCGGGCACTAAAACCGGCCACCGCTGCTGCATCTCCATGCGATCTGACATGTCATACATGTCAGATCGCTTGGAAATGTCAGTGCTGGTGCCCAACAGCCTCCTCCTGTGCCCATCAGCCTCATTCTGTGCCCATCAGCCCCCTCCGGTTCCCCCCACGTTCCTCCTGCCCAGCTCCTTGCTCCTTCATCCTCCCTCCTCCCCCTCTCTAAAACAGCGCCGCAACGCTCAGGAACAACCGGCTGCCCCCTCCTGCACAATCCTCCCCGATGTGACATGTCACACATGTCACATCAGGGAGGGATCTAATGCACCCTGGCCCCCTGCTTCCAACAGCCCCCCCCCGGTCATCCCCCGATCTCACCTGTCTTCATCTCCCTGGAGCGGCTCCTTCTTCTCCTGGCTCCCTGTGCTGTCTGCCGGCTTCATGCGCAGACAGAGCAGAGAATGCTCTGTCTGCTAAAAGACAGTTCATGACCTCAGTGAGGTCATGGCTGGTCAGGATCCTTTGTTCACAAAGGGTCAATTGTGATCCCATCATGGGATCACAATTGACCCTTTGTGAACCAAGGATCCTGACCTGACATGACCTCATTGTGATCATGAGCTGTCAATCTAATGACAGACAGTGCAGTCTCTGCATAGACTGACAGCTCATGATCTCAATGAGGTCATGTTAGGTCAGGATCCTTTGTTCACAAAGGGTCAATTTTGATCCCATCATGGGATCACAATTGACCCTTTGTGAACCAAGGATCCTGACCTGACATGACCTCACTGTGATCATGAGCTGTCAGTCTAATGACAGACAGTGCAGTCTCTGCATAGACTGACAGCTCATGATCGCAGTGAGGTCATGTCAGGTCAGGATCCTTTGTTCACAAAGGGTCAATTGTGATCCCATGATGGGATCTAAATTGACCCTTTGTGAACAAAGGATCCTGACCTGACATGACCTCACTGCGATCATGAGCTGTCAGTCTATGCAGAGACTGCACTGTCTGTCATTAGACTGACAGCTCATGATCGCAGTGAGGTCATGTCAGGTCAGAATCCTTATTTCACAAAGGGTCAATTGTGATCCCATGATGGGATCACAATCGACCCCTGTGTGAACCAAAGATCCTGACCTGCCATGACCTCACTGAGGTCATGAACTGTCAGTCTGTTAGCAGACAGGGCAGTCTCTGCATAGACTGACAGCTCATGATCGCAGTGAGGTCATGTCAGGTCAGGATCCTTTGTTCACAAAGGGTCAATTGTGATTTCATGATGGGATCACAATTGACCCTTTGTGAACAAAGGATCCTGACCTGACATGACCTCACTGCGATCATGAGCTGTCAGTCTATGCAGAGACTGCACTGTCTGTCATTAGACTGACAGCTCATGATCGCAGTGAGGTCATGTCAGGTCAGAATCCTTATTTCACAAAGGGTCAATTGTGATCCCATGATGGGATTACAATTGACGCTTTGTGAACCAAGGATCCTGACCTGATATCATCCTACTGAGGTCATGCCCTGTCATTCTCCTGGAAGAATGCCAGATTTTATAGCATATGGGGAACGCCCCCATATGCTGTAAAAGACTGAAAATCATCAAGGGACCTCCCACTGGACTACGTCGGACCTTCCTGCTGTACTACGTTGGACCTTCCTACTGGACTACGTCGGATGCCAAAGAATAATAAAGATGGGGTCTAAATAGTGTCTGTGTGTTTTTTCTAATAAAAATATTTTTTTCTGTCTTGTGTCTTCTTTACAATTTACTAGGGATTCTTAATGGCCCGGTCTAATATTGGCCAGACATTAAGAATCTCGGGCTTAGTACCAGCTGCAAAAAAAGCTGGCATTAACCCCTTATTACCCAGTCTGCCACCGCTACACGGCAGCTGGAAGAGCTGGATACAGCGCCAGAAAATGGCGCTTCTATGAATGCGCCATTTTCTGGGGCGGCTGCGGACTGCAATTCGCAGCGGGGGGCCCAGAAAGCTTGGGCCTCCCTACGCTGAGGATTCCAGCCCCCAGCTGCCTAGTTGTACCTGGCTGGCCCAAAAATGTGGCGAAGCCCACGCCATTTTTTTTTTAATTATTTCAAGAAATAATTAAAAAAACAATAGGGCTTCCCTATATTTTTGGTTTCCAGCCAGGTAAAACTAGGCAGAAGGGGTTGGTGGCAGCCCGTAGCTGCCTGCTGTACCTGGCTGGACCAAAAATATGGCGAAGCCCCACGTCGTTTTTTTTTTTTAATTTAATAAAGAAATACTAAAAAAAAAGCAGGAGAGGAGACGACCAGGACACGGTGTCTCCGTATCTTGTGCACATGCTCTAAAAGTGAGAAATTGTGTGAAAAAAAGAAAATGTTCAATATGACTTTATCAAATTTTGTGAAGTAGCTGTAGGTTCAAAATGCTCACTATACTCCTAGATATAATCCTTGAGGCGTCTAGTTTCCAAAATGGGGTGACTTGTGCGGGAGCTCCAATGTTTAGGCACATAGGAGCTCCCCATATGCAACATGGTGTCCGCTAACTATTGGAGCTAATTTTCCATACAAATTGTTAGCAGACACCATGCCGCATATGGAGAGCCCCTGTGTGCCTAAACATTGGAGCTCCCCCACAAGTGACCCCATTTTGGAAACTAGACCCCCCAAGGAATGTATCTAGATGCATAGTGAGCACTTTAAACCCCCAGGTGCCTCACAAATTAGTCCGTAAAAAGGAAAAAAAGAAGATTTTGGGGAAAAAAAGTACTTTTTCATTTTTACGGATCAGTTTGCGAAGCACCTGGAGGTTCAACATGCTCACTATGCATCTAGATAAGTTCCTTGGGGCGTCTAGTTTACAAAATGGGGTCACTTGTGGGGGAGCCCCAATGTTTAGGCACATAGAGTCTCTTCATACGTGACATGGTGTCAACCAACAATTGGAATTGTAAGCGCATACCATGTCATGTATGGAGAGCCCCTGTGTGCCTAAACATTGGAGCTCCCCCACAAGTGACCCCATTTTGGAAACTAGACCCCCCAAGGAACTTATTTAGATGCATAGTGAGCGCTTTGAAACCCCAGGTGCTTCTCAAATTGATCCGTAAAAATGAAAAAGTACTTTCTATTCCACAAAAATGTTCTTTTTTCATTTTTACGGATTCATTTGTGAAGCACCTTGGGGTTCAAAGTGCTCACCACCCATCTAGATAAGTTCCTTGGGGGTCTAGTCTCCAAAATGGGGTCACTTGTGGGGGAGCTCCAATGTTTAGGCACACAGGGACTCTCCATACGTGACTTGGTGTCCGCTAACAATTGGAGCTAATTTTCCATTCAAATTGTTAGCGGACACCATGTCGCGTTTGGAGACCCCCTGTGTGCCTAAACATTGGAGCTCCCCCACAAGTGACCCCATTTTGGAAACTAGCCCCCCCAAGGAACGTATCTAGATGCATAGTGAGCACGTTGAACCCTCTGGTGCTTTACAAATTGATCCGTAAAATTTAAAAAGTACTTTCTATTCCACAAAAATGTTCTTTTTACATTTTTACGGATTAATTTGTGAAGCACCTTGGGGATCAAAGTGCTCACCACCCATCTAGATAAGTTCCTTGGGGGGTCTAGTCTCCAAAATGGGGTCACTTGTGGGGGAGCTCCAATGTTTAGGCACACAGGGACTCTCCATACGTGACTTGGTGTCCGCTAACAATTGGAGCTAATTTTCCATTCAAATTGTTAGCGGACACCATGTCGCGTTTGGAGACCCCCTGTGTGCCTAAACATTGGAGCTCCCCCACAAGTGACCCATTTTGGAAACTAGACCCCCCAAGGAACGTATCTAGATGCATAGTGAGCACGTTGAACCCTCTGGTGCTTTACAAATTGATCCGTAAAATTTAAAAAGTACTTTCTATTCCACAAAAATGTTCTTTTTTCATTTTTACGGATTCATTTGTGAAGCACCTTGGGGTTCAAAGTGCTCACCACCCATCTAGATAAGTTCCTTGGGGGGTCTAGTCTCCAAAATGGGGTCACTTGTGGGGGAGCTCCAATGTTTAGGCACACAGGGGCTCTCCATACGTGACTTGGTGTCCGCTAACAATTGGAGCTAATTTTCCATTCAAATTGTTAGCGGACACCATGTCGCGTTTTGAGAGCCCCTGTGTGCCTAAACATTGGAGCTTCCCCACAAGTGACCCCATTTTGGAAACTAGACCCCCCAAGGAACGTATCTAGATGCATAGTGAGCACGTTGAACCCTCTGGTGCTTTACAAATTGATCCGTAAAATTTAAAAAGTACTTTCTATTCCACAAAAATTTTCTTTTGTCCTCAATTTTTTCATTTTCACATGAGCAACAGGATAAAATGCATCCTAAAATTTGTTGGGCAATTTCTCCTGAGTACACCGATACCTCATATGCGGTCATAAACCACTGTTTGGGCGCACGGCAGGGCTCAGAAGGGAAGGAGCGCCATTTGACTTTTTGAATGGTAAATTAGCTCCAAAAGTCAAACTGCGCTCCCTCCCTTCTGAGCCCTGCCGTGCGCCCAAACAGTGGTTTATGACCACATATGATGTATCAGTGTACTCAGGAGAAATTGCCCAACAATTTTTAGGATCCATTTTATCCTGTTGCCCATGAGAAAATGAAAAAATTTAGGCTAAAAGGACATTTTTGTTGGAAAAATTAAAATGTCCATTTTTTATTTCCACTTTGCTTTAGCTGCTGTGAAGCACCTGAAGGGTTAATAATCTTCTTGAATGTAGTTTTGAGTAGCTTGAGGGGTGCAGTTTTTGGAATGGTGTCACTTTTGGGTGTTTTCTGTCACGTACACCCCTCAAAGTGACTTCAAATGTGATGTGGTCACAAAAAAAATCGTTTTGTAAATTTTGCTGGAAAAATGAAAAATAGCTGATGAACTTTGAACCCTTATAACGTCCTAACAAATTTTTTTTTTTTTTCAAAAATTGTGCTGATGTGAAGTAGACATGTGGGAAATGTTATTTATTAACTATTTTGTGTCATATAACTCTCTGGTTTACCAGAATAAAAATTCAAAATGTGAAAATTGCTAAATTTTCAAAATTTTTGCCAAATTTTTTATTTTTTCACAAATAAACGCAAAAATTATTAACCTAAATTTACCACTAACATGAAGCCCAATATGTCATGAAAAAACAATCTCAGAATCGCTAGGATCCGTTGAAGAGTTCCGGAGATATAACCTCATAAAGGGACAATGGTCAGAATTACAAAAAACGGTCTGGTCATTAAGGTGGAAATTGGCTCAGTCACTAAGGGGTTAAACAGCATTAGTTAATATATGTAAATTAAACAGACACTAGCACTGCCGCTAGCAGCCTCCAAAGGATCCACAGAAGGAGGAGTTGTCTGCAGGCCCAGGAGTCACCAAGGTGGTGATATGTTCCAAGGGGCATCCCGCTAAACTGATCCATCTCCCACTGTGTCATGGAATGTAGCTGCATGCTCTAAAACGGAAGTAAAGATGTCGCAGGCCGGCACAGTAATGTGTGTTTCCTTCAATTTTCAGATTTTGACAAATCTTGCAAAACAGGCAATGTTTTGTGCAAGAGCCTCAGAAAAGTGTCTTGAGCAAAAAAGAAAGGGGTAGACAAGGGCCCAATAGGTCTAAAACGTTTATAGGATATGCATGTGCAGTGTAGGAACTGCTCACCTTAGTCAGTTGTGAGACCCACAACTGGTATTAGCACGTCACAGCTGCAGCAGGATCCTCCACCACATGGATGGTCCTCGATATCTCCAGAAAATGGACAAAAAGTTTCTGATCCGTTCTCCTGTTTAATGACAAGACTTCCTCTGTGCTTTAAATAGTAGATCTTAATTCCTACAAGTTTTGAGATCCTCCTGATCTCTTCCTCAGGGATGCACACAACAGAGACAACAGAGAGCACTCTGTTGTATGCATCCCTGAGGAAGAGATCAGGATGATCTCAAAACACGTAGGAATAAAGATCTACTAAAGCACAGGGGAAGTCTTGTCATTAAATAGGAGAACGGATCAGAAACTTTTTGAACAAAAAAAGGATCATTTTATGAGGGGGCTGAATACAAATGCATGTCACAATTTTCAGATTTATAGTTTTAAATTATTTAGAAAACCTTATATAATTTCCTTTACAATTTACAAATACTTGCTACTTATTGTTGGAATAGCACATAAAATTCCAATAAAATACATTTTGCTTTCTGGATGTAACGTCAAAAATTGTGGAAATGTTCACACGGTACGAATACTTTTTCAAGGTACTGTATATAAGCACTTTCCTTTGCCAAGGGTAATGGCAACACGTATTTGACAATGTATTCATTCCTTTCCATTAGGAATAGCAGAGGAATGGCACAATGTAGAGTTCTAAGAAAGTATGTAGTAGAATACTTTTATGGAACATCAAAGTATTTAATAAAATAGACATGTCAAGAGACAGATTCTCTTTGGAGTGGTTTTCACAGGATAGGTGATAATATTAATCAATGGTTGTCCCACTGCTGGGTCAATCACTGATCAGTAGAACAGGATACTTTTGGTGGGGCACTTTCCTTTTCTAGAGCAGTAGGATGTATGCATCACCTTCACTCCATTCATTTTACTTATGTATGTAAAGTGCTATGGAATCAAAAGCGCTATATAAATGAATAAATATTATTATTATATTATTATTTTTATAGGACTGCCAGAATAAGATGAGCAACCCAATAGGGAATATATAGAGTGGTGCTCATGGTCGTGCACTGCCATTTCATTCTAATGGAGATAGAAGTTCCCTGTTCTGCTAATCAATGTGGACACGTACCAATCAATAAATTACCACCTATCCTGTGAGTAGGTGATAACTTGTTTTTACCAGAGAGACCCTTCAGGGACAGCATCAGAGATTAACTTCAGATGCAGATGAGATATCCAAGGAGTACAAGGTATTTTGCGGTTTAGAAAAGTAATAATTACTGTCTGAACCATCCTTCCTGCAATTGCAACTGTCTCCACAGAAATGAGTTTGATCAGCATAGGGAGCAATAAATTGTGCTTACTCTGTGCACTTTTTGCAGGGTGTAGTGGGGCTTTCTGAATTTAGGTGGTACATTGGTGAGCTAGTTCTGTGAGATACACTCATATAGTGCTAACTAGCCCACCCTACCTGGCATCACTAATAGACTCTTGTTCAGACACTGTGTATCTCACTTATCTATGTAAGCCTTATTAGTATGCAATTCTTATGCTAAGCAGCTGCCCCCTCCAGTTGGATGGTTGTGAGTAGCTGCCTCATAAGCATTTAGCACCTGAGCTGCAACCATCTCTATGATGGATGTTTCCTGCACCCTGTGTGTGCATTTATTAATAAGTTTGGCTCTTTGGTGGTTCTTTTGATGCACTCCTTTTTGGGATTTTATTTAATCAGTATAGGGGCTTGCAAGTGTGAGGACCCTTGACATATGTGTTGCAAGCTTCCGTGTTTTGGGCCAAAATTCAACTTTTTATAAAATTTTTGCAGGGAGTAGTTGGGCCTTCTGAACTTAGGTGGTACATTGGTGAGCCAGTCCTATGTGATACACTCATATGGTGTTAACGAGCCCGCCCTATCTCGCATCGTTAATAGGCTGTTGTACAGACACTGTGTATCTCACTTATCTATGGTTAGAAGAAAAAAAAGGTTTAGTACCATGTTAGCTAGTGGAAAAAAAGATTGATTGCTCTCTGTGAGAGAAACAAAATAATAAACTTGTAGTTGTGATACCTTTTAATGGCTAACAAAATAAAAATAATTGTTACAAGGCAAGCTTTCGAGATGTCTTAGGTCTCCTCATCAGGCATGGTATGACAAAATATTCAAAGAAACAGAAATATAAACCCACTAGAACAGGTACAAGTTAAAATAAATGGCCTTTGGAAAAACAAACAAACAGAACCTTGAGAGGATCATAAATTAGGCTTAGTGGCATGAAGGTTTAATGGCCCTAATTTCGAGATGTCTTAGGTCTCCTCATCAGGCATGGTATGACAAAATATTCAAAGAAACCGAAATATAAACCCCACTAGAACAGGTACAAGTTAAAATAAATGGACATTTGGAAAATCAAACAAACAGAACCTTGAGAGGATCATAAATTAGGCTTAGTGGCGTGAAGGTTTAATGGCCCTAATTTATATGTGAACCTAGTGCCTCCACTGTGTCTGGAAAACATTCCTCAAATGTTGTAAAAAATGTTTGTACCATATTAGACAGTAGATAGAAAAATCTCAGATTTTAATATTTTTCTTTAGATGTTGTAATGAGTCATACATCCTTCTGATAGATTTAACCCTGATCGAACAGAATCAAAGGTTTGAATGAGTTTGTATTCACAGACCCTTTGATGTTTTTGTGATTTGCCTTTCAATATGGCAACTTTTATATTATGAATGTTATGTCCTAGATTACAGAAATGTTTGGCTACTTGTAAATGGATTTTTTTCTCTGTAATTGTGTGACGATGAGACCTCATCCTTACTCTTAGCCACTGTCCTGTCTACCCAACATAAAAAGCCCCCACAGGACATATAGTGCACATAATTAAATACACACCATTGGAAGAGGAGCATGTGAAAGTCCCGGGAATCTTATAATCCTGTTGTGAGTTGGGGATCTGAATCCTGTCTCTGGTCTCTATATGAGCACAGGTTTTGCAGCTCTTCATATTTTATGGATAAGTTCCTCTTGGTGTATCTGAGGTCATCGAACTCGGTATAATGATGTTTCATAAATTGGGAGGCTGCCAGTAGCGCAGCAAAGGATGGTCTTTGAAAATTATTTTTAGTCGGTTGTCCTTGTGTAGGATATGGTGAAGTTTCTTGGCAGTTTTCTCAGTAGCTCAAGCTGTGGGTTGTAGGTCACCACCAAAAGAACATGATGATTTTCTTCATTTCTCTGTAATGGAGTGCTTGACTTCTACGGATCCTTGTGGCCTTAATGATCTGATCCTCAATGGAGGTGGGGTGGTAGCATTGGTTTAAAAATGTATTTTTTTAGATGGTTTAAGGCTATGTGCGCACTGGGCGGGTTTTCGGCGGTTTACCTGTGTAAACCGCCGTTTTGTTTACATTAGTTTTATTTAAATTTATGTTAATCCAAACCGGCGTTTGGATTAACATTAAAACTAATGTAAACCGCCCAAGGCAGTGCACACACCGGCGGTTACACAGCGTCATCCGTTGCTAACCCGCAGGTTTCCCAGCGGGTTAGCAAAGAATGAGCATGTTCTAAAAAACGGCGGTTCTGCAGCGGCTGCAAGCAGAATCATGTGCTGCTTCCAGCCGCTGCAGATTCGCCGCCGAGAACACGCTGTGCATCCGCCGGCTACCGCCCGGCTCCCGCCGCACATACCCACCAGGAAGCCGGTGGACGGCGCCGGAGCTTCCTGGCGGGTTCCGCCAGCTGCCGCCGACCAAACCGCCGGGTAAGTGTGCACTTACCCTAAGTGTTCATCCCTGTCCATTGGGTTGGAGCAAATACGGTTATATCTGAGGGCCAGGCTGTAGACAATGGACTTTTTAATGTGTTTCGGGTGGAAACTGTCCCATCTGAGGTATGTGGGACGGTCAATCGGTTTTTATATACTGATGTCTGGAATGCACCATTTAAAATTTTTATGGTGGTATCCAGGAAGTTGATTTCTGTTTTTCAGTGATCCAGTGTCAAGTTTATGGTGGGATGAAATTTGTTGAAATTGCCATGGAATTTAAGAAGTTCATGTTGCTCTGGTGGTGACTTACAACCCACAGCTTTAGGTACTGAGAAATATTGCCAAGAAACTTCACCACATCCTACACAAGGACAACCGACTAAAAATAATATTCAAAGACCATCCCTTGCTGTGCTACAGGCAGCCTGTCAATTTAAGACAGATCATTATACAGAGTTTGATGACCTCAGATATACCAAGAGGAACTTATCCATGAAATGTGAAGAGCTGCAAGACCTGTGCTCACATAGAGACCAAAGACAAGATACAGATCCCCAACTCACAACAGGATTATAGGATTCCCAGGACATTCACATGTTCCTCTTCCAATGTTGTGTATTTAGTTATGTGCACTATATGTCCTGTGGGGGCTTTTTATGTTGGGGAGGCAGGACAGCGGCTAAGAGTAAGGATGAGGTCTCATTGTCACAGAATTAGAGACAAAAAAATCCATTTACCAGTAGCCAATCATTTCTGTAATCATAACATTCAAAATATGAAAGTTGCTATATTAAAAGGCAATTTCAAATCACGTAAACATAGACAGGTCTATGAATGCAAATTCATTCAAACCTTAGATTTAACCGTGATCCAACACAATCAATCAGAAGGATTTATGATTCATTACAACATCTAAAGAAAAATATTTAAATTTGAGATTTTTCTATCTACTGGCTAACACGGTAAAAACAACATTTTTTTACAACATCTGAGGAATGTTTTCCAGACACAGTGGAGGCACTAGGTGCACATAAAAATTAGGGCCATAAAACCTTCACGCCATTAAGCCTAATTTATGATCCTCTCAAGGTTCTGTCTGTTTGTTTATTTCAAATGTTCATTTATTTTAACTTGTATCTGTTCTAGTTGTGTATATATTTCTGTTTCTTTGAATATTTTGTCATACCATGCCTGATGAAGGGACATAAGACGTCTCGAAAGCTCGCCTTGTAACATCAATTATTTTACTTTTGCTAGGCATTAAAAGGTATCACAACTACAAGATTATTATTTTGTTTCTCCCACTGTGATCAATCAATCACTTATCTATGTGACAGGTTTTCTTTGCAAGTCTTATTAGTGTGCAATTCCTATGCTATGCAGCCACCCTCTCCATTTTGGAAGACTGTGAGTGGTTGCTCTATCAGCATTTTGCACCTGGCCTGCAACCATCTCTATGATGGAGGTTCCCTGCACCCTGTGTGTGCATTTAGTATTAGGTCTGGCTTTTTGTGTTTTTTTTTTATGTTCTTAAGTTTTTGGCTCTGTTTGAGGAATTGTGAAGCCTAATGCACTAAGTGGGTCACAGCCACAAGATAAGTATTTTTATCGACTTTTTCTGGCTTAAATACAGTAATCTTTAGTACTGGTGAAATCAGGGTAATGATTGACTGTATCACTTGGTTCTATGTAGTCACAGTGTGGTAATATGCTGTACTTACATAAGTATGAGTATACCTGTATATACTGTCGAGTGATACAGTATATTTCTGTCACTGTTGAATTTTCTTCCCATGCTCTGGCACGCTTCTCTCTGTGAAGCTTCACTTATTTTTCACTAAATTGATGGAGCTGACTGGGGTAAAAACAAAGAAAGTCGCATTACTTTTTTGCCTCTTTTGTTCTCAAGTAAATCATTAGTACACAGCATCTTTAAAGCATTGTACCTGCACTATCAGAGTACAATACAGTCATGTTCAGTATTATAATAAAATGCACTAGAATTTGTACAAGTTCCTTGGAACAAACAGCAATTTGTAATTTTTTTAACTTGTTTTTTCAATTCAAGATATAATTTAATTCCTGGCATTGCATACCACTGCATATGAATTTATTTAATCTTAGGATGAGCAAGACTCATTACCATAATTGGTTTTCTTACCACTGTTTTCTCTTTTTGGGTAATGAGGCAATATTTTACATTATTAAAATGCGTATAAAATACAGTACCACTCATTCAGTCACCCATCCATAGCATATTATTATCAGATAAGGAAAATAGATTAAAGTAATCTGGATTCAAGGACTGTAATGCGTGATAGCCAGATACTTGATGTAAGCTCTTGATTGACTCTTAGCATGAACATGCACCCACTCACCATAACATCAAAATTCTTTACTTACTAGTGTATAATCTGTACAATCCAATATTTAATAAATGTTTTATTCACTGCCATTAGGACATTAAAGGGAGTTTGTCAACACTAAATAACTGTTGATACCAAGCACACATGCTTAGTGTACCCATAGTGCGGCAAAACAGTTCAGTGAACCTTCCAGCCTCCTGTCCACAAGTTTTTCATCCATCTTCATCCTCCACCAGCTCATGTAGTCAGAGCAAAAAAGGGGGAGAAGCATGCAAAGCAATTAAATGGGAAGGCTGCCCAAACAAAAAAAATTGTGTGTTTTAAAAAATTCCTGTTTCCTGCTGTCGCTGGACTGCAACTATTTCTATCAGCAATGGAAAATGAGTGGGATGAGGAGCCTGAAACATGGAGAAGGATGGAGAATGAGCAGCATGAAACATGGAGAGGGATGGGAGGATGAGCAGCATGGAATATTGTGGGGGATGAGCAGCAGGGAACATGGAGGGGGATGAGCAGCACGGAGCATAGGAGGATGAGCAGCATAGAACATGGAGGGGGCTGGGTGGATAAGCTGCATGGAACATGGAGGGGGATGTGGGATGAGTAGTATGGAACATGGATGGAGATGGGAAAATGAGCAGAATGGAACATGGAGGGGGATGGGGGAACGATCAGCATGGAACATGATAGAGAGAATGGAAAATGAGGGAGGTTAACAGTATGGAGAATGAGAGGGACACAGTATGGAGAAGGGTTAGACTGAAGGGGCATGGTATAGCAAATTGGGTAGCCTGGTGGGGCACAGTATGGATAATGTGGTAACAAGGGAGGGGCACAGTATGGAACAGTAACTTGGGAAGGGCACGGTATGGAGATTGGGTAGCATGGTGGGGCTTGGTATGGAGATGGCGTAGCATGTGGGCTCAGTATGCAAAAGGAGTTAAATGGGTGGGGTATGCTAAAGGGGAAGCATGGGAGTGGTACTGTAGGGAGAAGGGGCAGCATGGTAGGATTCAGTTTGTTGAAGAGGTAGTATGGGGAGCACTCAGTAAGGAGAATGGGGGGCTTAGTATGCAGAATGGGTGTAATAAGGAGGCTCATTATAAACTACACCATGTTCCAAATTATTATGCAAATTGGTTTTAAGTGTCATAGGGCTTTTTTTCTCAATGAAATCCGTTGATGGTATTGTGTCTCAGAGATCTTTGGATCACTGAAATCAATCTCAGATACGTGTGATAATTAGTTTGGCAGGTGAGCCCAATAAAAGGAAAACTGGGTGTTCCACAATATTGAGCAGGCCACAGTTTTCAAGTAGCATTGGAAAGAAAAAGGATCTCTCTGCTGCTGAATATTGCACGAAAAGTTAAGCGTGATCATCGTACTGTGAAAAGAACACAGACATGTTCGTGCAGATGAAGGCAGAATGAGGAAGGCTTCTGCCAGGCAAGTTCATTGGATTAAAAGAGCAGCTACTAAAAAGGCCTTACAAACCAGCAAACAGATATTTGAAGCTGTTGGTGCCTTTGGTGCCTCTACTATTTGGCCAACCCTAAACAGTGCTCACAAGCAGAAATGGTTGCAGTGGGCCCAGACATACAAGAAGATTAATTTTGAAACAGTCTTGTTTACTGATGAGTGCCGAACAACCCAGGATGGTCCAGATGGATGGAGTAGTGGATGGTTGGTGCCACCATGTCCCAACAAGGCTGCAACGTCAGCAAGGAGGTGGAGGAGTCATGTTTTGTGCCAGAATCATTGGGAAACAGCTGTTAGGCCCCTTTAACGTTCCTGAAGGTGTGAAAATGAGCTCTGCAAAGTATATAGAGTTTCTGACTGAGAGCTTTCTTCCATGGTACAAAAAGCAAAAAACATGCCTTCAGGAGCAAAATCATCTTCATGCATGACAATGCACCATTTCATGCTGCAAAGAATACCTCTGTGTCATTGGCTGCTGTGGGCACAAAAGGAGATAAACTCATGGTGTGGCCACCATCTTCCCCTGACCTCAACCCTATGGAGAACCTTTGGAGTATAATCAAGCAAAAGATCTATGAGGGTGGGAGGCAGTTCACATCAGAACAGCAGCTCTGGGAGGCTATTCTGACATCATGCAAAGAAATACAAGCAGAAACTCTCCAGAAACTCACACGTTCAATGGATGAAAGAATTGTGAAGGTGATATCAAAGAAGGGTTCCTATGTTAACATGTAACTTGACCTGTTAGGATGTTTTGAGTTAAATTGCTTTTTAATTAAGTGAATCTGACCTCCTAATGCTGCAAATTCAACAAATGAGCATTCTCAGTTCTTTCAAACATATCAAATGTTTAGAAACTCTACTGTGCCTAATAATTTGGAACAGTGTATTTAGATTTTTTTTTTTATTTTGAAGATTATACTGTTATCATAGGGAGGTTTCTTCAATAAAATTCGATATATACTCTAACGGGTGATGACTTTTATTACACTGACTGTCATTTGCAGTGACCATTTAGAAAATCAGAGAAAAAGAACATTTGCTTAATAATTTGGAACATGGTGTAGAGACAGTCATGAGGGGGATAGTGAATAGGGGGCTGCATGGAGTGGGGGCAGTGGAGATCATAGTTCATACGTGAGGAGGGTGTAGTGGGTATAATTCATAATGGGGAGGACAGTGTGATTGCTTTCATTTATGAGGCATGGTGTAACTGTCATTTCACTAGAATAATGTGAAGATCTTATACCATACGTGAGACAGTGTGGGGTAATTTTTTTTTTCAGGGAACAATGTGAGGGACAGTTGTTTATTCAGAGGCAAAGCATAGGGCTTACTTAGTGCGGTTATTTTGTAGTCAGGAGCATTATAAGGACACCGTTTTGGGATATTTTGAAGAACACCAAAAAAAATGTTATTCTTGGGAGATGCAGGACAATGTGTTGCTAAGAAAGATGATATTTTAAACTAGTCTTTTACCCCTAAGATACGAAAAATGGCAGTTATTCTGCATACACATTAATACAGAGGATATAGCCTAGGCATATAGTGTTTTAACTTGATAATTTATTTATTATGCGTTTTTTTCGCGACCGCACCTGTCGCAAGTGCTGAAACCGCACTTGCCGCACCTGCCGCAAGCCCCATAGACATTGAATGGGGCTTGCTGCAAGTGAACCGCAAGTGTGGCCGTTATGCTGTAATCGCAGCAGTTGCGGTTTTTTCATCGCAACTGCCGCGATCAGCGTAAAACGCTGATGTGAAAGGACCCTAAGTGTGCCATATAGTGTCCCCTGTGGTTCTGAACGTTTTTGAGAAGTTTGTGGACTTAGGCCTCTTTCACATCAGCGGTGTTTTGAAATCGCGGCAGATGCGGTGAAAAAACCGCATCTGCCGCGATTACCGCATAACCGCGACACTTGCGGCACAGTTGCGGCAAGCCCCATAGAATGTCTATGCAGGCTTGCGGCAGGTACGGCAAGTGCGGTATCGGCACTTGCCGCAGGTGCGGCCGCAAAAAAACCGCGGCTGACCGCGGTTTTTTTTGCGGCCGCACCTGCCGCAAGTGCCGAAACCACACTTGCCGCACCTGCCGCAAACTTACCGCAAGCCCCATAGACATTGCATGGGGCTTGCCGCAACTGTGCTGCAAGTGTCGCGGTTATGCGGTAATCGCGGCAGATGAGTTTTTTTCACCGCATCTGCCGCGATTTCAAAACACCGCTGATGTGAAAGGGGCCTAAGTCATTTTTTCATTAAAAACGCATATGCGGGGCTAAAATAGCGTCATACCCGTAGCCCCGCCTCTTTCATGAAGCGACCAGGCTATCAGCACTGCAGCAAGCTGAGAGGGGGCGTGCATAATTACAAAGTGGGCGGAGGGAGCAGCAGACAGGCCCGCCTTTGGAGACTTTTTCAGAAGCAGAGAACTCACACAGGACGAGGTAAATATAACCTTTTTTCTCTACTTTACAAAATCGTTTTGTTCTGGAAAAGGGATGGCTAGAAATGATAAGAGGGGGTGCAGGGACAGGTATAAAGATGTGGGGAGGGTCAGTTTGTGGGTGTACAACAGCTGACAGGAGTCAGCTGTTGTACATAACACATTACAGCAGTATAAGCCCACCTGAGTGGGTGTAAGGTCTCTAGGGGGACTGGACACCCCCTAGAGACATTGAACAAACATTTATTTATTAAATTTTAAGTTTTACAGAACACAGAACAGTTTGCTCATCCCTGCGGCAAATCTTAAGTACAAGCTAGCTTCCAGTCACACTCACTCTAGTCTCCCCAGGGGTATCCTGCCAGCAGGGAAATAAATTCCACATATTGGGAGCCTCAAAGAGGAAGAAAATTGATAAGAGAGAGAAGCCATCTCAAATAGTGAGCTTCAAACAGACCCACAAATGGGAAGGGAAATCAGGATACATTGCCAGAAGACAAAGAACATTTTAAAACATAATATATGCATGACTAAATGAGTGAGTATCGAATCATAGACCCAGAATTAGATTATTTAAGTGGAAGACCGGTCTAGAAACCTGATCCCCCCAGTCTGACTCTATAACTGGATGCTCTCAGCCAAGGCAAAGGTCACTGAGATGGGTCAGCCGAGCTGCTGTGAACCTCTTTTAATATATTTCCGCTCTCCCCATCGGGCAACAGAAGTCAAGTTTAGGTTTCTGTAAGTTTTCTCCTTTTTATTTCATTGTTTGCATATGTGTATGTCACTTTTTATTTCCATTTTTATATCTTTCATTGTAAGCACTGTACCCTTTATATTAAAGTTTTAATCTTTAATAAGTCTGAACCTTGTATACTCTAAAGAATTCACAGCCCTAGGAAGGTGTGATTTTGTTGATTGTCTGATAAGTCTTAGTTTAGGGGAACTCATTGGCCCCCCAAAATCCAAAGGGTGGTGGCAGCGTGTGTGAAGCAGGGTGCGCGGTATGAGTCGGGGTGTGTTTGAGACTCCCTTTCAGCATAGGACAGAGGTCGAGTGCTGGAGTGAGTGAGAGGAGATAGATTAACCCTTGCGGGCACAATCCCGAGTCGCGTACTGAGAAGCGGGTACATGACAATATATATACAGGGTGGGCCATTTATATGGATGCACCTAAATAAAATGGTAATGGCTGGTGATATCAACTTCCTGTTTGTGGCACATTAGTACATGGGAAGGGGAAAACTTTTCCAGATGGGTGGTGACCATGGTGGCCATTTTGAAGTCGACCTTTTTGGATCCAACTTTATATTTTTCAAACGGAAGAGGTTCATGTAACACATCAAACTCATTGACAATTTTATAATAAAAAAACAATGGTGTGCTTGGTTTTAACCCCTTCCCAACCCTTGACATTACGGAGATGTCATGGAAGTCGGTGACTTCCCGACCCATGATGTCTCCCAACGTCATGGCTGGATTCCGTTCCTGCAGCATCGGTAACCGATGTCTGTGAAATACAACCAGTGCTGCAGGAACATAAGGACCTATAGTTTACCCCGGGGGGTGGCTTAGCACCCCCGTGGCTATGATCGAACTGATTGGCAGTTGAAAATTAAACTGCCAATCAGACCAATTGTAATATTTCACCAATAAATCTTGGTGAACTATTACAATCCAGCCATGGCCAGTGCTGCAGTAGCACCGGCTATTGGCTGGAGCAGAGTGACCTCCGTGTGTCCCCCCCAGACCTGATTGGAGCAAGCGTCCATGTGACGCTAGCTCTCCAATCAGGTGTAGAGGGGCGGTGAAACCCTGAAGTGGGTGCCTGCCCCCTCCTCAGCTGACTCCTGCTCCAGCCCTGATCACCCCCCCATCCCTTTCCTTTGCCCCCCTACCTCTGATCCCTGTGTCCCCCTCACCTCTTCCCTGTGCTGCACCCGCCGCTGCACCCACCGGTGCTCTCGCCACTGCTGCCCGCCACTGTCAGCCTCCTCGCTGTGGTGCTGCGCCTCCTCTCCCATGCTCCTCCTCCTCAGTATCTCCGAAGTGAAGTGAGTATGCATGAATGAATGAATGAATGAATGGGTGCATGGGAGGATGCATGGATGGATGCATGGGTGGATGCATAGGTAGATGGATGGATGGATGCATGGGTGGATGTATGTATGCATGGGTGCATGGATGGATGGGTGCATAGGTGGGTGCATAGGTGGATGGATGGGTACATGAGTGGATGGATGCATGGGTGCATGGATGGATGGGTGCATGGATGGATGGATATGTGCATGGATGGGTGCATGGGTGCATGGATGGATGGATGAGTGCATGGATGGATGGATGGGTGCATGGGTGGATGGATGGGTGCATGGGTGGATGGATGGGTGCGTGGGTGGATGGAGACTACAACAAGGGATCAAGTATCCACTTGTTGTAGTCTCTAGGGTCACAGTCACGGTACACAGTACAGCAGATCAGTGCCATACAGTGCACCATGACTCTGACCCCAGAGACTACAACAAATGGACACTTGATCCCTTGTTGTAGTCTCTGAGGTCACAGTCATGATGCTTGGTACGGCAGATCATTGCCATACAGTGCACCATGACTCTGACCCCAGAGACTGCAACAAGGGATCAAGTGTCCATTTGTTGTATTCTCTGGGGTCAGAGTCATGGTGCACTGTATGGCAATGATCTGCCATACCTTGCATCATGACTGTGACCCCAGAGACTACAACATGGGATCAAGGGTCCACTTGTTGTATTCTCTGGGGTCAGAGTCATGGTGCATGGTATGGCAGATCATTGCCATACAGTGCACCATGACTTTGACCCCAGAAACTACAACAAGTGGACACTTGATCCCTTGTTGTAGTCCCTGGGGTCAGAGTCATGGTGCACTGTATGGCAATGATCTGCCATACCGTGCATCATGAGTGTGACCCCAGAGACTATAACAAGGGATCAAGTGTCCTCTTGTTGTAGTCTCTGGGGACATAGTCATGGCACACTGTATGAAAGATCATTACCATACAGTGCACCATTAGTGTAACCTCAGAGACTGTAGAAAGAGGACACTTACTTGATCCCTTGCTGCAGTCTCTGAATGTAGTAGTGGCGATCGTGCGTTGTGGGACCATCGCTGTGGACTACGTCAGATGGTATGAAGTAATAAAGATTGAGTCTCAGTTTGTGTTTGTGTTTTTTGTTCTAATAAAAATATTTTTCTCTGTGTGGTGTATTTTATTTACTATTTACTAGAGATTCCTAATGGCTGGGTTTAACATTGACTTGACATTAGGAATCTTAGTGCCAGCTGCCAATAAAAAAGCTGGCATTAACCCCTTTATTACCCAGTTTGCCACCGGCACCAGGGCAACTGGAAGAATCTGGGTACAGCACCAGAAAATGGTGCTTCAATGAATGCACCATTTTCTGGGGTGGCTGCAGGCTGCAATTCGCAGCATGGGGAGCCAGGAACGCTTGGGCCTCTCCATGCTGAGGATTCCTGCCCCAGCTACCTAGTTGTACCTGGCTTGACCAAAAATATGACGGAGCCCCCTGTAATTTTTATTTCTGATATTAGGTCTATAAATAAAAAAAAATGGGCTTCGCTGTATTTTTGGTTGCAAGCCAGGTACAACAAGGCAGCTGGGGGGCTGGAATCCTCAGCGTGGAGAGCTCAAACATTGTGGCCCCCCACGCTGCGAATTGCCACCTACAGCCACCCCAGAAAATAGCGCATTCATTAGAGGCGCCATTTTCTGGTGCTATACTCCAACTTCTAGTTTCCCTTGTGCTGGTGGCAATGCTGGTGGCACACAGGGGCTCCCCATACGGGACATGATGTCCGCTAACAATTTCAATGGAAAATTAGCTCCAATTGATAGCGGACACCATGTCGCATATGGAGAGCCATTTGACATTTCTTTATGGGTGCAGAGCGTACTAAGATACCCCTTCAGGTGTCTCCCATACATACAGTTTTGAAAAAAGTCTGCAGCACTCCAATTCAGTCTTTGCCAAAAGTTTATTCCAGCATAGGCACCAGTTGTGGCGACGTTTCGAGCATCAAATGCTCTTTATCCAGCCAAAAGCCAAAAGGCTGGATAAAGAGCATTTGATGCTCGAAACGTCGCCAAAACTGGTGCCTATGCTGGAATAAACCTTTGGCAAAGACTGAAATGGAGTGCTGCAGACTTTTTTCAAAACTACAGTAAACGGTATATATACATATATATATATATATATATATATATATGTATCTATATATATATATATATATATATATATATATGTATCTATATATATATATATATATATATATATATATATATATATATATATGTATCTATATATATATATATATATATATATTGTGAGGCACCGCCGGCATGGTCCTCATGGCCGGGGCGCATCACATGCAGGATCAGGGTATGATCCTGTTCACACTGGCCGGTTTTCCTGTAATGATACTGTGTGAATCTACCCGGAACACAAGGTGGTAAATATGATAGTGTGTGCTGTAAAGCTGAGACTTTCATGTGACTAGTGAGCGGCTGTGAGTGGCAGGAGATCGATGAGGCCCTGAGAAAAGGAATGAGTGTTGATTGCTGACAGCCCAGGTGGGTGTGTCCTGAGGAATAGCAGCCCAGCTGGATGAGTCAGAGTGGGAGTGGCAGGCACGATAAGAGCCTGCCAGCTGAGTGATTGAGAGATTCATTATCAGCCAGAGATTCATTCAGAAGCTGAGATCCTGCTGAGAGATCGTGCTGAGACCAGCCTGAGTGCAGAGCAGTGCAAGGCTCTGTGTGCATGGAATAACGGGAGCATGCTAGCTCCATGCCGGTGCCTAGGTCCGGGGTCATCGCAGCACCTAGAAGGGGAAGCCATGGCTGAACCTGGTGGATACTGGTCCGGTCGTGGGGTGAAACACGCCCGGGAAAGGAGCCCGTGGGGATGCCTGGTGGAACCTGTGACACAGGTAGTGAGACCCGGATCCGTGCCCGGTAAGAAAGCAGTTCTCAAGTGCTTGTGTGAACTGTGCACCTGGTGCGTGAAATGTGCCAGGCGGGCATAGCCGCCCGAGGTCCGACTAGATAGTCAGTGAGGGACCTGTTGTAACTATATGTGTATGATATGGCTTAGATAGAAAGGCAATGTGCGGAGTCTGTGGGAGAGCCCCAGCTGGAGTGGATGATGTTGGAGGCGTTCTGTCCCAGTGGGACGAGAGGGAGGCTTGCCCTGCTGCATGCAGCGGGTACCTGTCCCTCAACCACGACCTCTAATGGTGTGGGTGTGCCTGTGGCCAGAGTCAGGGGTCACGAAGGCTCCTAGAAGGGTAACCATTGCTGATCCGATAGGGTGCTACTCAGACGCAGGGTACAGTCGTCTACCTGGAGACCTGCCATGAGATGGAGGTTTGGTGGCGACTGGTGGCCCGTACCGTGGTGAATAGGCCATGGTGACGCATGGTTAGCCCGGATTCTACGGTTGACCAGGTCCCTGTTATGGTCATGGAGGAGCCACAGTCCATGGATGTATTATGATGGGCTGTGATCGGGTGTGAGGATGCATGGGATCCATGGATATTGTATGATGGATCACATGTGATATGTAAGGTCCCGGTCAGGCAGGAATCCTGACTACGGGATATATATGGAGTCATCAGGCTGGGTGACTAAAGCCAGGCGGCAGGTACCGCCATTGGGACCCACAGGGCCCGTTGAAGGGTAGATAGCGAAGGTCAGAAGCAGGGGTTAGAAGGGCTCCTAGAGTGGGGAAACTGTGGTTGAACCAGGTGGGCGCTGACCTGGACGTGGGGTGAAACACGTCCAGGAAGGAGCCCCTTGGCGAGGCATGGCATACCCGTGACTCAGGTTGCTCAATCCCTGTTCTGAACCCAGAGGAATCATCGTGGATAAATATACATATGGGGAACTGATAAATGTAGGTGTAAAGTGTATATAGGCCGGAGGCCGTAGCCACCACGGGAGCTGTTAGTAGAGCTCCAATGGGGACAGAGAAATGGTTACAGGCCCCGGGATACGATAAGACGTTATGTGCAATAAGTGTTATGTAATGTTATATGTAAATGTATGGTGTATTTATGTAAAGTGTTTATAATCAATGTGCAATGTGTCAAACATGCTACCCGGGTTATGTTATTAATATGTGAAAATAAACGGGTAGACATTGGTTAACTTATAAACATGTGTTGTTGTCATTATGCAAGCGGGTTCCCCGGGTGCTACCTCACTATAGATAGATAGATAGATAGATAGATAGATAGATAGATAGATAGATAGACTGTAGATATAGATATTGATATATAGTGGATACGGGAAGTATACAAAGTAACTTCAGCTGCACCACAACCAATGTATGTGTACAAAATGTATGAGTGGGAACATGTGTGTAGGAGAGACAGGGCAGAAACTTAGAACAAGAGTGAATTCTTATCGCCAGACAATAAAAGAAATAAGGATAGATCTACCTGTGGCCAATCATTTTTGTAGCCCTGATCATACCATAATGAACATGAAAATACTAGCTTTGAAAGGTCATTTCAAATAACAGAGAGACAGCAGAGTCTGGGAATATAAACCTATGTTGACATAAAACTATCTGCTTTTTATCTCTGGACACTGAAATTTTGATGCCCCAGATGCTCTCTCCCCCTCCAAACTCTGACCAATGCTTCACCTCACTTGGTTTATTAACTGCATCATCCAATCTGTATATGTGTATATATGTATGTGTTCAGAAGTTGTGTGATTGTTAAGCCTGATGAAGAGACCATAGAGTCTCGAAAGCTTGCTTTTTCTTACCATCTTTTCAGTTAGCTATTAAATAGTATCAACCACTGAGGACTCTCAGATTCTAATATATATTTTTTTTGTTAGGAAGTTAGAAGGGTTCAAATTTTAGCAGCAATTTCTCCTTTTTAACAAAAAAATGTACAAAACTATTTATTTTATGGACTACATCACATTTGAAGTGACTTTGAAGGGCCTATATTAAAGAAAACACCCCAACATGACACCTTTCTAAAAACTGCACCCCTCAGACTGCTCAAAACTGCATTTAAGTAGTTTATTAACCCTTCATGTGCTTCATAGGAACTAAAGCAATATGGAAGGAAAAAAATTAAAATTGTATTTTTTTCCTCAAAAATTTTACTTAATTCCCAATTTTTTGATTTTCACAAGGGCAACAGGAGAAACTGTACCTTAAAATGTGTTGGGCAATTTCGCTTGAGTACGGCGATACCCCGTATGTGGTGGAAAATTACTGTTTGGGCACATGGCAGGGCTCAGAAGGGAAGGAGCAAAATTTGACTTTTCAAGCGGAAAATTGGCTGAAATTGTTATTGGATGCCATCTCACATTTTGGAGTGCCACTTGTATCTAAATAGTGGAAACACCCCACACGTGACCACAAGTTACATGCTGAGAGGTGGGTATGTGACAGATAGGAGGCAAGCAGGGGGATAGAGTTTACTTCTATTAGTACATTACCATTAGTGCATGGTTTAAGCAATTATTCCCTGCACTAAAAATCTGCTATCCTTACGAGGAGTGCACCAGTTCTACAAGGTTCAACTCAGTACTTATACATAGACATACTTGCAAACAGTTTTCCTTCCCCTTTGTTCTTTCCTATTTTTTTATTTGGTGAAAGGCTGTTCACCAATATGGCAGTCCTGTACAAGAAGCAGAGTAAGGAGGCTCCAATCAACCTCTGAGCAGTGAGGAATAGAGACTTCAGACAAATCAGGATCTACTGATTAGTCCCTTGATGGAGCAGGACTTGGAGAAAAATGCTATGGCACCTTGACAAAAGAGAGAGCCCAACCCAGGGAGGCAAAGCAATGGACCTTTCAGTGGAAGTAACGTCTGGGGGCTACCAGCAATGCCAGTTCTGAGGAGCATATGAACTTTTTTTTACAAATGACCTTAAAGCAGCTGGGAACAAGTGATCCCAATATGCACTTGCAGCTTATTCTACAATACTGACAGGCTGCTGTAGCAGAACGCCAGGCTGAGAGAGGGGACACTGTAACTGAACTATAACTGTTTTGTGTATATGTGTGTGCTTTTAATTTTTATCTTTTATATCTTTTTATTGGAAGTGCTGTAAATTTTATATTAAAGCTTAAAACTTTAATAAATTTCCTTGTATGCTGTAAAGAGTCCATAGCCTTATAGAGAGTGTATGACGCTTTTGATTGACAGACAGTAGTATATTTCATGGACTTATCACCCCGTGTGCTTGATGAGTAATTGCAGAGTGTTGTATAACTGGGGTGTGTGGACTGTGTCGGGGTGCGATTTATGCTTACTTTATAGCCCATAACAGAGGTGGAGTGCTGGATTGAGTGAGTAGAGAAAAAATAGCCCTTGTAGCTGCACCACAAGTCACATGCTGAGAAGTGGGTATGTAACAAGTGCCATTTGATTTTTGGAGCACAGATTTTCCTAAATTAGTTTGTGGACTTCATTTGCAGATCCCATAAGAGCCAGGACAACAGAAACTCCCTCAAGTAACCACATTTTGTAAATTACACCCCTATGGGAGTTCAACTATTTGTGTAGGGATGATTTTATCTGTGGTAAACACCTATAGATTCAATCACAGTGAATGTTGCAGAATTAAAAATTGTAAATAAGCCCTTGTAGTGCCCTGTTTATTGAAATGTTCGTATGTGATTTTGGGCACACACACCCTGTAAATTAAGCGGGCTTCCTCACTACAACAATGCCAAACATATGGACGTAAACTTTAGTTTAGACGTTGTGGGCTCAAACGGTAGGAGGCATTTGGATTTGGATTTTGCTGGTTTTCTTTTTAAAGAGAGGAGGAGCCCTAGCGCTTTCAAGAGCCTTAGTTCTACCAGTAATGTGGAAATCCCCTATATTTCCATTAAAAACTGACGGACCTGAGTGGGCACTTATCTTTTTTGGGTTGAGTTGAATGCTATTTGTGGCAATTAGTGTATAGAACATTTTGGATCTGTCCACATTTATCCTGTGCTCTATGCTGAGCACTTACATTTGGGTTTCTAGCTACATCCTTGAAATATGTGATTCAGGTGAAACCTCTGACAGATTTGTTCACTGATGAGGCAGCAGAGATTCTCTGGACTCTGTTTGGCCTCTGTTCAGCAGTGCCCTTCTTTTCAAAGGTGCAAAAAACTTTTGTTGAGTGCACTTTTTGCGCACATCTATAAAGATGTGCAAAAATGAAGTGCACCCCTCTTCCTCAATACAGTGAATTTTCCATTGGGAATTTTGTCTGAATCACATTTTTCAGAGGTTTACATGTAATTGTCGATGTAAACACTCAAGTAGAGTGTAGGATAAATATGAGCGAAGACTGACTACGATCTTTTGGGAATTTGTGAAGAATGCTTTTAACTAAGATTCTGATATAGATATGAACACAGCTTTACTTCCTCTCTCAATGGTGTCTGCACCAGACTGGTCAGCAGGCAAATCTGGTAAATGCCTGATGGGTCGGTCTGTTTGTTGAACATATCCATTGCAACACTATTAACAGTATCAATGTCCTCATGATACCAGTATTGGTAAATCTGTGGCAGAGCATTAAGCTATAATGACCATCATATTGTGTTAGGGGCTAGGGGATCTGCTTTCTGTATTGGGTTTGTGAGATTATCATGCTGTGTTAGTGGGTCAGTTGATAAAATTCTGTATAGTGGCAATTTTTGCAGCATCATACACTGTGTGTTTTTGAAGGGGTATCATGGTGGGTAAGAACACTTAAGGGCCTCAATAGGGTAAAAATAAAAGTGAAAGTGCCGCAATACATATTCCTCTCTGTGTCTTCACAGAGAAATCAGGAGGTATGTCCTTCTGTGACTGTGCCTATACAACGTTATGGGACTTTTGCTATGGGGTTACATGATTTCTTTGTTTGTCCCTGTTCAGGAGAATTATTATGAGGAGGCACAATATCGGTGGCAGCGCGGGCATTACTATAAGGAGGGAATCTGGGGAATCATTAACATTATAGGAAGAGCACTAGAGGCAATGTTATTATTAGAAAATAAAGGGGGTGTTTATATTATTATAAAAAGGTATATGCAAATTGCCTCTTTAAAGAGAACTCTATTGCCACCTATTCGTAGTAGCAATCCTAAATGTCAATATTGACTTTCTAACAAGCCTCATCATATGACCAAGGGTATAGGCCAAATCATATTTTTGATTTGCAGACACGGTACTTTGGAGTGTTTGCTCCTCGTCGCTGAAAACAATGAGATATGATTTGACTAAGTGAGAGACTAAGACTGGGGATCTGAACGATAATGTTTCTCCTTATGGAGAGATGACATGTCATGTCTGGCATGTCAGTATATCAAGAGACTTAAATGGCTTGCATGCTCCTCTGGGAAATGTTGTATAAAAGCCTTTAATTAGCTACGCGTTTCAGGGACGGTCCGTCCTCTTCCTCAGGCATGTCTATACTTGATACATGTAGTTAATTGGAGGTTTTTATATCTGGACCCAGTTTACAAGTGTCTTTCCTTCCTGCAGCGCCCGAAGGATACCTCTCTCCTTATTCTTCCCTTTTCATTTCTACAGCTTTGTGCCTTGAACAGTGTGAGCCTACTCTAAAAATTAAAAATACAACAATTATCAAATAAAAGCTTAGATGATACAGCATTATCTATGAAACGTGCCCATATGTAATGCTGCTTATCTATAACTTAATCTTTTAAAGGAAGTATTTTAAGCAGTTTTCACATTTAAAAACTGTACATGCTTCAGACATGTAGAATTATCCACCTATGTTCTTGTGAATGTGTCGTAAAACCACAGCTGGATGGGAAGTTGTAAAACTTTGATTTATATTTATGGGACAAGTAAACCGTGATGGTGTAAACTCAATGTTCATATGGGTTACCAAATATATTCCTAGTACATCACCAAAGTGCTGTAAATCTGGTCCCCCGTGGAGCAGCTTATGGCTCTAGCATTCACATCTATAAAATTCTTTTACTGGAACGGTGACGGTTTGTTCACAGACAATTCCAGATTGGGTGATTTTGAAAAACCAATTATGCTTCAAGAAAGTCATTTTGCTTTCAAGAAAAAAGTGTTAGACAAACATTTATTTATTTTCTTTTTACTCTATATTTTGTATGACCTATGTCTTTAAATTGGGAGTTCTAAAGGAACGTACATTTACATGTTAAATTAAAAAATTGTCTTTTGTAATCTTGGTAATTGTTTTTATGTGTTTTCACACTTTTTTTTTGGTTTTATAGGAGGGAATATATTTAGACATACTCATTAGTCTCCCAATGAATGTAGTATCTGTAAAGAAGCACCTCTCTTCTGCATCCTGGCTATATTTTTTGCCAAAGCCTCCTCGCCTAACCATATTATTCCTGAAAAGTGCAGTAACAGCCTGTGAATTTTAGGGTTCACACATCTGCGTATAAAATATCGCTCTGTTGTTGCTCCTGATAACTTCTGTGAGTGAGATGTGAGTGACATACAATTGTCATTCTGTATATTATGCAAGTGCTATGCGAGAGCGATTTTTACCTCACCTACTGTCTGTGTGCCATTCGTGTGCCATCAGTTTGCTATCCATGTTTAATTCGTGTGCCATCTGTGTGCCGCACGTTTTTCACATCATCTTTTACATGCTACATAGTCTATGTACATATTGTTTTTTCAACAAGAAGTAAGCATATAAAGATATACACAAAATTAGAAGATCCAGGGCTACAAGTCCATAGATATGGGGTTGCTTTATTAGACAAACATTAAAAACATACACTTCCCACCAGACGAGTTTCGGACGTTACTCCTTACTTTGTTGTCACCCAAGGCACGGACTCTGGCACTGACCACCTGTGACATCCCTGCACCCGGCCACCCGAGATCTGAGTACCCCAGACGCTTGTGGGCCCGACACATGTTTTTTCCTATGTTTTGGCAGCTGCGTATTTTCAGCATTTTTGACATAGACTGCAGCAAAAACACAGAAAGAATTGACATGCTCATTCTTGTCCAACAGCAGCAAAAGCTGGGGTATTTGACACTTTCTGCATAGTTCAAAAACCAATATGTGTGCACTTCAGTTCTTTGAAACACATTGGTTTTGCTGGAAAGCCCAAATGCAAATACAGATTAGCATACATTTGCATAAAACCATACAAAAAAACGCATGTAAAAAATGCAGGAAAAACGCACTGTGTGCACATACCCTAAAGACAGGGCCGCATTCACACTTAGGCACTCGTGGGCCTGAGCCTAGGGCGGAAGATCCAGGGAGCCCCTTCTCCCGACTCCATATGAAAACTGGAGTCTTTGTGGGGGAGGGTGGGTGTCGCCGGTGCAGAGCGCGGTACCGCTGGCATTGCATTGCCGCCCGGTGCCCGCATGTGCAGTGCCCTGGCCCCCAGGGCTGAGTACGATCACGCTGACAGGAAGCCGCTGGGAGCTCTGCGGAACCCGGAAGTGCGGGTTCCATACAGCTCTGTTTCTTCCTGTCCCGCGATGGCTCCAAGTGCTGCTGCTGCGATGGAGGCGGCGGTGGTGTTGGTGGCTCTTCCACCCAGCTGGCCCCCCACAGACCTGGAGAACGGGGGATCAGTTAGCCAGACCGAGCGGGCACTGAAGAGGCTGGAGGATGGAGCTGGTGCGGCTGGCGGTGGAGCTCACTGGGCTCAGAGGGAGCCAGGCCAGCCCGACCAATGTCAGCAGCCTGAGCCAGCACCAGGTGAGGGAGACTGTGCAGGGGATAGAGGACAGAGGAGCAGGGGGACCGAGGAGAAGAGGTCAGAGGGGCAGAAGGACAGATACAGGGGGGCAGAAGGACAGATACAGGGGGTTAGAAGGACAGGAACAGGGGGGCAGAGGAGAAGAGGACAGGGGTGCAGAAGGACAAGAACAGGGGGGCAGAGGAGAAGAGGACGGGGGGGAGAGGGACAGGAACAGGGGGACAGAGGAGAAGAGGACAGAGGGGTAGAAGGACAGGAACAAGGGGATAGAGGAGAAGACAAGCAGCAGGAGGGACAGAGGAGAGGAGGATGGGAGTGCAGCAGGCCTGAGCGAGTGGGCACTGAAGGCTGAAGGATGTAGTGGCTGGCGGCGGAGCTTCTGCTGCTGTTGGGACTGCTGCTGCTCACTCTGCCCATCACTGTGCTCAGAGGGGGCCCGGCCAGCCCGGCCAATGTCAACAGCCTAAGCCAGAACCATGTGAGGACCCGAGAAGTGTGGGAAAACTGCAGGGGACAGAGGATAGAGGAGCAGGGGGACCGAGGAGAAGAGGACCAAGGGGCAGAAGAACAGAAACAGGAGAACAGAGGAGAAGAGGAGCAGCAGTAGGGACAGAGGAGAGGAGGGCGTGGGTGCAGGAGGGACAGAGGAGAGGAGGACGGAGGTGCAGGAGGACAGAGAAGCAGCAGGATGAGCAGAGGAGAGGAGGACGGGGGTGCAAGAGGACAGAGGAGCAGCAGGATGAACAGAAGAGAGGAGGACAGGGGTGCAGGAGGACAGAGGAGCAGCAGGAGGGACAGAGGAGAGGAGGACGAGGTTGAAGGAGGACGAGGTTGAAGGAGGACAGAGGAGCAGCAGGAGGGACAGAGGAGAGACGGATGGGGGTGCAGGAGGACAGAGGAACAGCAGGAGGGACAGAGGAGAGGAGGGCAGGGTACAGGAGGACAGAGGAGCAGCAGGAGGGACAGAGGAGAGGAGGACGAGGGTGCAGCAAGACAGAGGAGAGGAGGACCGTGGTGCAGGAGGACAGAGGAGCAGCAGGATGGACAGAGGAGAGGAGGACGGTGGTGCAGGAGGACAGAGGAGCAGCAGGAGGGACAGGGGAGAGGAGGATGGGGGTGTAGGAGGACTGGGGCTGTGTGTGATGATAATGGTGGCTGTATCAGGTGTCTCTGCCTGCATGCGGCAGCCGCCACCTTCCTGTGTTAGCAGGGTGTGGCATGCTGGGAGTTGTAGTTCTCCTGCCAGTTCGGGCGTTACTGTATGGTTTCTGGGCAGTGTGTTGGGTGCTGGGAGTTGTAGTTCTCCTAGGTGGGCTCAATGTTCTCCCGCCGCCTGTCTGTGGTTATTGTGCCTCTTCTGGGATGTCCTCAGCTCTGTGCTGTGCACAGACAGTGTACCACCATGTCCCCAGCTCCGTGCTGTGCACAGTGTACCACCATGTCCCCAGCTCCGTGCTGTGCACAGTGTACCACCATGTCCCCAGCTCCGTGCTGTGCACAGTGTACCACCATGTCCTCATCTTCATGCTGTGCACAGACAATGTACCGTATACTATCTGTGCACAGCATGGAGCTGGGGACATGGTGGTACACTGTGCACAGCACGGAGCTGAGGACATGGTGGTACACTGTACACAGCACGGAGCTGGGGACATGGTGGTACACTGTCTCCCACCGCCTTAAAATCGGTCTGTTTCTCATCCAGGAGAGTCGGATGAGTGACATCCGTTTTTTGGTTGGTTTGGCAACTGCTGTGCGAGTGTCTGACATTTTTCTCAGATTCTCAGATCACATCCGTGTGCAATCCGTTTGTTTTCTCAGCAGCTATTTACTGTATAATCATTTACAGGAACATTTTTGACAGTTGTCTCAGCTACAGAATGATAATGTATCAGTGAAAAAAATGGATGCCTCTCGGATGGTCCGTGTGTGGTCCGTGATTTTGTCCGACCCATAGACTTGCATTAGCGAGTCTCGCATGGGAATCCCATACTGTCGCAGCATGTTGCGACTTTTTTCTCATCCTGAATCTGGATGAGAAAAAAGCGTCCGACACTCGCCAATGTGCTCTCAGACATTGATTGCAATGCGAGAAAATCACACATTGCACTCATCAGAGTTTCACACCAGTGTGTCCGTACCCTAATACTAAAATCCATATAGGAATCCTACTGGTATGGGAGGATTTATGGCTCAGTTAGTACAGTCCATACTTCTTTTATTAACCAGTCAATGCTCTCCTGTCCATCGCACTGCAGTGAGGACGACAGCGAGGCAGGCAGCAACTTGGCATCAAAGAGCCCCTAACCTCAAAATAGAAGATCCTCAGATCCTGGTATTGTGGTATAATATAAGAATAATATTTTTTGCATTAATATTACACTATGAACTCCACAGTAATTTACATACATCATCAACACTGTCCCCATTGGGGCTCACAATGTAAACATCAGATCAGTATGTCTCTGGAGTGTGGTTGGAAACTGGTGCAAACACTGGGAGAATAAACTTGCACATAAACCAATTAAAATCATTAAAAGATTATTATTTTTTTTTATTTATCTCAAGGCAGTCTGTCTGCAGGATTTTACCCCTACAAAACTTGTATATGTGCTACATGGAATGTGGGGGGAGAAGCTACATGAAACTTGGGGGTACGGCTGCAACAGGGGGGATAGTCCATGATTGGAGGGGTGCAACGTGAAGGGGAGGGTATTGTCTGCAACGGGGCCCCTATGGAGGAGGGCCGATGCAGGGGAAGGGACCACGGGGGGTTGTCGACCGCTGACAGTGCCTAGAGCAGCAGGAACTCCAAATACGGCCCTGCCAAAAGGGTGTTTAGCCTTGCAATTAGCAACAATGTAAATAATTAAAGAAAATCATGTGAGATCCCCACCTTTTTTTGCTAGCCAGCTGAGGTAAAGCAGACAGCTGCAGCCTGCAACCCTCAACATTCAGCTTTACCTTTGCTACTAATTGAAAACAGAGGTCACCCCACACTGTATTTTTCAATTATTTATTTATAAATAAATAATAATAATAATAATAAAAAAAAAAAGAACATGGGGTTCCCTTCAAATTGGACCATCAGTCAAGATGACGCTGGAAGCTGGGGTCTGGTATTCTCAGGGTAGGAAGGGCAATTATTCTTGGCCCCTTCTAAGCCTGAAAATAGCAGGCCGCAGCTGTCCCAGAAATGGCACCTCCAAAAGATGGGCCAATCCTGGAGCTTCTGTGGCACCCCATGGGTTAATGTGCCACAGAAACAACACGGGTTTAATCCCCACACAACACTACACTAGAAAGTGGGAGGAGCTTAGGTGGCACCTGCACTAGTGGGAGGAGCTAAGTTGTTTACCACAGAGCAAGAGTGACAGTTAGTTCAGTCTAGTCTGGAGCAGGAGCAGAGTCAAGTAGAAGTGGAGGTCCTGAGAGGTCTGAGGAGAGGAGACAGAGGAACATACCCGGGATAAAGAGTTACCCCAAAAACCTGACCCCGGAGGGGCGCTTAAGACGGATACCAGATCCGAGGCTGTGCCTGAGACAGACAGGACAGTAAACACCAGCATAGTGAAGGTCCACCATCTTCACAGAAGCATAGCAAAGCAACACGGAGGGGTCAGTGACACAGAGGACTCAAGTTGCCCAGCATATTGGTACCCGTGAGCAGAGACAGGGCCAGCAGTACAGCTACAAGCAGCAGCAGGGCCACACACAGCGCTTAAGTAGGAAGCCAAGGACCCGGTCAGGGTGGGAGCAACCTGGTACAGACTCCGTGGAAAATATTGTGATTTACCATCTGCAAGTAAAGACTTGGAAAACAACAGAAACCGTGAGTGTGTGTGATCCTTATACTGAAGCCCCACTTGCCCTCATATACTGCGATTACCTCTACTCTCATCATCTCTACTGCTACCCCTACTCTCCTGCAGCATCAATAACTATCCTCATAGACTTTAACTACTACTTCCACTGCCCCGGGGAACCCAGTTCTGCCCACAGGAACTATTCTATCCAAGCTGCTATCCCATCATCCCCGGAGGTTCTGCAGCAGCGGCGGCCCCATTACTGGCCGCATATAGTGGGTGGCGTCACGAGTGACAAATCCCCTGTAAATAACCCCCCATTTTATTGTGCGGGCCCGGGACATGGTTCGGACCAGGACCGCCGTGACATCCCCCAGCAGTAACCCGGTCCGGCACCGAGTACCCCGTCCCAGTGGGCTCCACACTTCACCCCGACTCTTCCCATTGCCCTTGTGCAGTGGCAAATGGGGTACTGTTATTTTGTGCTTGATGTCAGCTAAGTAATGTAAGCTGGCATCAAGCCCAGGGGTTAGTAATGTAGAGGTGTCTATCAGATACCCGACATTACTCACCAAGTCAGTAATAAGAAAGAAGAAAGGCACTGAAGGGTGAAAACTTAGAATATTTAGTGGAGTAAGACATTATATAGCTGTTTAACATCTATCTATCTATCTATCTATCTATCTATCTATCTATATCCATCTATCTATTTATTCAACTATCTATCCTAGGTATTTATAATACTTAAAAGATGTTAAAAATGCATTGTGTGTCTGCATGCGGTCCGCGTGCTGCATGTTTTTCTCGCACCTATTGACTTGTATTGGTAAGAATTGCAGCCACTCGCAGCATTCTGGAAAAACTTGCAGATATCCTCTGACCTATTGTTTAACATTGGAGCGAGAGAAATGTGATATTTTTTCGCTTTGCACTCTCAGATTTTATACGCAAATGTGAGTGAACCCTAAAAGCCCCGTCACACCATCAGACACCAGCGGAGATGTCGGCGGCGACTGGCCGGGGCCCGCACGCTTTTGGTGCCCCGCCAGCGTCGCCATCCCCATTTACATGGGACGACACCTCCGACGGCGCCCTGGCGAGCTGACAGGCGGCATCACCGCCGGGGTGTCTCAAAACCCTAGCGGTGATGCAGGACAATGGGAGCCTATGGCTCCCATCGCCTGTCAGGTCGCCGGCGGCTGGTTACATGGGGAGATGTGTATACATCGTCCCAGATCGGACGCCTGGTTTCACATCACTGATGTGAAACCAGGCGACCTCCCGGCAGCACCAACATCGCCCCTTTACATATGGCGACTTAGGGGCGATGTCGCTAGTGTGACGGGGCCTTAACAGTTACATCAGTCATGTACCACTTGAAGCATACCTTAATTGCCAGGAAAATATATGGTAATAATTTTTTTCTATTATATGTTTTTGCTGCAAAAATGTAGCATAGATTTTCAGAGACCTGTACTGCTGGCTGACCTAAACTAGTCAACATCCTACTCGTCGTTCTAAGTTGTCATCTTCAGTGCAAACTCCTGCATTATAATAATTTTTCTTTTGAAAGTGCAGGTACACTTTAATTATATCTGTAGTTTCAGGTCATTTAAGCTGTTATGTGTATTACCTGTCATTGCCAACAGTGTTAACACTGACCCAGATTTCAGTTTTCACAAACATGTTTGCTTCATTTTGTATAGTGGCAATTTCCATTAACTCCAGATTATTATGAAGAGTGATCAGATGAACTGCAAAAAAAGGGAAAAATAATTTATTGTTATGAAAATTTGCATGAAGTTTTACTACCATTTCCATTGATTTTCAACCATGCTTACATCACTTTTGAAAGCATGACTTTTCTTTAGCTCAGGTCACGTGGGGCCGCATCATTACTGTAATGAATATGCACGGCATCCCCCCGTCCATCAGCGGCGGGGGGAGCGGTGCATATTGCACTACACAGGCCCCCAGCAGTGATCTACAGCCCCCCTCCTTAGTATCTGTTCCCCAGGCTGCGGCACACATTAAAATAACAAACACTTCATACATGCCACAATATCTGGTGGGAATCCTGACGGCGATATGTCGCCCTGAAACTATCGCCGTCAAATTGCCTCCCAGTTGCGGCATGTATTTGGGGAATTTGACGGCGATAAATCGCCTGTCGCCTGGTTCCTAAATTCAGAGCACTGCTCCAAAATCAGAGGCAATCATCAAGGCGAGATTCCCAACTTTTGGCATGTGATAGGGCGACAGCGTCGCCTGTTGATTTCCCGTAGGTGTGCCACAGCGTGCTGGAGTCCGCGCCCCATCAGCGATGATTGGTGGTGGCTACTGTGTTCCCATTGGCTGTCAGTTGACAGGTCACCATATTTGAAGAGCTGTCACTTCAACACACAACCATCCACTAAATCAGTCCAATTACGGGCGCATTGAATAGCGCAAGCTATGTTGGGCGCATGTATTTGAAGTTGCACTGTGATGACTATACAGCCACACATGACAGCTGAGATGGTGGCCTATACATCGCACGTTGGTGCCATGGGCAACGCACTGCAATCGGCTCTGAATTTGGTTACGCTGATGGGTACATTACACTGCTCCCACTCCGCGGACGGCTACCTTGTTAGCGTCCCTCAACTTTGTTTGGCGGCGCCAGTGTGGTGACGTAATCACGTTTGTTTTTGTTACTCCCTGCCTGCCAGGTGCCTGCCCCTCCCTTGCACATAGGAGAAGAGTCATGGCCACTGCACAGCGCACTGCCACATGGGGTCTGGCAGAGCTAATGCTTCTCATAGACCTGTGTGACCGCCATGACTAATGGTGTCACCAACATCACCGGCATCCACAGCTGCGCAAGTGCAGCATACTCAGGCGGATCCAGCGGGCCCTGCTCCAGAAACTGGGGGTGGAGAGGACCCACAAGCAGATCCAGAAAAAAATAGTAGACCTGAAACATAAGTCCCCAGGGCGCATTGTGGACATTTGTGCCCGGATTGCCAGTCTGCGTGGTGAGTATGTGGCAATGCCAAACACACACACGCCAAGCTTCCTACTCCAAACACTACACAAACATCATGTGTTATTGGGCCATGGCACATAGTGTAACATTAAGCAGCAGGTGGACCTGTCACCAATGTGCATATGCATGGTGTTCACACTGCTACATTAAGGTGCTGAATGCAACCATAACTGTTTGGAGTGGCAAAGCCTAGAGTGAGGATAGCAACATAGCTGTGTAATGGCACCAAAGTAGTGGTCAATACATTCACACACTTTAGAAGGGCCCCATCACACCTGGCTGTACATGTGTGCGCAGTCTGACACATAGCATTGCACTACACATTCATCACAATTGGGCAAAGGGACTACAAGGTGAGTGCTATGTTTCTGACCCCATGGTGGCACCACCAGAAGCTTACTGTGTGCTGTAGTGTCTTGAGGTGTAATCCATCCTCTGGTAAGGCAAGGGTGTTTCTCAACAAAAACATGTTTTGACTGGTTTTTTATTCATTTTCTCACAGAGTGGCACCTAACCATAGTGTCGTTGTAGACAAAATACTTTCCGCCTAGCATTGACGCCGTCATTACATTCATACACAAACAGTACGTGTTTGCTGTATGTTGGGTAATTCTAATCCGTGTCTTGCCAATATTTCAATTACAGATTATGAAAACTCTTATAGTGTCCCACATTGGGCAAGTGGGTAGTGTGTACTGGCTACTCCTAAGCTGACAAAGCCTTTTTGGTGGTTTTGGAAATGTTGTAAAATAAGTTAAACCTTTATTAATGATTTGAATAGCTAAATCCTGTGTCATCTCTTGTTGCAACACACACAGGGTAAAGTTTTGTGAGGTTACATTTTACCAACCACACTGGGCTACAGAGTTTCAAGAGGTATTCACTGTGACATGCGAAACATGTGAGCATACAGTACCATTTCAACCGCCATGCACCCTATATTTCATCAATGTCTAATATCTGACACAGTGGGTGTGTGTGTGTATAGTACTGTGGGGTACCAAACACACACACACACACACACAAACATACTGGTGAACGTGATACAGATGTGGACATAAGTCAACCAAATCAAATATTGGTTTATTTTTGCACCAAAAAAAATATAAAATAACATTTTAGGCCCTATCCAGCCTTGAAACAAGTCCATATGCTTATATTGTGCATTGGCTAGTAGCGTTCGTCTTCTTCCTCCTCCTCTTCTGACTCAGACAATGGCTCCTCCCCCTCATCCTCGTGAACCCACCTAGTGGTGGAGGGCCCAGCTTGGCGGGGCTGTCTTCGTGGGGAAGGTGGAGGATCACGATTTTGCCGACTCCTCACTATGCGTCTTTGGGGCGCAGTGGGCCCGGGGGTGGTCTTCTTTGGGAAAGTCCAAGAGTCCCCCCATCGCAGGGACCCATCTACGCCCGCTTCCAGGACCTGAAAGATGGCCCTCTCGGTGATGTCACGTTGCTCTGGCTCCATGCGGCCCAGCATCTCTCTGGCGACGTGCCCGATTCCAGATCCGGGGGTCCTCTCCCGGTCTAAGAGGACCTGTTTTGCCCAGGTACCCAGCTCCGTGTTTGGTGGGGCAGGTGTGCGTCGTCGTCATGCGCCAGAGCTGGGCCCTGGGCCCGGCTTCCCACCACTGGTCTCAGGCATCGGCTCTCCCGCAGATGTTGATGGGAGAGCCTCGCCAGTGACTGGATCCTTATCACTGGAGTCAGGCTCCCTAGGGGCCTGTAAATGAAACAGAAGAAAAATATACATCAGCCACATATTGCTATGTCATTAAAGCTATTACCACAACCAAACACCCATCACAACATAGAGCCTATCTGACCATGGCTAACACCAAAAGGCACAGTAGCAGGGTTTGGAAAACACATGGACAAAGAAGTAGACCAGTGCACTATACTCACCTGACGCTCCACATTGATATGGCAAGTGACCACACAAAACACACCACAATCTGTGACAACAGCCACAAGAAAACACATAGAAAAGCACACTGAAGAAGATTTGTGCAACAAACCCACAATGGTGCCTTCTACATGTGCTGCAAAACCCACATCAGTGGTACCAACAAGCTGTGTACATACATCACACAAACAATTACGCACCTCCTGTGACGTGGCGGGGTCTTGGGCTGTGGCCACAGCTGGTTGCGGGCAGCGACTGCTGCACCGTGTTCCCCGAGGCCCCTCCTGGCCCAGGGTGAAGGTGAGGAGGTCATAGTACCACAGACGTGACATAGGGACCTCCTCAGCTCCAGCCCCGGACTGTGCATCCATCCATTTCTTGTGGGCCTTGGTGAACATGGTGTGCAGGCGCTTGATTTTCTCCGCAACCAGGGCTGCCGTCCAGATCTTAGTGGGTTGGAGCCTGTTGGCCAGCTCCACCAGTGGCCTGCAGGCCACAGCCCTCGCTGCCTTGTCCTGGTATTCCGGCAGTGACACCCACCACAGGCATTCGTGTTCCTGGTACATGGTGAGGAGCTGCTGCACAAATTCATGATCCCCAGCCATCTGCAAATAAAACATATTATTGTGTCATGCAAACACATATATGGCCATCTCAGGTCACACCCGACTCTGTGTGGCCAACCCATGTCCAGCACTACAAATTACATGTGTTCTGCTACTCAGCTTGGGTATGCAGAATCAGTAGTGGCCTTTACATGTGGACATACATGGGGCATGCAGGACATAACAGGGCTACATGTATTTTGGACCAGTGCTGGGAAATATGGCAAGGTCTGTAGTTGACAAATGGCACACATAGGCTTACCACCTAAATTAACACACACTCATGAGATGAACACATATTTATGTCTAACTATAGTGCTGTAGTACACATTGTCCTGCCAATAATGTCCAGGAACATTATGTGTGCTACAGGTCACGGAGGGTAGTTACGATGCGTAGCTGACGCAAAATACACTTCTACAGGATGCTACATGAAGCTGTACATAAGGCGCCCCAACATTTGCCAGCATATGGGTCTGTAGCACACAGAAATTAATGTACAGGAGTGCACAATAGCATGTTCCCCCACTTACCGTCTGTCCAACAGTTCTTGTGATGACACGCTACTAGCACAATGCACATTAAAGTAGGAGCATGGGTGACGCCCCAGCACGTTCATATTTAAACCCAACATGACCAATCAAAAAAGCGCACTGGCGCATAATCATTGGTTGCACCTGCGTACGCCCAGGTGGCTACGTCGATTACAAGACGCTGTCTGATTGGTTGGTTACCATATAAAAAGCGCTCACAACGAAGGTAGGCCACGCTTGCTGGCCAGAGTCATTAAGTAAGTACTGATGTGCACACATGAACTGTGATATGGCTGTGTTGCATTTAAAGCAGCTTAGCATTACGGATCGTTTTTGTGTAGTGTAGCTGACGCCCAAGTGGTGGGGTATGTAGTTAGTCATGATGTTGTGTTTGTTAGCTCAATTGTGTACTGGCAAATGCCAATTTGCCTTTGCCATACAGGATCATGTTTGACGGATGCGTGTGTCTTTAGTTGCGTTGATCATCTGAATTGTGGCCACATAGTACTGTCATTTACCACACACAATGGTTCTATTCTGGCGATACTGAGATGTGGAGTGGGCCATGTGGCTTCTTCAAATGTCTGCCTCTGAAGATCTGGCATTCTCAGCACCTCAGGGATGTCTCTTGGACATGATGAGTGTTCAATAGTCTGCTGCGTGGGCTGATATTTTGGGAATAACAGACAAAGGCAGGGGTACGTGTATAATGTAATTGTATTGAGTTGTTAACAACCATGATTTGATAAATGTCACCTATCTCTTTTGCGCCGCCTTGTGGTCATACGTGAGCATTATGGGCAGGTATATGGGAGTAGGCTCATGATGTGTAGATTTTGACGATGGAGATGTATTTGTTGAGGAGGGCCAGGGGTGTAGTGTGACCAGGTTTGGTTGTCAGGCAGTGCAATGTTGTGTTTGGTCCTTCAATGGTGCTATTATTGTATGTGGGTGGGCATAGGAGCAAACTTGGGAAGGATGTTGTAAAGTGCCGAGGAGATGTATAGGGAAGGAGGTGGTGGGTGTTGGGGATGTGTGATGAAGCGTTCTTGTAGTGATGTTTCTTTTCCTCACATTTGCAGGGGTTAGTACGTGAGATGATCATGGACCCTGATGGAGATGCTATCGTGGCTCTTGCCTTGGTGGAAGAGGAATTGTGGCTGGAGGACAGATATGAGAGGGTGCGGGTTTGCAGACCACGGTGTGTATGGGCTCGGGATTGGCTTCTGCAACGGGAGACCCGGAGCCACATGCGGCTGGTCTGTGAGCTGGAGGATTGGAGTCCGCATGATTTCAGGAACTATCTCCGTATGTCCAAGGACTCTTTCACTTTCCTGTTGGAACACAAAAGGCCATTGATAGCCCGACAGGACACTTTGATGCGTCGAGCTATGCCACCTGAGGAGCGTTTGGCTGTAACTTTGCCCTTCCTGACAACAGGTTGTTCAAGGACCGACCTGCAATACACTTCACGTGTGTCAGTGTCTCTGCTGAGCCGCCTGATCCCCGACACGTGTGACGCCATCTGGAGTAGTCTGCTGCCGTCCTACATGCAGTTCCCACCAACCCCATGCTGAATGGATGGATGTTGCCAGAGGGTTTGAGGACCGCTGGCAATTTCCTAACTGCAGAGGTGCATTGGATGGTAAGCACGTGAGGATCACTAACCCCCCAAAGTCGGGGTCCTTGTATTATAATTACAAAGGATATTTTAATGTGGTCCTCATGGCCCTGTTGGACGCTCACTATGACTTCCTCTATGTGGACGTTGGAATGAACGGGCTGAACTTGCCCTCAAATGATGAGACAACCGAACATCTCAACTTTGCGTTTGTGGGGGATGAAGCCTTCCCACTTCAGCTCACCTACTACGGCCTTATCCCCAGAGGACGCTTACTTCTGAGCAGCGCATTTTCAATTACCGGCTATCCCGGGCCCGCCATGTGGTTGAAAATGCGTTTGGGATCACGGCCAATAAATTCCGCGTGTTTCATACACGTTTGCATATGAAAGTGGAATCTATTGATGTAGTAGTGCTGGCCTGCTGTGTGCTGCATAACTTCCTGCGTCGTAGGGATCGGTCATCATACACGCCGGCAAGTTATGTGGATTCTGTGGACCCCACAACAGGGGAGGTCCATCCCGGGGATTGGCATGCTACCGACCATGGTGTGGCGCCACTCCAGCCGCTGAGCCACGGTCTGAGTCAGCAGGATGCCAGGAGCAGCAGAGACGCATTCTCCTACTTTAATGGCCCTGGGGCAGTTGCCTGGCAGCACCAGCAGGTGTAGGGTGGCTGCTGTTGTGAGGTAGCAACATGATGAGGAGGGTGGAGTCACCAGGGTGGCTGCACCATGACGATTGTGCTTGTATTTGGGTGTAGAAACATTAGTTAGTTAGTTAGTTAGTTAGTTTTTTTGGGTTCTGTACTGTCAAAGGGTTTTTTTTTCCCATTCTTTCTCATCATGTTGAATTTAGTTGTGTGATGTTAACACTTGTGTTTTGTATATTTTGTGTGTGCTGTTCTACAAAATTTTTGTGTGCACACAAAGACAAACTAAAACAACAACGAAAAAACTAAGTACCTGTGTCTGTCGTTACTTTAGAATCCAGGGCAGTTGCACATAGCTTTATGCTGTGCACAGAGGTATGTGATGCGTAAAATGGTATTGATGGGTCGGTGCAGCATTGTCTGCTAATGTCCAGTACACAGGTCCAGCCCTTTGGGCCACACTGTATGGCGTGACTGTGTGTACATATCCATTATGATGTGTTTGGGCACATGGGAACGTGTCCACACACATGGAGCAAGCAAGCAATAGTGTTTGTGGGGGATGTAGGTACAGTCCAGTACACACTCACAAACATGTGTACACACAAAGTTCAGTTCAGCCATGGCAGCTGTGCCATGGCATGGACCAATGTAGGCACATATGTGCATAGTGTGGTTTGTATGTTCCCGCCATCAGCTACAGACGCACACATAGCCATTGTGTAGTGTAAGCCACTGTCCTGCACAAAACCGCTCCTGTGTGATCAGTAGCGTAGCTAGCGGGGGGGCAGGGGGGGCGATCGCCCCGGGCCCCCCCGGCTTGAGGGGCCCATTGGCCGCCCCCGGGGGGCCCCGCACTCCCTGGGGGGGCCCCGCACTCCCTGGGTGGGCCCCATGCTGGCAGCCGGAAGCCGCGCGGCCGGAGAGGAGGGAGGACGGGACTTCCTGCTGTGCAGATCTGCCCGCCCCTCCTACAGCAGACGCACACAGGCGGCCGGCCGCGGTGAGTGTCAGCACCCTTCTCCCCCCGGTCCTCCTCACACCTCTCCACTATCACCCACCCCCCCCCCGGTCCTCAAATCTCTCCACCAGCACCCCCCACAGAATATGACAGAGGCCACGTAAGTCATATAGCAAGATAGAGGCCATGGGACAGTCTCATCTTCATCTCTCTATCTGTCCGTCCAGTAGAACGGAAACTGAAGGACCCTCAGGTCACATGAATGGAGGAGTGTTAGCTCCAGTGACTCCACGGCCTCAGAGTGATGACCCTGTGGTGGGGGGAGATCTGCCCAGATGTGTGAGAGCGCCCCACTCTGGGGTCTCCGCTCAACCCTACCGGTCACACCAATGGCCGCTCTCTGACCACTGCCTCGAGCCATACCCGGTGTTATATCTGTAGGTTTACATGGGGCTGCGCTGAGCTTTGTCTCCCTGGTCTCACACTGCGGAATCCAGAAGGTGAAAGGTCAGAATCTACAGTAATAGGAGCAGAGGCACTGACACAAGGGTGTATATATAAGTGTAGACCCCGGCAGGCGGCTCTCACTACTAACAGAGGGTCTTTTTTGTGGAGTAAGATCTTTTTTGCAGTTGTTCACTTTTTGTGATATTTTAAGAAACATGACGAGATTAGGGGCAGGGGGAAAGCAAACCACAGTAAGGATGATAAAGACACCTGCTCCCCAAGACCCCAGAGGTGAAGGAAGGAAGAGAAGGAAGGGGGAGGAAGGCAATAGAGGGAAGGAGAGGGTGGAGGCAAGAGGGTGAAGGAGTGAAAAAAGGAGAGGAAAAGGGTGAAGAAAGAGGATGGAGGCAGACAGCAGACGCACGCAGGAGCCCGGCCGTGGTGAGTGTCAGCACCCTTCTCCCCCGGTCCGGTCCTCCTCACACCTCCCCACCATCACCCCCCCCCCGTTCCTCAAATCTCTCCACCAGCCCCCCCCCCCCGGTCCTCACATGGGGGGCCCGGGTGGTGATCTCGCCCCGGGGCCCGAAGCTGGCCAGCTACGCCACTGTGTGTGATGCTTTAGCGCCTCGAAACTGTGTCACAGCAGCCACTATCGACGACATGAGCGTGTATTAATCACAAACTCTGATAGACAATGGCGTCATGTATTAGCCAGCCTTCCAGCGCAGGCTGGCCAATCATAACACTATTGCGTTGTCCAATGAGCGTGTTTGAGGCGCGGTGTAAACCAGTCTGGCATGCCTATGTTCTCGCCGCGCTGAACATGTACGCCCACTTTCCTTTGGGAATTGCGGCTTGTGAAGCGGCGAGGGAAGTTGACCAGATTGGTTTCGCTGTGGGTGAGGCAATTTCCGGAGCAACATATCGCCTTAGGTTGAGGACGAAATTGCAGCGTGTAATGGCGCCATCGGTAATCTGAGGCGAGCATGAAAAACGTGCAAGCGCACGTTAGATCGCCTCCCATCGCCACCAAAAAGTGCGACGTGTAAAGGTACCCTTAGAGGAACATCTATACAGACTGAAAAGAGAACCCAGAGAGGACAGTTATTGTGGAGCCCCGCTATGCATGCGTCACGGAGGGGTTCAGCACCCATAAAAGAAGTGCAGATACTCCAGCTGCAGGTGGATCATAGAATGGTGGGTGGTACCCATTCACCAGCACTCCCACACTAGATTACACAGTGGGAGGTTACCCGGGAGGGGATATAGTCACCTCTAGGGTTAACAAGAAGGGCTTTTTGGGAGTAGGAGGTCTTGACTCCTGAGCATTGCTGCTAAGTCTCTCAGCCAAGGGACCAGGGGGAAAGATGGAGGAAGAGGAGAGGGCTTAAAGCCAGAAAGCCTTCCCAGGCGCAGACAGCTGAAAGAGAGTGAGGAACTTGAGAAGGTTTATCCCCGACCGCTTACTGGGCACTGGAGCCCGCACCTCTGGGATACTTCAGGACCACAGAAAATCCGGAGACCCGTGGAGACTACACTTCTCCCGGGCACCTGAGCAACCAAAAGAGGGTGCCAGGCACCCCCAAAGGAACGAGCGGCCAGCCAGCAGAGGGTTACCCAACGGGAGCAAGGGTGAGAGAAAGAAGGAGATCAGACAGATTTCAAGTCGTCAGGCTCCGTACAACTACTTGGAAGCAGGAAAGGAACAGTTGGGGTTAGAGCGCCAAGGCACACACCAAGGGTCCACCATACCACCTAAGATCTTCTTGCAGCCACCCGTTACGTTACCTGTCCTTATACCATCAGGAGTGCTGAACTGTAATTATTTGTATGCGACTAATGCAAAAGACAGTTAAGTACCCGAAGGAACAGTGACTTTAGACTCTGCTTGTTTTTCTTTAAATGAACTTCTTTCCATTTAGGAACACTGCCCCGGAGGTCCAGTCCTACCTGTGGAGGACTTTACCAACTCAGCCGCAATACCACCGACCTCCGGCGGACTGTGGAGGCGCTGGTGAATCATCACCAGAAACTACAGGTGGCGTCACGACAACAATTGTACATAGTCCCCTGTAAATATCAACCCCACTTTTCAAAGATAGGCCCAGGACACGGGATCAGGCCCGGCCGCCATTCCCGTGACACCGTTAACCCCTTCGAGACCTGGTACCTGAGTACCCCAAAGCCTGTGCTCGGCATTATCAAGGATACCAACATTTGGAAAAATCTGAGTAGACAGAAGAGAAGTTAAGAGCTATGTTAAGTGTATTCATTGATTTGTGCATGGCATGAGCTGATAAAATTCCTATGTCCCTGATATGAAGAGATCTGTAGAGCTAATCCACACTTCATTTGAATTAAAAATGTGTATTATCTGACGTCTGTGTTCCCTTTGCAGTTACAGCAATATTTAGCATCCCACCCTTACATTTCGCATTCGTGTCCCAGGGAGCCAATAGAAGTTAGTCTACGATTGTGTAATTTAAATGCATCTGTCAGTGATCTACTGTGGTATATAAATGGTTGCACAGAACCAATTGGAGCAAACTCTGATTTCTGTCTATTGCAGGCAGATGTTGGCTGTGTAACACAGTGGGGATGTGCTGGGTATGGTGCAAGCTCAGCTCCTGAACTTACTAAAAATTGAACATAAACAAATACATCGGGAAGGGGTTAAGAATATACTACACGGATGGACAAATGGACAAAGCTCTCTAACTTTACTAAGTTTACCAAATAAAGCTGGATGTAACCACTGATTGTATCAACCACCATCTCTCTAGGCAGAATAGATCTGTTTGGCTGCCATATTTACCTGCCTGCCAGCAAAGGCTGCAATGTGAGAGAGTGCAGATGTGGAATATTTACTGTAAGTACTGTGCTGGGGTACAAGAACTAAGGAGACTTATTCTATGACTGCTTGAAGTGGATAAGGAATGTGACAATTAAAATGAAGTGAGCTGAGATTCTCACTTTAACCACTTGGAGTGGGTGGACTGAGCGGAATGCCACGCTTAGGGTGCCTTCACACTTGCGTTTGTGTCTGCATGCGTATGGCACGCAGACGCAAACGCAGTGCAAACGCAGCCCGTACTGATGTGAACACAGCAGAGAATCTTCACATGCGTTCACATTAGTATGCACCCCGGCCAGCCAATCAGCTGTCTCGGGGGCGATCTCCTCCTCCTGTCACTGCTGATCTCCCGCCGGTGTCGGCGTGGGAGATTTGAAGATACAGCTGATCTGACAGCTGTTTAAATCTCCTGCGCCGACAACGAATAGGTGATATCGATGCAGGAGATAAGAAACAGCCTATTCGGTATCAGCACGGGAGATTTAAACAGCTGTCAGATCAGCTGTATCTTCAAATCTCCCGCGCGACAAGGGGAAAGTAGCGGTGGCTCTAGCTGATCTCCCCGTGACCGCCACTGATCACCGGCGGCCAATGGGAGAGATTCCAATGAGATCCGCAGCGTTCTCCTGCGCTGTCATGCAGAAGACACTGCGGATCCATTGCCTTCAATGCATTGTTTGTGCGCTTACGGGTGCTTGCAGATAAAACAAGCGCCCGCGACCGCACAAAAAATGCAACATGCTGCGTTCGGAGTGCGATCGGAGAGCACACAAATTCTGCGCATCCGAACGCAACCGCAACCAAACGTAGCCAAATGCAGGCACATGTGTTCCCATGTTAAACATAGAACGCATGTGCGAAAGCGTTTGGCTGCGTTCTGTGTGCTGTGTGATGTGAAGGCAGCCTTACTACTCAATAGAGAAATGGGTGTCGTTAATGGTGGGTTGTTGGGACTACTGGAGAAGTATGACAGTTGTTGTGAATACTGGATGCACTTGGCTATTGGGAAGCAGAGGCTCTGATGACTGTTGAAGAGGAGAGAATGGGGAATGCAATCTTATTTACCAAATAGGATGAGGTACTTTTTTTTTTAAGTAGCTGTATTCATAATATTGGGTTGGAAGCAAAACCTTATGTAATTTCCATAGCAAGGTTCACACAACCCTGATTTGTGTAAGCCTGATATTTTGTATAATATAGTGTATATTTGCTGCATATAATATGTTATATCTGTGGGAATAACACTAGTAAATTCAGGTTGTGTCATGCAAGTGATCAGGTTACTTATTATATGTGAGAAAACACCCAATCATTCTTTGGAAAGTCCCAACTGACAATATAAGCTTTATTGATATAAATCTGTTTATATCAGTGGTTAGAGAACACAAAAATGTTTTTCTTCAATTTCCTTAACTCATTTCTTGCACAGACTCGCTAACAGTTGAGTACAAAGATTTATCTGAAATGACAAGATAATCCAGCAATCCATAGAGTAAAAATTAGTAGTTTAATTCAAAATGGTAGATACAGATATGAAAAAACAAGACAATGTGCAGCAAGTGAAAAATAAAAATTACATAAGTGTGATTATGTATTTAGAACCTGCATTTTGCATGTAATTTCATGCTTTTATCTACAATTCTGAATTAAAACGACAGGATTGCTGGATTATTTTCTCATTGTGTTACCCTGGTGGCCACCCAGTTCATCTTTCGGTGCATTCCTATCAAATCATGCAAGATAGAAAAGGGAAATTTATTATTTCCTTCAGAGAACTAGCACAAAAAACACAAAATTTGTCTCAAGTGGTATTTAGTGGAAAATGTTGCCACCAGACAGTGGCGTAACTTCAGGTCCTGGGGCCCCGATGTGAACGCTCCAACGGGGCCCCCAATTATTGCAAATCTTTAATAGTATTAGTCCTTTTCCATGGGCCAAAGGGACTTTTGGGGCCCCTAGGCTCCCTAGTAAAACACTTCAGTAAGGAAGTGGAAGAACTCCAGCGCCACCTTTAAGTAGCTCCTCAAAGTCATAATCGCTTTCCAACAAGCTTTTTAATATGACTAAGGGATTTGTGCCAGATCAGAACCCCAAACTAAACACTGAAATTCCAATATTAAAAGTTGTAAACTGAATAATAATTCACACATCCATGAAACAACAATTATGCTTTCATCGCAATACCCAACTGGTGGGTCTCCCGACCTAAGATAACTGGCTCCTTCACATAAGCCTATGAGGCAGGTCTGCTGCTTGAGCCAGAAATTACAATCCATATATTACGGATGTGTCAATATTATCTTACTGTTTCATCATGTTCATAAATCTTTGGTAAATGATCTAAAATGCATATACTACAAATATTTTATTACACAATTTAATCATCAGTAGTTAATTACTCTGACTGTAATTCCTCTGTAGAAATGACTCAGTGAATATCTAAGAAAAGTTAAATTGTTCAATTGTTTTCCGCAGGTGTGCTAGAAGCAACTTGATTTTACTACCTCTATCACTCCCTGTTATAAAATAGACATTAAAGGAGTATTCTCAAGTTATTACATTTATTTAGTTAGAGTATGTAAATAAGCAAGTTTGCAATTGACTTGAATTCTCTATTTGTTGTAATTCTCATGCAATGAGAGCTTTTACCTTCCATAGTGAACAACTGTTTTTTATGGACCTTCACCACTAGTGCCTAGTCAGACTCTGGCAAGTACCTACTTCTCTCTGCCAGAATTAAACAGTCATTATACATTCTTAATTGATAGGTAAAATCTGTATTCATGAAGGTTTTCCCATGACTGAGATACGGTAGGAGATGGGAGTTGTTAATGATGAGGTTCTATGTAGATAGAACAAGGAGGGGGGGCATAGCTCCATCTCTAACTTCTCCCTCTACATCTAGCTCCTCCTTCCTCCTGACGTCGTATAATCTCACACAACTGTCATCTCCCATCTGAGTAATGGGAAAGTCTTCACTGAATACAGATTTTACATCAGAATTGAGAATTTTTATCATTACTGATCATTTCTGTCGGTGGGGCTATTACTGTAGTGTTGGGATTAGAGGCCTATTTATGTAGACTGGGCTTAGAGGGGATATTACTGTAGATCAGAGTTTAGGGTAGGCTATTACTGAAGACTGGGGTTTCCACCTTCACCCCCGGGTGATTTTCCATTTTCCCTTCTTCTTTTTCCCTACCCCTCTTCCAAGAGCCATAGTTATTTTTACATTTTTCCATCAATATAGACATGTGAAAGCTTTCTTTTTGCAGGATGAGTTGTACTTTTGAATTACATTATTTATTTTACCATATAGTGTACTGAAAATTGGGAAAGAAAATACCAAGTGTGGTGAAATTGCAATAAAAGTGCAATTACACAATTGTTTTAGTTTTTATTTATTCATCATGTTGACTATATGGTAAAACTAATAAGTCGGTATGATGCTTTAAGTCGTTACGAGTTTGTAGGTACCAAACATGTATAGTTTTACTTTTATACGAAAAAAAATTCAGAAGATTTTAAAGAAAAAGAATTGCACTTTTGGTGCCATTTTCCACGACACATGGCATTCTCATTTTTCGGAATCTGGAGATGTGTGATGGCTTATTTTTTCCATCTTGAGCTGACATTTCTAATGATAACATTTTTGGGTGAATGCACTGTTTTATTCGCCTGTTATTGCATTTTATTGCAATGTTGCAGTGACCAAAAAAATGTTTATGAAAATTATCACTTTAGTGAGGAAGTAGACAAACTCTAATGCAACCTAATAATGGTAGCAATCCTAAAAGTCACAATTGACTCTTTAACATGAATATCATAAATATGACTTAGGATTCGTGCCAGATCAGAACCCCAAACTGCAGACGCTGCGTTTCGGGGTGATTGCCCCTCATCAGTGCAGTGTATGGGAATTCTGATCAGGCTATATGCGAGGCTGGGGGAACAGCTATTCTCCTTGTGGAGAGTATTCAGCCAGCCGGCAGTGCAAAGTCTTAGGGTACCGTCCCACTTGGCGAGGGACCAGCGATCCCGACAGTGATACGACCTGGTAGGGATGGCTTGTGCATCACTATGTGGTCGCTGGTGAGATGTCAAACAGTAAGATCTCACCAGCGACGCAACAACGATCCAGAATGATACGGAGGTCGTTGGGACCATGTTTCTCAGACCTGTAGTATTGTCGTTGGTCGTCATCCCTATCAAACACACCAATGTATGCTGCCCAGCGGGACCCCAATGATCCAAAAATGGTCCAGGCGACTCTGACACGACAAGCGATCTCACAGCAGGGGCCTGGTGACTGCTAAGTGTCAAAACATAGCGAGATCGCTGGCAAGGTCGGTGTTGCGTCACCAAACTTGTGACTTAGCAGCGATCGCCTGTGCTATGCAGAGAGATGCGTCAGCATTCCTCTGCACAGTATAAATGGTTACTTTCTACCGGCAATGCTGCTCTGGTATCACCAGCAAGAAGTGATTCATGACAGCATCCGGAGTCGGCTGACCCCGGGCTGTCATAGCAAGGCATTGAGACACCGTGATCATTTCACAGGGCTGCCGATGCCGATCTGACCTATATAGGTCTCACCTCCAGACAGTTGAAGATGTGAATTCGCGAACATGTTCGCAACATTATAGCTGCTAAGGATGTAAAAGGATGCGACCTTAAAAACCATCCCTCGTCATTTTCGACTTCATCACAACTATAATCCCAAAATCTTTATGGTTAGAGGGATAGAGCAGATTAATCTGGGAGCCAGGGGAGGTAATGTGATGAAAAAGTTGCAGCAACGTGAGGGCCACTGGATAACAGTCCAGAGCACACTGGCCCGAAGGGGCCTTAATGAGACGTTCAGTTTCGCCTTTTTTTAGTCTGAAGAGATTCAGTACATTTCTGTATTAACAAACCATATGAGGTATATATGCATGTCATGATTCGCTAATGCCTTTTTAAACTGTATATTTTCTAAGTTTTAAATTTTCATTTTTCCCTTTTTGAATAGAATCAGGCTACATCCTCTTCTTGGATCATTTACCTTGGATCTGCTACGCTCATGAATGGATCAATCGGATCTGCATTAATTGTATTGCATTGTTTATCTGTTATCTGTATAAAGCTCCTCCCTTTTGTAGGGTAGCCATGGTGACCATGTCTAACTAATGCAATATATATCAGCTTGCAATTGTTTGTTGGCTTTGCACACTATTGTGCAGCTCTATATATCCCCTTTTTTGTTATTCTGTTCAGTTTCAGATACAATACAATAAATATCTATGTTTTAAGCAGTTCGTGGCCATTATGTGCTATTTTGGTCCCACACATCGGCCACTCAGGAGTTAAGTGCCACTGATCTGCTGCCCGCCCCTCTCCATCTCTATGGCAACTTTTTAAACACTAGTAAGTGTGTTCTGCCATGATGGAGGTGGACTGGGTGCGTGGGTCGGGTGGGCACGGAGTGCATGCACCAACAATAGCTCCGTGATTGGCTGACGTCTGGACATGTGACTTAGTCACATGGTATAAAGGATGCTGAGGACCTGCCGTGGCCATGCCTCCTGATGAAGCTGTGAAGCAAAATGACGTAGGGGTGGGGCGGGGCCGGAGGTTCCTTTACACCATCTTGGTATGTTACTCTGAATATTAAAGGATAAATAGGGAGCGCACATAGGGCGTTATCGTCTTAATAAATAGTCCAGTCCCCCCAATCGGTGTGACTCACCTGCGGTGGTTGTGAGAGCCACAACAAACTGAGAGAGCCTGGTAATGGTCGCTGCAGGAGCCCTGATGAAGTGGCAGATTTAAAGCCACGAAACGCGTAGGCAAATAAACCAGAACCTGATTAACCCTTTACTGGACTGGAAGATTCTTGAGGTCAGCGCGGACTACCAAGCCCAGCTATTTCTTCGGTGGAAATCACTCTGAATATTGGCAGCTGCGCTGCACTGCCTGTCTATTTGAGGCCGGGTTCACACCACGATTCAATCCGATCTGGGGCTGTCCATTGTAAACCGGACAGCCCCGGACTGAATTTCGTCCCCATAGTATGCTGATCCGGTCCAGGGCTGTTCAGTCCACAGCGGACAGCCCGGATCGGATCTGGCCGTGATGTGAACCCGGCCAAACAAGGGTTTGGGCAAGTCGAACCTTGTGTATTGAGTGGTAATGAACTGAAGTTTAAGGGACTATTGAGCACTAGCACTTGCACTTAATTAGGGCTTATGAGTGATTGAATTAATGTACAGCTGTGGTAATGATTTGTATATGGAAAACACCATGTTGTATTGCCCTACTGTTCTATAGAAAATCATGCTCTTATGCCTTTATATGAAACTGTGAACCCCCTTAAACCTGCATTAGCTCTCTGCCAACCAACGTAGGGTTTTGCAAACCCCTATTACCTGTTCTAATTTTCAGACAATGTCAACTATGCACTGATTTGTATGTATCATACCTCATTTTTTAGTGTGGATACCTCTGTTCATGTAATGTTTTACTCTATCACTGAGCACCTCGCAAACCTACTTGTACCCTTACTTGTTAATGAATTTTTCTATGTATGTAGATTGTTTAAATAAACTATTATCCCTGTTGCAAAACAATTACCTTTCTCTATGATTTACAGTATTATGTTTTGATTAGTTGTCACAACTAAAGATTGCAATGAGTGTTTTTCACTGGAACTTTGTATTGTATTGTATTTGCTGCAGCGTTTCCCTGTGCGCTCAGGATAAGTGCACACTATGCAGGTTGCTGTATGAACTGGTTACCACGATACACATCGGGTAACGAGGGACAGCATCTGCTGAAAGCGGCCGCATACACGCACCTGCGCTTCTCTGCCAAAAACTAAGTATTTAGCGCAAGAAGCGCTTAATACTGAAGCGCAGGTGTGTGGACAAGCCCATAAACACACGGCGGGTCACGTGTCGCGGTGGTAACATACACATACAGTATATACACACACATGGTGGGTCACGTGATGCAGCCGTTCCACATATACACATATGCATATGTACACACATACGCATCGGGTCATGTCATGTGATGCGGCGGGGACACACATACACTCTTATGTACACACACACGGCTTTTCACGTGATGCAGCATTTCACTTGACAACACATATACATAACACATGTATACACCCACGTACATACACACAGATACACACACACGGTGGGTCACATGACGTGGTAGGGACACACACATATACACATGCACACTTACTCACGCGGCCACCATCTTTGCTCATTCGGGTATACAAAGATGGTGGAGGCATGATGCATCACGCCCCGCCACTGCACGATTACAGTAATTACAGCATTATGTTGGAGGGAAAATTGGTGAGGGCTAATAAAGTGGATAACAAGATGTCTTTGTCTATTTTTTATGTAATAAAGGATTTCTCTCTGTGTTTTATTTTCTGTTTACTGAAAATATTGCTAATGGCCAGTTGTCATACTGAAGGCTGACAGTAGCAATAGGGCTTGATTTCAGCTAACAAAAAAATCTGACACCAACGCCTTTATTACCCAGCCTGCCACCGCTACACGGTAGCTGAAAGAGCAGGATAACCACTTGGGCCTTACCACGCTGAGAATTCCAGCCCCCAGCTGCCTGAGTTACCTTGGCTGGCTACAAAAAATACAGCAGAGCCCATGCCAATTTTTTTTCAAATTAAATAATTAAAAAAAAAAACCAATACGGCTCCCGTGTATTTTTCATTGCCAGCAAAGCTAACAAGAGGCAGCGAAGGTTGGCAGCCAGTAGCTCCTTTGTTTACTAGTACTGGCAATAGAAAATACAGCAAAGTCCTACACATTTTTTACCAGGAATTTAAACACTTTATAAATAAAAATAAACACTGAAACAGGTTTTTAAGTAAAAATACAATTGTTTGCATACATTACATACAGGAGGGAAAGAGCACAGGGTGAAGACATCTCAATGGAGAGAGCACATGAAGGGAAAAGACAACACGGGGGCAGAGAGCGGATGGGAGGAGAGACAGCACACAAGGGGGAGAGCACACATAGAGAGACAACTCAAAGGAGGGAGCACACGAGAGGAGAGAGAGAGCAAGTAGGTAGAGAGCATACAGGGGGAGAGATAGCCACTAGTACTACAAAACCTGCCTGCATTGTGATGTCACCACCCTCCCGATGCGATAGCATCAGGCCTTCATCTTGTAGTTCATAAGTGAGGAAGGTGTGGTGGGTATAATTTATAAGGGGGGACAGTGTGACGTTTTAATTTATTGGGGCGCAGTGTGATAGTCATAGTTTAAAAGAGTGGACAGTGTGGTGGTTATAGTATATAAGGAAGGACAGTGTGATGGGAATGTTTTATAGGAGAGGATAGTGTGGAGGCCATATACCATAATAAGGGCAGTGTGGAGTAATTTATTTTGCTGGACAAGCTGTACAGGATCTGCACACCATTCTTGCTCAGCAGACAGAGCAGATCCTTCATCTACAAAACCAAAGTATGCCTTTGGCCCCTCCGCCCACTGTCACACCTGATGATGTGATTCCTAGGGATAATAGATCCACTGGACCAAAGATACTGATCTCTGACCTGAAAGAGCACCCCTGCATGGGTGTGGAGTCTTTACTATAGCCACAGGAGGGGAGATACACTTGGTGGTTAGGCAGCCAACAGATGGCAGCAAGAAGGAATCTCAGTAACTGGCACCAAATAACAGAGTGGGGAGTGTGGCGCCCCGCAACGAGTGCGTCACAGGAAGGTATTGCATCCCTGACTGAAGATGTAATATCTTCCGTCTCAGTGCTGACATGGTTAAACACAGAGCTCCATACACCGCACAACACACTAGAGTTAGAGGGCCAATCAGGTCCTGGTGGGAGGAGTGAAAGGAGTAGTGTGTGTGGAGGAAGCTGGTGACTTAGGAGAAGAGGTTGGAGTAATGCAGGAGAAGGAGCAGCAGAGCCCTGCACAGTGCTGTGCAGCCCTGAAAACCACTCACCGGCTGGCACCATTAAGCGGTGACCCAGACTGGAACACGGGCACCCATCTAACGGGTTTAACCATACCCGTGCCCAAAACTACCGGATCATCGGTTCCGAGGCGAACGGACGTTCACTGCCGTTCTTAAACCGGAGTGAAGGAGCCGCTTCTGAGAAGCACCTCACTACAGCCGCAACCAGGTTGTCTTGCCAGCAGGGACTCACCACTGGGACACAGGACCTTACAGCCGTCGACACTCAGTTAAGGATCCGATCAGAAGTCTCCCTAGTACCCTGAACTGGTACACTAAGGCAACACCGGCCAACAAGATAGGAAGATTAGACATAGGAGGAACACCACAGAGCTCTGAACGAATACCAGTCATTGCTGGGACCACCCGGTCCGTTACCTAAGACTGTATACCCTGTACCACACTAACGGTTACAGTAAAGACCCGTTACAGAGGAAGCTGGTGTCCGCGCTTTTCTTCAGTACTGCTATTGACTGCGAATACCAGTAACGACTGAGCTGCCGTATTCCATCCCGTGCAGCTCCTGGCCCGGGGACTCCCACTCATCCTGTGGGGAGCATCCCATCTAGCTGCCGCACATCCCCTGGAGGCCCAAGCAGCACCGGTGCAGTCACCGGAATCCCACAGGTGGCGTCACGACAAATGAGAATTATTTCCATCTGTTCATTCCCCTTTTGATCTGACCACCGGGCCCCACAGCCTCAGGCGCGGAATCGTGACAAGTGCTGCATCGCCTGAGACGTGAGCATCCGGCAACGGTGAGTCAGGTCAGGAACATGACCCTTAATAATCAACAGGTTGGCACATACAGTCATTGGTGGGTTTGGACCAATTTCTGGAAGGCACGGCAGATGGCAGAAGCTGGCAGTAGCTGGCAGGCACAGGGACGCACAGGTGATGGTGACTGGCAGGCACAGGTTGGCACAGCAGATGGTAATGGCTGATGGTGAGTGGCAGACACATATAGGCTCAGCAGATGTAGAGTAGGTACTGGCAGACACTGACAGACGCTAGGAAGACAGGCACACACGAACAATTAAATATGCAGTATGCAGGAGCAAAGCACAAGGGGACCTGACAACTAGCTGCAGCAAGTATACACTGACCAAGACACATTGATCAGGCATCTCCCAATGGGTGAGACTGCCTGAAATACCCTGTGCCAGGGCACGCTGATCCGTTGAGATAGGACAGTGCAGCATGACCACCCCTAAGCGCACATCCACAAGGCCTACCACGCATGCATGATACAAGATTAGCCTTGGCACACTCATAAAAGAAAAATGAGAAGGAAATGTATTTCATTGTGTTGATTTTTTATTGTACAAAGACAAATCTTTCCATGTTTCGGCTCCCACATGAGCCTTCCTCAGGGAATTGAACTAAATTAAACATAATAACAGAAAGAAGTCACAATTTGACAGAAATAAATTAAATACAGTATTAACGATACAAGACTTTCGCAAGGTGTGTTCCACAAAATGATCAAGTGTATGTGAATGCCAATATCGCGCGCACTAAAAATCTGAAGTGAGCACGACCGTAAGTGAATGATGGCATGTAGGGGAGCGGTGGTAAGTGAGGGGACAAAGGATAGGAGGAAGAGTATAAGGTAAAATCCACAGACAACTGACAGATACGTCTACATATAGACCAACCCCATGAATCCTATTTCTACCATTCAAAAGAAAATTAAAAATCTGACCAATCTGTATCTACTACAGGTCACCATAGATGATAAATTGACAGAATATCTGCACAAAAAAGACCCAATCACACCGGTGCTGTACATTTTGCCCAAAATACATAGGAATCTTGAGAGACCCCCAGGACGGCCAATTGTGGCCTCCACGGATTCAATACTTTCACCTCTATCCATAACATTGGAGAAGATACTAACTCCTTTAATTCCTAAAATAAAATCGTTTGTAAAAGACACCTCTGACTTTTTAAGCCATGTATATGATATGACAAATATCCCTAATGATGCTATACTGATCACACTTGATGTGAACAGCCTTTATACAAGTATTGATCATGACAGGGGCATTGAGGCTGTTCACTGGTTCCTTAACCAACACACCAATTTTAGTGAACCACAGAAAATGTTCTGTATAGATACTCTAACACTGGTTCTGAAAAACAACCATTTCCTTTTTGAGGACCAGTTCTTTCTACAGGAATATGGGACCGCTATGGGGGCCAATATGGCACCCCCATACGCTAATATTTACTTGGACAAGTTTGAAACAGACCACATATATACAAATCATCTATTTAAAACCAATGCCATTACATGGCTTCGATACATAGATGATATTTTTTGTCTATGGAAAGGTGACACTGACTCACTAACCATGTTTGTTGAAGAAATCAACCAGGGGACACCCAACCTAACTTTTACCCTACATTACGACTTCAACCAAATCAATTTTTTGGACACACTCATTTCAAAAACATCCCCATGGCAACTTGACAAGTGACTTGTATGTCAAATCGACAGACCGCAACAGTCTCCTACACTGGTCAAGTTGTCATCCCAGACATGTCAAAAAGGCCCTACCTAAATGTCAACATCATAGGGTCGAACGCATCGTTTCAGACCCTGTCATAAAAAAACAAAGACATGACGAGATGACAGAGAAATTCCACAACCTCACAAAAAGACAGGACTGTAGATAGCAGACTTAAATTTGTCAATACATTCCATCCATTTTCTCCACTCATCAAAAAAGCGGTCCTGGAACATTGGCCCTTGCTTGAGAAAGCCTATCCGGGTATCGAGGAATTCAAATTTCCACCACTCGCCTATCATAAGAGGGCTAAGAATCTAATAAACTCACTAGTCAGGGCTGACATTGGGTCTAAGTTACAAACTCTTAAACAGAAAACTTTGAGTACCCCCAAAAAAGGCACGTTCCCATGCTTGGGTTGTGCACAGTGCACTAACGTTTGTAAGGGCGAATCGTTTACACATCCTATGAGAGGCAAAAGATTCAACATTAATGGCTATTACACATGCAATTCCAGCTATGTCATCTATCTTATTAAATTCCCCTGCGGTCTCGGATATGTTGGGGAGACTACCCAGCATATCCGGGATCGCATCTCAAAACACAAGTCGACCATCAGGTGCAAAAATACACTGCTACCAATCCCTGCCCATTTTATAGAATATAGACACTCTATCAGTCAATTCAAATTTCAAGTGATCGACCACATACCCATACCAAGGAGAGGGGGGAATAGGACATGCATGCTCAAAGAACGCGAAGTGTATTGAATCTATCACCTTAATACCCTCTCCCCTAAGGGCCTGAATAGGGAATCTGAAATTTATTACTGAACTAGAGTCTAATGTCTAAATCTCCAAAACATATAGGTAGCCTAACCCGTAATTTATATTGGAGTATTTATAAGTATTCACTATGTTGTGTTTAGTTTTATTATTTTAAAAATGTACTTAACCATATACTGACAGGTATTTAAGTGCTTTGTTTCAATTTATAGAATGTATTCTAACTTTGTCTCTTTACCCTTAGGCAGGACTATTTTGAATACTAAGGAAGGTTCTCACAGTCTCTGCAGTATCAGCATTATCACCCTCACTCAAGTGCACAACAACCTTCAGCACCTGCAATGCCTTCTATCCACTGTGCACAGTATCCATAGGCACAGCCCCACCATTAAAATGGCAGCTGCCAGCACTGTGACAAGGGTATACCACCTCCTGACCTTCTTCCTCTTCCTGGAAGGTCTAATTCTGATTTCGCCGCTCGCGCATGCGCAGAACGCACTTTTGGTCACTGTTTGACCTTCTCAAGATGGCGCCCGCGTCCGCGCATGCGCACTGCGCATATGGTGCCAATTAGCGCCCTACCAGGAAGCGCTGGAGTGCATAAAACAGAGCTGCACCTGGACACACACACTCCTGGCCTCCCCTGCAAACACTATGGACACAAGGTAACTGCTGAACAGCACAGCCACACTGTTCTTTTACATGTGCCTGTTTTTCTTGCCTATTTTCTAATAGCCTGGTGCACTTCTATTCCTTTACAGGACAGGAGTCATGTACCTCCTTACAATTTAAGGGTATGTGACCCTAAACCTCCTCTTAACATATACCTTCATTCTTCCTTTATAATACCTTTCTTGTTTTCTTTCTCCAGCGATCATTACAGTAGTCACTTTCCTGGTACTCTTCTCTTTATAGGATGATTTACTAAGCGACTTTTTGAGGTAATCTTGTATATATTTTTATATACCTTTCCCTTTATACCCTTTTTAGTGCAATAATGTTTGGTTTACCCATTACCGTATTATATGCATACCCCGGTTAAATTTAGCAACAATAAGCACTTACTTTTGGATACCTCATCCTGTCACTTTTATGTATATACTAGTAAAAAGGCCTGATGCAATTGCATCGGGAGCGCGGTGAAATGAATTGTGTGTATACAGGCGGGTGAGTGGCTAGCAGAGTATACATGGGGCTCTGTGGGTAGCAGACTATACAGGCGGGTCTGTGGGTAGCAGAGTATAGAGGCGGCTCTGTGGGTAGCAGAGTATACAGACTGCTCTGAGGGTAGCAGATTATACAGGCGGCTCTCTGGGTAGAAAAGTATACAGGCGGCTCTGTGGGTAGCAGAGTATACAGACTGCTCTGAGGGTAGCAGATTATACAGGCGGCTCTCTGGGTAGAAAAGTATACAGGCGCCTCTGTGGGTACCAGAGTATACAGGCGGGTTTGTGGTTAGCAGATTATACAGGCGGCTCTGTGGGTAGCAGAGTATAGAGAAGGCTCTGTGGGTAGCAGAGTATAGAGGCGGCTGTGTGGGTAGCAGAATATAGAAACGGCTCTGTGGGTAGCAGAGAATACAGGCGGGTCTGTGGGTAGGAGAGTATACAGGCGGCTCTGTGGGTAGCAGAGTATACAGGCGGCTCTGTGGGTAGCAGAGTATAGAGGCGGCTCTGTGGGTAGCAGAGTATAGAGGCAGCTCTGTGGGTAGCAGAGTATACAGGCGGCTGTGTGGGTAGGAGAGTATACAGGCAGCTCTGTGGGTGTCAGAGAATAGAGGGGGCTCTGTGGATAGCAGAGTATGATGTGGCGGGAGGCTGGAGGAGTGAGGGGAGCAGAGGCTGGAGGGGTGAGGAGAGCAGAGGCTGGAGGTGGTGAGGAGAGGTCCAGATGGAGGGGTGAGGAGAGGTCTGGCTGGAGGGGTGAGGAGAGATGCGGCTGGAGGGGTGACATCACCGCTCGGCGGCAGGACGTGGCTGCGTGCTGGGGCTGATCGCAGCCCCAGTGACACGGCATTGTCGTCTGCGGCGGGTTGGGTGATGCAGAGAGGGATCAGTTCTTGCCCTCAGGTCACACATGTGACCTGAGCAGAAGGAGCGGATTGGGCGGTGTGTGGTAAAGACAGGACGGTGATCCGATTGGTCTAGGACGCCAAGTCCTGGGCAATGGGATGGGCGTCCTGTGTGTACAACACAGCGCCCAATCCGCTTGCAGGGGCAGGCAATGGGAGTGAGCGGGGCGTGTCAGGCTTTGCAGGCTGACACGGTCCGCTCACTCCCATTGGCTGTTGCCGGCCACAGGACGACGTCCCTGGCTCCCGGCACCCGGCCACAGCCCGTAGACCGCTAGTCCACCAGCATGGCGACATTGAGAGCCCAGCGGTGAGAGAGTGGCGAGGGGCGGAAGGCTCCGGCGGCATCTGGGCAGCATGGACCTCGCGGAGGGCGCGAGGGCGGTGGCGATGGAGCGGGGCCGACGGTTGGCAGGATGGCAGCGGTGTCAGGTAGTGCGGCTGAGGATGGAGGAGGATGAGAGGCTGGAGGAGGCTGTGAGGATGGGGAGGCTGTGAGGCTGGAGGAGGATGTGAGGCTGGAGGAGGCTGTGAGGATGGTGAGGCTGTAGGAGGCTGTGAGGCTGGGGAGGCTGTGAGGCTGGAGGAGGCTGTGAGGATGGGGAGGCTGTGAGGCTGGAGGAGGCTGTGAGGCTGGAGGAGGCTGTGAGGATGGGGAGGCTATGAGGCTGGAGGAGGATGTGAGGCTGGAGGAGACTGTGAGGCTGGAGGAGGCAGTGAGGATGGGGAGGCTGTGAGGCTGGAGAAGGCTGTGAGGCTGAGGAGGCTGTGAGGCTGGAGGAGGATGTGAGGATGGAGGAGGCTGTGAGACTGGAGGAGGCTGTGAGGCTGGAGGAGGCTGTGAGGATGGTGAGGCTGGAGGAGGCTGTGAGACTGAAGGAGGCTGTGAGGATGGGGAGGCTGTGAGGATGGGGAGGCTGTGAGGCTGGAGGAGGATGTGAGGCTGGAGGAGGCTGTGAGGATGGGGAGGCTGTGAGGCTGGAGGAGGCTGTGAGGCTGGAGGAGGCTGTGAGGATGGGGAGGCTGTGAGGCTGGAGGAGGCTGTGAGGCTGGAGGAGGCAGTGAGGCTGGAGGAGGGTGTGAGGCTGGAGGAGGCTGTGAGGCTGGAGGAGGCTGTGAGGCTGGAGGAGGGTGTGAGGCTGGAGGAGGCTGTGAGGCTGTAAGAGGCTGTGAGGCTGTAGGAGGCTGTGAGGCTGGAGGAGGCAGTGAGGATGGGGAGGCTGTGAGGCTGGAGGAGGATGTGAGGCTGGAGGAGGGTGTGAGGCTGAAGGAGGCTGTGAGGCTGAAGGAGGCTGTGTGGATGGGGAGGCTGTGAGGCTGGAGGAGGCTGTGAGGCTGGAGGAGGCTGTGAGGATGGGGAGGCTATGAGGCTGGAGGAGGCTGTGAGGATGGGGAGGCTGTGAGGGTGGAGGAGGCTGTGAGGCTGGAGGAGACTGTGAGGCTGGAGGAGGCAGTAAGGATGGGGAGGCTGTGAGGCTGGAGGAGGCTGTGAGGCTGGAGGAGGGTGTGAGGCTGGAGGAGGGTGTGAGGATGGGGAGGCTGTGAGGCTGGAGGAGGCTGTGAGGCTGGAGGAGGCTGTGAGGATGGGGAGGCTGTGAGGCTGTAGGAGGGTGTGAGGCTGGAGGAGGCTGTGAGGATGGGGAGGCTGTGAGGCTGGAGGAGGGTGTGAGGCTGTAGGAGGCTGTGAGGATGGGGAGGCTGTGAGGCTGGAGGAGGGTGTAGGAGGCAGTGAGGATGGGGAGGCTGTGAGGCTGGAGGAGACTGTGAGGCTGGAGGAGGTAGTGAGGATGGGGAGGCTGTGAGGCTGGAGGAGGCTGTGAGGATGGGGAGGCTGTGAGGCTGGAGGAGGCTGTGAGGATGGGGAGGCTGTGAGGCTGTAGGAGGGTGTGAGGCTAGAGGAGGCTGTGAGGATGGGGAGGCTGTGAGGCTGGGGGAGGGTGTGAGGCTGGAGGAGGCTGTGAGGATGGGGAGGCTGTGAGGCTGGAGGACGCTGTGAGGCTGGGGAGGCTGTGAGGCTGGAGGAGACTGTGAGGCTGGAAGAGGCAGTGAGGATGGGGAGGCTGTGAGGCTGGAGGAGGATGTGAGGATGGAGGAGGCTGTGAGGCTGGAGGAGGCTGTGAGGCTGGAGGAGGCTGTGAGGATGGTGAGGCTGGAGGAGGCTGTGAGGCTGGAGGAGGCTGTGAGACTGAAGGAGGCTGTGAGGATGGGGAGGCTGTGAGGATGGGGAGGCTGTGAGGGTGGAGGAGGCTGTGAGGCTGGAGGAGGATGTGAGGCTGGAGGAGGCTGTGAGGATGGGGAGGCTGTGAGGCTGGAGGAGGCTGTGAGGCTGGAGGAGGCTGTGAGGATGGGGAGGCTGTGAGGCTGGAGGAGGCTGTGAGGCTGGAGGAGGCAGTGAGGCTGGAGGAGGGTGTGAGGCTGGAGGAGGCTGTGAGGCTGGAGGAGGCTGTGAGGCTGGAGGAGGGTGTGAGGCTGGAGGAGGCTGTGAGGCTGTAAGAGGCTGTGAGGCTGGAGGAGGCTGTGAGGCTGGAGGAGGCAGTGAGGATGGGGAGGCTGTGAGGCTGGAGGAGGATGTGAGGCTGGAGGAGGGTGTGAGGCTGAAGGAGGCTGTGAGGCTGAAGGAGGCTGTGTGGATGGGGAGGCTGTGAGGCTGGAGGAGGCTGTGAGGCTGGAGGAGGCTGTGAGGATGGGGAGGCTATGAGGCTGGAGGAGGCGTGAGGATGGGGAGGCTGTGAGGGTGGAGGAGGGTGAGGCTGGAGGAGACTGTGAGGTGGAGGAGGCGTAAGGATGGGGAGGCTGTGAGGCTGGAGGAGCTGTGAGGCTGGAGGAGGTGTGAGGCTGGAGAGGGTGTGAGGATGGGGAGGCTGTGAGGCTGGAGGAGGCTGTGAGGCTGGAGGAGGCTGTGAGGTGGGGAGGCTGTGAGGCTGTGGAGTGGTGAGGCTGGAGGAGGCTGTGAGGATGGGAGGCTGTGAGGCTGGAGGAGGTGTGAGGCTGTAGGGCTGTGAGGATGGGAGGCTGTGAGGCTGGAGGAGGGTGTAGGAGGCATGAGGAGGGGGGCTGTGAGGCTGGAGGAGACTGTGAGGCTGGAGGAGGTAGTGGGATGGGGAGGCTGTGAGGCTGGAGGAGGCTGTGAGGATGGGGAGGCTGTGAGGCTGGAGGAGGCTGTGAGGATGGGGAGGCTGTGGGCTGAGGAGGGTGTGAGCTAGAGGAGGCTGTGAGGATGGGAGGCTGTGAGGCTGGGAGGGTGTGAGGCTGGAGGAGGCTGTGAGGATGGGGAGGCTGTGAGGCTGGAGACGTGTGAGGTGGGAGGCTGTGAGCTGAGGAGACTGTGAGGCTGGAAGAGGCAGTGAGGATGGGGAGGCTGTGAGGCTGGAGGAGGCTGTGAGGCTGGAGGAGGTGTGAGGCTGAGGGAGGCTGTGAGGTGGGGAGGCTGTGAGGTGGAGAGGCTGTGAGGTGGGAGGCTGTAGGTGGAGGAGACTGTGAGGCTGGAGAGGCAGTGAGGATGGGAGGCTGTGAGCTGGAGGAGGCTGTGAGGTGGAGGAGGGTGTGAGGCTGGAGGAGGTGTGAGGAGGGGGTGTGAGGTGGGGAGGCTTGGTGAGGGCTGGGGAGGGGAGGCTGGAGGAGAGGGTGTGAGCTGGAGGAGGCTGTGAGGTGGAGGAGGCTGTGAGGTGGAGGAGGGTGTGAGGCTGAGGAGGCTGTGAGGAAGGGGAGGCTGTGAGGCTGGGAGGCTGGAGGAGGCAGTGAGGATGGGGAGGCTGTGAGGCTGGAGGAGATGTGAGCTGGAGGGTGTAGGTGGGACTGTGAGGTGAGGAGGCTGTGGATGGGGAGGCTGTGAGGCTGGGGAGGTGTGAGGCTGGAGGAGGCTGTGAGGATGGGAGGCTGAGGCTGAGGAGGCTGTGAGGATGGGGAGGCTGTGAGGTGGGGAGTGTGGGTGGAGGACTGTGAGGCTGGAGGAGGCTAGGTGGGGAGGGCTGTGAGGCTGGGGAGCTGTGAGGCTGGAGGAGTGTGAGGCTGGAGGAGGCTGTGAGGATGGGGAGGCTGTGAGGCTGGAGGAGGCTGTGAGCTGAGAGGCTGTGAGGCTGTAGAGGCTGGAGGCTGGAGAGGCGTGGGATGGGGAGGCTGTGAGGCTGGAGGAGTGTGAGCTGAGGAGGCTGTGAGTGGGAGGCTGGGTGAGGAGGGTGTAGGAGCAGAGGATGGAGGCTGTGAGGCTGGAGGAGGACTGTGAGGTGGAGGAGGTGTGAGAGGGGAGCTGTGAGGTGGAGGAGGCTGGAGGTGGGAGGCTGTAGGTGGAGGAGCTGTGAGGAGGAGGACGTGAGCTGAGGAGGCGTGAGGCTGAGGAGGTGTGAGGGGAGGAGGCTGTGAGGCTGGGGAGGTGTAGGTGAGGAGGTGTGAGTGGGGAGGTGTGAGGCTGAGGGTGTGAGGCTGGGGAGGCTGTGAGGCTGGAGGACGGCGGAAGGCATGGGATGTGGAGGCTGTCTGAGGAGTGTGAGCTGAGGAGGCTGTGAGGCTGAGGAGGCTGTGAGGGGAGAGGCTGGAGGTGTGAGGCTGGAGGAGGCTGTGAGGTGGGGAGGCTTGAGGCTGAGGAGGCTGTGAGATGGGGAGGCTGTGAGGTGGGGAGGCTGTGAGGCTGGAGGAGGCTGTGAGGCTGGAGGAGGAGTAGGTGGGGAGGCTGTGAGGTGGGGAGGCTGTGAGGTGGGGAGGCTGTGAGGCTGGAGAGGTGTGAGGATGGGAGGCTGTGAGGCTGGAGGAGGTGTGAGCTGGAGGAGGCTGTGGATGGGGAGGTGTGAGGCTGGAGAGGTGTGAGGCTGGAGGAGGCTGTGAGGTGGGAGGTGTGAGGCTGGAGGAGGTGTGAGGCTGTAGGAGGCTGGAGGTGAGGGGAGCTGTGAGGTGAGGAGGCAGTGAGGATGGGGAGCTGTGAGGCTGGAGGAGATGTGAGGCTGGAGGAGGTGTGAGGTGGGAGGCTTGAGGCTGAGGAGGCTGTGGGATGGGAGGCTGTGAGGCTGGAGGAGGCTGTGAGGTGGGGAGGCTGTGAGGTGGGAGGGTTGAGGCTGAGGAGGCTGTGAGGATGGGGAGGCTGTGAGGTGGGGAGGTGTGAGGCTGGAGGAGCTGTGAGGTGGGGAGGCGTAGGCTGGGAGCTGTAGGCTGGGGAGGCTGTGAGGCTGGAGGTGTTGAGGCTGGAGAGGGTGAGGATGGGAGGCTGTGAGGCTGGAGGAGGCGTGAGGCTGGAGGAGGCGTGAGGATGGGGAGGCTGTGAGGGGGAGGTGTGAGGCTGGAGGAGCTGTGAGGTGGGGAGGCTGTAGGCTGGAGGAGGTGTGAGGCTGAGAGGCTGTGAGGATGGGGAGGCTGTGAGGCTGGAGGAGGTGTGAGGCTGAGGAGGTGAGGCTGGAGGTGAGGTGTGAGGCTGGAGGAGGTGTGAGGTGGGAGGCGTGAGGCTGGAGGAGGCTGTGAGGATGGGGAGGCTGTGAGGCTGGAGAGGCTGTGAGTGGGAGGCTGTGAGGCTGTAGAGGGTAGGCTAGAGGCTTGAGAAGGGAGCTGTGAGGTGGGGAGGTGTGAGTGGAGGGCGTGAGGTGGGGGCTGTGAGGCGAGAGTGAGGCTGGGGAGGGTGAGGAGGGGAGGCTGGAAGGCTAGGAGGAGGTGTGAGGCTGGAGGAGGTGTGAGGCTGGAGGAGGGTGTGAGGCTGGGGAGGCTGTGAGGTGGGAGGCTGTGAGGTGGGAGGCTTGAGGGGGGGCTGTAGGCTGAGAGATGTGAGGCTGAAGGAGGCAGTGAGATGGGGAGGCTGTGAGGCTGGAGAGGTGTGAGGCTGAGGGGGTGAGGTGGAGGAGGGTGTAGCTGAATTGAGGTGGGTTTTAGCTGGGGGGCTGTGAGTGGGAGGCTGTGAGGCTGGGAGGGGTGAGGGGAGGAGCTGGAGGATGGGGAGGCTGTGAGGAAGAGGTGTGAGCTGTAGGAGGCTGTGAGGATGGAGGCTGTGAGCTGGAGGAGCTAGGAGGCAGGAGAGGGGGCTGGGCTGGGGAGATGTGAGCGGAGATGTTGAGGAGAGGCGGGGGGCTGGAGGCGGAGGTGTGAGGTTGGGCTGGAGGGCTGGGATGGAGGCTTGAGGCTAGGGGGTAGAGCTGTGAGGATGGGAGAGGCTGTGAGGCTGGAAGGGAGGCTGGGGAGGTGAGCGATAGGGAGCTGTGAGGCTGGAGGAGGCTGTGAGGTGAGCTGAGGCTGTTTAGGCTGGAGGAGCTGTGAGGTGGAGGAGGCTGTGAGGATGGGGAGGCTGTTAGGCTGGAGGAGACATTTACTGTACTGAGCATGCTCAGTACAGTAAAAGGTCTCCAAACAGGAAGGCAGGGGTAAAAAAAAAAAAAAAAGTTAATGCTCACCTCTCCTCGAGCCCCCCCGTCTCCTGCCGTCTTCCTCCAAGCTTCCGGTGGCTGCCGCAGGCTCCCAGTGTGTGCAGAGCAGTTCTAGTGCAGTTCAGGACCTGCGGTGATGTCACAGTCACGTGACAGCAGGTTACCATGGAGTAACCTGGTGTCACGTGACTGTGACATCACCACAGGTCCTTGACTGCAGTAGTAGAAGAGCTCTGCAGACACTCGGAGCCTGCGGCAGCCACCAGAAGCTTGGAGGAAGACGGCAGGAGACGGCGGGGGCTCGGGGAGAGGTGAGCATTAACTTTTTTTTTTTTTTTTTTACAGTAGTGCGGGTCTGCGGCTCGTGATGACGCTGCGCGTCATCACTCTCTGTCCCGCAAAGCATGTTGGGATTCGGCTACAGTGCCCGAATTCCCAACTGCGGATTATATAAGTAGATTCTTCTACAGATTTCTATCTCCTAGCAATCCCATTTATCCCTTTATATACCAAGCAGTAAAATTTGCCTAACTACTGGGATCGTTTTTGTATTCACCTACTCCAACTCATTGAGTTATTAAGGTACTTTGCCCGATAATCTTTGTTATTATACTCTATTCATTGTACCCCTTGCTCCCCCCTTCTTTTTTTCACCTTTGTTTACATTTTGTCCGTTTTTTCCTATTTCTCACAATCTGATACCTTGTATTTTTCACTAACTCTTCTTACTTTTTACCTTATACTCTTCCTCCTATCCTTTGTCCCCTCACTTACCACCGCACCCCTACACGCAATCATTCACTTACGGTCGTGCTCACTTCAGATTTTTAGTGCGCATGATATTGGCATTCACATACACTTGATCATTTTGTGGAGCACACCCTGCGAAGGTCTTGTATCGTTAATACTGTATTTAATTTATTTCTGTCAAATTGTGACTTCTTTCTGTTATTATGTTTAATTTAGCTCAATTCCCTGAGGAAGGCTCATGTGGGAGCTGAAACGTGGGAAGATTTGTCTTTGTACAATAAAAAATCAACACAAAGAAATACATTGCCTTCTCATTTTTCTTTTATGAGTGTCCCGAGTCTAATCTTGTATTATCTTTGGGAGTTTTTTCCTCTGAGCACCTCGCAAAAGGTCGAGCCGGGTTATACCCTAGTATACCACGCATGCATGGACCTTGGAAGCCAGCGAGGACAGACAGAGCCAGAAAGAGTGGAAAAACAAGCTGGTGAGCATGGTGACGTTCTGACACAAGAAATGAAGGGACCCAGATGGCAAGTAGGAGGCGACATGATACCCACCCTATCACTTCCACCTTTCAGGTTCAGTGGAGACCATAACTTAGAGAAGGAGTATAGGCTTTAACCCCTTCCCGACCCTTGGCCCACCGTTTGGGCCATGAAAACAAGTTCGTTCCCGACCTTTGGCCCAAACGGTGGGCCATGAAATGATCGCGCTCCTGCGGCGCGTGTGAGGGGGGTGACTCAGGTGTCACTGTACATAATGCACAGTGACAACCTGTAGTACACCCCACGGGGGGTGGATTAACCCCCCCGTGCCCAGGGCCCCTCTGATTGGCAGTTGAAATTCAGACTGCCAATCAGTGCTAGTAAACCTCTCCAGATCCGATTGGAGCTCTCCAATCAGATCTGGAGGGGCGGGATGGCATGTGCCGTCTCCCTCCCAGCCCCCCCTCACTCCAGGGCCCCCCGATCGGCCTCCTGGCCCCCCCGATCGCCGTACTACCCCCTCCCCCCACGGCGGCGGTAACAGTCATCACGCCAGCGGAATGCCCGCCGGCGGTAAATGACAATCACCGCCGCCGCCTGTCAGCTTCCACAGCCCCCTCCGTGCGATCACGGAGGGGGCTGATGAAGCTAACACCCCCATGCCCCGTATCCACCCCCCCCATCCCTCTCTCACCTACCGGCGGGCCCGCCGGTGCAGCCGCGGTCCAGCTCCGGTGTGGGCTCCTCCTCTTCCGGGCTCCTCCTCCTGGATCAGGTAAGTATGTGTGAATGAATGAATGTATGTATGCAGTATGTATGTAGTATGTGTGTATGAATGTATCTATGTATGTAGTATGTATGTAGTATGTATGTATGTAGTATGTGTGAATGAATGAATGTATCTATGTATGTAGTATGTATGTAGTATGTATGTAGTATGTATGTATGTAGTATGTGTGTATGAATGAATGTATCTATGTATGTAGTATGTATGTAGTATGTATGCATGTATGTATGTAGTATGCATGTATGTTTGTATGTATCAATGAATGAATGGATGTCTGCGTGCGTGGCTGACTGCGTGCGTGGCTGTCTGCGTGCGTGGCTGTCTGCGTGCGTGGCTGACTGCGTGCGTGGCTGACTGCGTGCGTGGCTGTCTGCGTGCGTGGCTGACTGCGTGCGTGGCTGTCTGCGTGCGTGGCTGTCTCCGTGCGTGGCTGTCTGCGTGCGTGGCTGTCTGCGTGCGTGGCTGACTGCGTGCGTTGGCTGTCTGCGTGCGTGGCTGTCTGCGTGCGTGGCTGTCTGCGTGCGTGGCTGTCTGCGTGCGTGGCTGTCTGCGTGCGTGGCTGTCAGCGAGCGGGCGTGGATGTGTGTGTGCATGGCTGATGGGTGCATAGGTGAATGGATGGGTGCAACAAGGGATCAAGTATCCTCTTGTTGTAGTCTCTGGGATCATAGTCATGGTGCACTGTATGACAGATCATTGTCATACAGTGCAACATAACTCTGACCCCATAGGCTGTAGGAAAAGGACACTTGATCCCTTGCTGCAATCTCTGGATTGAGCAGAGGCGATCGAGCGTCGTGGGACCTTCGTTGTGGACTACGTCGGAGGCGGTCGAGCGCCGTGGGACCTTCGTTGTGGACTACGTCGGATCTTTATAATAAAGATGGAGTCCAAATTTTGTTTGTTTTTTTTTCAAATAAAAAGATTTTTCTCTGTGTGTATTTTCTGACTATTTACCAGAGATTCCTAATGGCGGGTCTACCATTGGCCCTAAATTATGAATCTCGGGGCTTAGTGCCAGCTGCCAATAACAAGCTGGCATTAACCCCTTTATTACCCAGTTTGCCACCGGCACCAGGGCAACTGGAAGAGTCTGGGTACAGCGCCAGAAAATGGCGCTTCAATGAATGCGCCATTTTTTGGTGCGGCTGCGGGCTGCAATTCGCAGCATGGGGGGCCCAGAACGCTTGGGCCTCTCCATGCTGTGGAATCCAGCCCCCAGCTGCCTAGTTGTACCTGGCTGGACCAAAAATATATGGCGGAGCCCTACATCATTTTTTTTCTAGAATTAGTTCTAGAAAGAAAAAAAAAAGGGCTTTGCTGTATTTTTGGGTACCAGCCAGGTACAACGAGGCAGCTGGGGGTTGCTGGCAGTCCGTAGCTGCCAAGTTGTACCTGGCTGGACCAAAAATATGGCGGAGCCCTACGTCTTTTTTTTTTCTAGAATTAGTTCTAGAAAGAAAAAAAAAAGGGCTTTGCTGTATTTTTGGGTACCAGCCAGGTACAACGAGGCAGCTGGGGGTTGCTGGCAGTCCGTAGCTGCCAAGTTGTACCTGGCTGGACCAAAAATATGGCGGAGCCCTACGTCATTTTTTTTTCTAGAATTAGTTCTGGAAAGGAAAAAAAAAGGGCTTTGCTGTATTTTTGGGTACCAGCCAGGTACAACGAGGCAGCTGGGGGTTGCTGGCAGTCCGTAGCTGTCAAGTTGTACCTGGCTGGACCAAAAATATGGCGGAGCCCCACGCCATTTTTTTTTTTTACGTCTACCAATAAAATGACAAGGAGCTTTGCCTTATTTTTGGATGCCAGCCAGGTACAACTTGGCAGTTGGGGGGCTGCAATCCCCATCGTGGAGAGACCCAAATGTTGTGGCCCCCCACACTGCAAATTGCAACTCACAGCCACCCCAGAAAATAGCACATTAGAGGTGCCATTTTCTGGTGCTGTACCCCAACTCTTCCAGTTGCCCTTGTGCTGGTGGCACACAGGAGCACTCCATACGTGACATGGTGTCCGCTAACAAGTTGAATGGAAAATTAGCTCCAATTATTAGCGGACACTATGTCGCGTATGGAGAGCCCCTGTGTGCCTAAACATTGGAGCTCCCCCACAAGTGACCCCATTTTGGAAACTACACCCCCCAAGGAATGTATCTAGATGCATAGTGAGCACTTGAACCCCCAAGTGGTTCACAAATTGATCCATAAAATTAAAAAAGTACTTTTTTTTTCCCACAAAAAAATTATTTTTTCATTTTTACGGATCAATTTGTGAAGCACCTGGGGGTTCAAAGTGCTCACTATGCATCTAGATACTTTCCTTGGGGGTCTAGTTTCCAAAATGGGGTCACTTGTGGGGGAGCTCTAATGTTTAGTCACACAGCGGCTCTCCATACGCAACATGGTGTCCGCTAACAATTCCAATTGTTAGCGGACACCATGTCGCGTATGGAGAGCCCCTGTGTGCCTAAACATTGGAGCTCCCCCACAAGTGACCCCATTTTGGAAACTACACCCCCCAAGGAACGTATCTAGATGCATAGTGAGCACTTGAACCCCCAAGTGGTTCACAAATTGATCCATAAAATTAAAAAAGTACTTTTTTTTTCCACAAAAAAATTATTTTTTTCATTTTTACAGATCAATTTGTGAAGCACCTGGGGGTTCAAAGTGCTCACTATGCATCTAGATACGTTCCTTGGGGGTCTAGTTTCCAAAATGGGGTCACTTGTGGGGGAGCTCTAATGTTTAGTCACACAGCGGCTCTCCATACGCAACATGGTGTCCGCTAACAATTCCAATTGTTAGCGGACACCATGTTGCGTATGGAGAGCCCCTGTGTGCCTAAACATTGGAGCTCCCCCACAAGTGACCCCATTTTGGAAACTACACCCCCCAAGGAACGTATCTAGATGCATAGAGAGCACTTTGAACCCCCAGGTGCTTCACAAATTGATCCGTAAAAATGAAAAAAATAATTTTTTTGTGGAAACAAAGTACTTTTTCATTTTTACGGATCAATTTGTGAAGCACTTGGGGCTTCAAAGTGCTCAGTATGCATCTAAGTAAGTTCCTTGGGGGTCTAGTTTCCAAAATGGGGTCACTTGTGGGGAGCTCCAATGTGGAGACGCACAGGGGCTCTCCAAACGTGACATGGTGTCCGCTAACAGTTTGAACGCAAAATGAGCTCAAACTGTAAGCGGACACCATGTTGCGTTTGGAGAGCCCCTGTGCGTCTCCACATTGGAGCTCCCCCACAAGTGACCCCATTTTGGAAACTAGACCCCCAAGGGAACGTATCTAGATGCATAGTGAGAACTTTCAACCCCCAGGTGCTTCACAAATTAATCTGTAAAAATGAAAAAGTACTTTTTTTCCGCAAAAATCTTTTTTTATCATTAATTTGTGAAGCACCTGGGGTTCATTATGCTCACTACCCATCTAGATATGTTCCCTGGGGGGTCTAGTTTCCAAAATGGGGTCACTTGTGGGGGAGCTCCAATGTTTAGGCACACAGGGGCTCTCCAAACTTGACATGGTGTCCGCTCACAATTTGAATAAAAATCAGCTCAAATTGTTAGCTGTCACCATGTCACGTTTGGAGAGCCCCTATGTGCCTAAACATTGGAGCTCCCCTACAAGTGACCCCATTTTGGAAACTAGACCCCCAGGGAACTTACCTAGATGGGTGGTGAGCATTTTGAACATCCCAGTGCTTCACAAATTAATCTTTAAAAATGGAAAAAGAAAATTTTAGTGGAAATAGAAGTACTTTTTCATTGTTACGGATGAATTTGTGAAGCACCTGGGGTTCAAAGTGCTCACTATGCATCTAAATAAGTTCCTTGGGGGGTCTAGTTTCCAAAATGTGGTCACTTGTGGGGGAGCTCCAATGTTTAGGCACACAGGGGCTCTCCAAACGCAACATGGTGACAGCTAACAATTTGAGCTGATTTTTATTCAAATTGTGAGCGGACACCATGTCGCGTTTGGAGAGCCCCTGTGTGCCTAAACATTGGAGCTCCCCCACAAGTGACCCCATTTTGGAAACTAGACCCCCCAGGGAATATATCTAGATGGGTAGTGAGCATATTGAACCCCCAGGTGCTTCACAAATTAATGATAAAAAAAGATTTTTGCGGAAAAAAAGTACTTTTTCATTTTTACAGATTAATTTGTGAAGCACCTGGGGGTTCAAAGTTCTCACTATGCATCTAGATACGTTCCCTTGGGGGTCTAGTTTCCAAAATGGGGTCACTTGTGGGGGAGCTCCAATGTGGAGACGCACAGGGGCTCTCCAAACGCAACATGGTGTCCGCTTACAATTTGAGCTCATTTTGCATTCAAATTGTTAGCGGACACCATGTCGTGTTTGGAGAGCCCCTGTGCGTCTCCACATTGGAGCTCCCCCACAAGTGACCCCATTTTGGAAACTAGACCCCCAAAGGAACGTATCTAGATGCATAGTGAGCACTTTCAACCCCCAGGTGCTTCACAAATTGATCCATAATAATGAAAAAAGAAAATTTTTGTGGAAAAAAAAAGTGCTTTTTCATTTTTATGGATGAATTTGTGAAGCACCTGGGGGTTCAAAGTGCTCTCTATGCATCTAGCTACGTTCCTTGGGGGGTCTACTTTCCAAAATGGGGTCACTTGTGGGGGAGCCCCAATGTTTAGGCACACAGGGGCTCACTAAACACAACATGGTTACAGCTAACAATTTGAGCTGATTTTTATTCAAATTGTTAGCGGACACCATGTCGCGTTTGGAGAGCCCCTGTGTGCCTAAACATTGGAGCTCCCCCACAAGTCACCCCATTTTGGAAACTAGACCCCCCAGGGAACATATCTAGATGGGTAGTGAGCATATTGAACCCCCAGGTGCTTTACAAATTGATCTGTGAAAATTAAATAGTACTTTTTTTTTCACAAAAATTTTCTTTTAGCCTAAATTATTTCGTTTTCACATGGCAACAGCATAAAATTCATCCTAAAATTTGTTGGGCAATTTCTCCTGAGTACACCGATACCTCATATGTGGTCATAAACCACTGTTTGGGCGCACGGCAGGGGTTAGAAGGGAAGGAGCGCAATTTCACTTTTTGAATGTAAAATTAGCTCCAAAAGTCAAATTGCGCTCCTTCACTTCTGAGCCCTGCCGTGCGCCCAAACAATGGTTTATGACCACATATGAGGTATCGATGTACTCGGGAGAATTTGCACAACACATTTTAAGATCCATTTTATCCTGTTGCCCATGTGAAAATGAAAGAATTGAGGCTAAAAGAACATTTTTGATAAAAAAATTAAAATATACATTTTTTGTTTCCACTTTGCTTTAGTTCCTGTGAAGCACCTGAAGGGTTAATAATCTTCTTGAATGTAGTTTTGAGTAGTTTGAGGGGTGCAGTTTTTGGAATGGTGTCACGTTTGGGTGTTTTCTGTCATGTACACCCCTCAAAAGGACTTCAAATGTGATGTGGTCACTAAAAAAAATGGTTTTGTAAATTTTGGTTGAAAAATGAAAAATTGCTCATGAACTTTGAACCCTTATAACGTCCTAACAAAAAATTTTTTTTTTTCCAAAATTGTGCTGATGTGAAGTACACATGTGGGAAATATTATGTAATAACTTTTTTCTGTCACATATCTATCTTGTTTATCAGGAAAAAAAATAAAAAATGTGAAAATTGTGAAATTTTCAAAATTTTTGCCATATTTTTGATTTTTTCACAAATAAACGCAAAAATTATCGACTTAAATTTAATACTAGCATGAAGCCCAATATGTCACGAAAAAACAATCTCAGAATCGCTAGGATCGGTTGAAGCGTTCCCGAGTTATAACCTCATAAAGGGACACTGGTCAGAATTGCAAAAAAGGCCAAGGTCTTTAGGGTCAAAATAGGCTGGCTCCTGAAGGGGTTAAATTTTGCAAAAGTTAAAGTTTATTATTTTAACAAAGATCAAGGACAGGGGAAGGGGAGTTGTAAAGTGTTCCCATGCATAAAGCCAGTTAATGGCTTGTACTGTATACAATTCACCATAAATAAGCAGCTCTGAGATTAATGTCCCATCATTTTACAGTCAAATAGTGGTGTCTTCGCAGAGACCCATATACATACAGGTTTATACAGAGGTATATTGTTTCTCCCTCTCTCTATGGTCACAAGGGGTAAAGTTTACATAGGCATATCAAACACATTTTCCACAATCCTATATTGACCAATAGGGGGATGCCCACACCTATATTATTCCCAGTATACAGGTAAACAGTGAAGCACCTTAAAGGGGTTGTCCGGGTTCGTCACATAATCTCAGTGCATATCCAGGCTGCCTAATGCTGACAATGTGTAATGTACTATGTGTCAGCTTTCTGCAGGGTTTCCTAGATAACACTTGTTTTGTGTCTGAACAGAACGACCAGGGGGGTGTTCTGTCATGATAATGAACACTGGTCGTTTCCACCTACTCTACCCCAACCCCTCCCCCATAGCAACATCCCCGCCCTCCCAATCTCCATGACTCAGCCTCTCATCCTCCCCGGCTGCAGCCATTGCTGTGAGCAGAGCTGCCCGGATTAGCTGCTCCTCCCCCGGCCAGACACAGTGATGAATGTAAAGTCTGCAGAGAGAAGGGACAATGCTGTACTCAGGGGGGGGCCGCTCCGTGAGTACAATGAATAGCTCCCTCGTTATCAGTGACTCTTCCCTCACTCCCGGGCTGTCAGTGATCTGGACAATGTACAGTGTGCAGAGCCCAGTGATGTCTGGAAAGTCTGCACTGAAGGGGACAATGTGCTGTACTCAGGGCCGCTCCGTGATTACAGTGAAGAAGAGCTCCCTCATATCAGTGACTCCTTCCCTCATTGTCCCGGGCTGTCAGTGATCTGGAGCATGTACTGTGTGAGCCCAGTGATGGGGGGCTGCAGCTTCTGTGACACACTGTAAGAAAACCTATGCTGTGTGAATGACATCTCTGTGTCACTGATGTCTGTACACAGCAGGAGATATGGTACAGTGTGAAGGATGGACAGCACTGTGTCTCTAATGACACAAATACTGATTGAAGCAGCCTGTCCACTCAGTAACTGCAGCAGTGTGAGGTGTTGGGGGTGTATGTATGGAGATATAGATGATACTAAGGATTTTGATATTGTTGAGGAGTCCTTGCTTCCGTCGCCCCATCAATCCGCCCGTCCTTCCTTCTTTCCTTCCATCCATCCTTCCTTCCTTCCGTTCATCCTTCCGTCCTTCTTTCAGTCCGTCTTTCGTCCTTTCATTCCGTCCATCTGACCATCCTTCCTTCTTTCCTTCCGTCCTTCCCTCCTTACTTTTTTCCGTCCGTCCTTCTTTCTGTCCTTCCTTCTTTCCATCCTTCCATCTGTCCTTCTTTCCATCTGTCCTTCCTTCTTTCCGTCCATCTATCCGCCTGTCCTTTCCGTTCCTCCTTCTTTCCGTCCTTCCTTCTTTCCATCCGTCCTTCCTTCTTTCCGTCCTTCCTTCCGTCCATCTATCCGTTCGTCCTTCTTTCCGTCCCTCCTTCTTTCCGTCCATCCGTCCTTCCTTCCATCCGTCCGTCGCCCCATCAGTCCGTCTGTCCTTCCTTCCATCCTTCTTTCCATCCTTCCTTCTGTCCATCCATCCATCCCTCCTTCCTTCCGTTGGTCCTTGCGTCCTTCTTTCTGTCCATCCTTCCTTCTTACCATCCTTCCTTATTTCCGACCGTCCGTGCCGTTCTTCCTTCTTTCTGTCCTTCCTTCTTCCCGTCTGTCCATCAGTCGTTCCTACTTTCTGTCCTTCCTTCTTTTTGTCCGTCCTTCCGTCCTTTCTTCTTTCTGTCCGTCTGTCCTTTCTTCTTTCCGTACTTTCTTCTTTCCGTCTTCCTTCTTTCCATCCGTCCGTCCTTCCTTCTTCCCGTCCTTCCTTCTTTCCGTCCGTCCTTCTTTCCGTCCGTCCTTCATTCTTTCCGTCCGTCCATCCGTCCTTCCTTCTTTCCGTCCATCCGTTCTTCCCCTCAAGCCTGTATTTTCCCTTCACCCCTGGGTGATTTCCTGTTTTCCTTCCTCTTCTTCCATAACTTTTCTATTTTTCCGTCAATACAGACATATGAGGCTTCTTGTTGTTTTTTGCAGGACGAGTTGTACTTTTGAATGACGACATTTATTTAAAAATTGCAAAAAAAAACAGTGCAATTATACATTTGTCTTTTGGGTTTTTTATTCACCATGTTCACTATATGGTGACACTGAGGTGTTTGTATGATGTCTTGGGTCAGTACTATATGGTAACACTGACGTGTCGGTACGATATCTGGGGTCAGTACTATATGGTAACACTGAGGTGTCAATATGATGTCTGGGGTCAGTACTATATGGTAACACTGAGGTGTCGGTATGATGTCTGGGGTCATTACTATGTGGTAACACTGAGGTGTCGGTATGATATCTGGGGTGAGTACTATATGGTAACACTGAGGTGTCGGTGTGATGTCTGGGGTCAGTACTATATGGTAACACTGAGGTATCGGTATGATGTCTGGGGTCAGTACTATATGGTAACACTGAGGTGTCGGTGTGATGTCTGGGGTCAGTACTATATGGTAACACTGAGGTGTCGGTATGATATCTGGGGTGAGTACTATATGGTAACACTGAGGTGTCGGAGTGATGTCTGGGGTCAGTACTATGTGGTAACACTGAGGTGTCGGTATGATATCTGGGGTGAGTACTATATGGTAACACTGAGGTGTCGGTGTGATGTCTGGGGTCAGTACTATGTGGTAACACTGAGGTGTCGGTATGATATCTGGGGTGAGTACTATATGGTAACACTGAGGTGTGTGTCTAATGTCTGGGGTCAGTACTCTATGCTATCAATGACGTGTTGGTATGAATAATCGAAGAATTAAAGAAACAAAAAAAGAAGAATTGCGCTCTTGCACCATTTTCCACGATCCGCAGTTACAGTCAAACATTTATTCTGACAATCAAAATATTTATCCATTTTTATTTTAAAGAGAATCGTCACCCCATTGTTGTGTATTAAAATAAAAGCTCCCTTTTTTATCAGGGACTATCCTGCATTCTAAGGGTGGGTTCACATTAGAGTTCCCCTCCACAGCGTTCTGCGGAGGTGAGCCGCAATGTGTCCGCAGCGGCCGCCAGCTCCTATCTTTATAATGTGAGCGCACGGTGCTGCGCTTGACAGCGCAGGACCGTGCGCACCCATTCACTCCTATATGTGATCTGTGCGCAGGCGGACGCCTGCGTACAAATCACACAGTCTCTTCCGCACCAGAGATGCGACATGTTGCATTCCTGGTGCGGACGAGACTGTGTGATTTGTGCGCAGGCGTCCGCCTGCGCACAGATGACATATAGGAGTGAATGGGTGCACACAGTCATGCACTGTTAAGCACAGCACCATGCGCTCCCATTATAAAGATAGGAGCTGGCGGCCGCTGCGGACACATTGCGGATCCCCTCCGCAGAACGCTGCGGAGGGGAACCCTAATGTGAACCCAGCCTAGCAAGGAGGCTATTATGTCCTGACTGCCCCGTAAACACAATAAATAACTTAAACAAATCTCCTGCCCTGTATAATAATTACCTGTTTCCATTCCGATGGGCACGCTTGCAGATTGGTTAGTCCTGCCTCACCTGTTGTCCATCCCGCCTCTCCCGCCGTCCATCCTGCTTTTCGTCATCGTCCATCCCGCCTATCCTGCCATTTGACTGCCCGTCCCCTCTTCTGGGTGATATGGATAACGCCTCCTCGGGAAGAACTTGAAAGTCATCCAACCATGAGGAAACTTAGGGGTCTCTGTGGCATCGACGAATGAGCGCAGAGGGATTTAAATCACGGGCCAACACCGCTTATTCATCGGCGCAGACCAATGAGCACTGTTGGTGAGTGATTTGAATCTCGCTTAGCAATCGACGCAGCCGACGGTGACCGTTGAGCGACGCAAGATTCAAAGCTTTGAATCCAGCAACGCTCATTGGCTCAGCTGGCGGCCAAGGAGCTCGTTGGATTCAAATCCCCTGCCACCATATACAGTGCTAACCACTTAGCCACCATACAATGCTAGACCACTGAGCCACCATATACAGTGCTAAACACACTGAGCCACCATATACAAGTGCTAAACAACTGAGCCGCCATATACAATGCAAACCACTGAGCCACCATACAGTGCTAAACACTGAGCCACCAAATACACCATATAATTCTCGGAACAACCCCGTAGTTTCTGAAGAGAGGACTGTACTATTCAGCAGCTATTTCTAAGGGACCAGTTCATTTCACTGCACTCCCGATGCATCTGGCCTATTTGTGGAATATGTATTCTATATATATATATATATATATATATATATATATATATAAGAGAAAAAAACTGCACAGCACTCACAGACAATGTGAACTGGTGCCAGCAGGGATGCTGGGTCAATATAATAGAAAAAAAACCTTGCAGCACTCAACTACAACCAATGATGTACATATGCTGACAAGCTTTATATATGAGAAAAAATTTAAAAACTTACGTTTTTTTCAAAAAACTCTAAATTATTAATAGTTTTATTGAAATCTGAAGTTCTTAGGCCGGCTTCAGACTGCGTGTCTGATCCGATCCGTAGCTGTCCGCTTGAAGCAGACAGCCGCGGACCGGATCAGCACACAGGACCAGGGGGCTATTATGCCCTCCGATCCTGTGTGCAGCCGCACGCAGTTCCTGCTGCTAATAGGTGAGGACCGCGGGCGCCGCGGTCCTGACCTGTCAGCTGGTTCAGCTGCGTGCGGCTGCACACAGGATCGGAGGGCATAATAGCCCGCAGTCCTGTGTGCTGATCCGGTCTGCGGCTGTCTGCTTCAAGCGGACAGCTACGGATCGAAATGTCAGACGCAGTCTGAAGCCGGCCTTAGTACACACATTGGCCAATGTCTGCTTGCTCATCGACTGCGACAAAGTGACTTCAGGTCGACGAGTCCTATCGCTGACACCCAAGTCCTCCTTGTCCACCCTACCCCACTACTAAGTGGGCGGACACCATCTAGACCCTAGATCACATGTAGGCAACGAGGGTGCACATTGCAGTAATGGTGTCAGCGATAGGACTCGTTTGACCTGAAGTCACTTTGTCGCAGTCGATGAGCAAGCAGATATTGGCCAATGTGTGTAGTAAGAACTTCAGATTTAAAGAAAAACTAATAAGAATTTTGAGTTTTTTATAAAAAATGTAAGTTTTTAAATTTTTTCTCATATATATAACTTGTCAGCATATGTACATCATTGGTTGCTGCAAGGTTTTTTGCTAGTATGTGTGTGTAATAATATATATATATATATATATATATATATATATATATATACACACATTACATATATATATATATATATAATGTATATATTTTTGTATAGGTACCATTACACGACGTGATATTGGTAACGATATCGTGTCCGATTTCATGAACGCGCACTCATTCTTATATCGTTTCTACATCGCTGCTGAGATGTTTCCTGGTTAGATATTGCCAAGGACTTTCTACCGGTATTGTGTGCAAAGTTTTGGTAAACGATACAGCAATTGTGCAGAAGATTCAGGGAGCTATTTTTGGCATGGCACTTGAACGCCAAAATCGTATACGAGATCGTTATCACGGTGTCACACACAACGATGCATCAGATTAAATTACCATCGCGTGCAAGATTATCGAACAATACAAATAGGCTGGATGCTATTGCATCGGAAGTGCGGTTAAATGAACAGGTGCCGTATAAATAGCCGCTGAATAGTCCAGTCCTCTGACCAGAAAGTATGAGGTTGTTGCAAGATGCATATGGTGTATATGGTGGCTCAGTGGTTTGCACTGTATGGCGCTCAGTGGTTAGCACTGATATGGTGGCTCAGTGGTTAGCACTGAATGGTGGCTCAGTGGTTAGCACTGTATGGTGGCTCAGTGGTTAGCACTGTATGGTGGCTCAGTGGTTAGCACTGTATGGCGGCTCAGTGGTTAGCACTGTATGGCGGCTCAGTGGTTAGCACTGTATATGGTGGCTCAGTGGTTAGCATTGTATATGGTGGCTCAGTGGTTAGCACTGTATATGGTGGCTCAGTGGTTAGCACTGTATATGGTGGCTCAGTGGTTAGCACTGTATGGTGCTCAGTGGTTACACTGTATGGTGGCTCAGTGTTAGCACTGTATGTGGCTCAGTGGTTAGCACTGTACGTGGCTCAGTGTTAGCACTGTATATGGTGGCTCAGTGGTTAGCACTGTATATGGTGGCTCATGTTACACTGTATATGGTGCTCAGTGTAGCACTGTATGGTGGCTCAGTGGTTAGCACTGTATGGTGGCTCAGTGGTTAGCACTGTATGGCGGCTCAGTGGTTAGCACTGTATGGCGGCTCAGTGGTTACACTGTATATGGTGGCTCAGTGGTTAGTACTGTATGGTGGCTCAGTGGTTAGCACTGCATGGTGGCTCAGTGGTTAGCACTGTATGGCGGCTCAGTGGTTAGCACTGTATATGGTGGCTATGTGGTTAGCAGTGCGCGATGGCTCAGTGTTTAGCACTGTATATGGTGGCTCAGTGATTACCACAGTACGGTGGGACATTGGTCAGCACTGTATGGAGGCTGAGCTTTCAGCACTGTATGGAGGCTGAGTGGTCAGCACTGTACGGAGGCTCAGTGGTCAGCACATTATGGAGGCTCAGGATGGAGGCTCAGTGGTCAGCATAGGATGGAGGCGCAGTGGCAGTGGTTAGCGCAGGATGGAGAGCCATGGTCAGCATGATGGCTCAGTTGGTAGCACTGTATATATATGCTGACTTAGTGGATAGCACTGTTTATGGTGGCTCACACACACAGACAAACACACACACAGATACACAGACAAAGACACACAGATACACAGACACACAACACAGACACACACAAACCTCTCCTCTCCATCCCCCCTCCATCCTCCCTGCTGTTACATGCTACGATATCGATTCAATATCTTTTGAGCGTTCAAAAATTCAAGGCGTAGAAGCAATATCGTATACTATATTGCGTTGTTTAACGGTACCTTATGTGTTATTTAAAGAAATAATTACAATAAAATGATGTGGGGCTTCACTGTATTTTTGCTTGTCGGCCAGGTACAATTACACAGCTGGAATCCTCAGTGTTCGGAGACCCATGGGCCCTGCATTCTGCCCTTCCCCTCCTCTGCAAATTGCAGCCTGCAGCATGCTCCACAAATTGGTGCAGTCATAGATGCACCATTTTCTGGCGCAGTACCCAACTCTTCCCGCTGTCCTGGTGTTTTGGCAAAAGGGTTAAAAGTTTTTTGGGTTTATCCAGCTGGGTAAAGTTCGTTGACATCAACTCAACAATACTAACCCAATCAGCGAGGACAAAAATAACCTCAACAATAAAAATTTTATTTTAAAATAAACAGGAAACTAGGGCCGATCACATGACCGGACCCATAATGAACCGCGCCGGATGTGACGTCCAGCCGTGCATAGAACTACAAAGAGGGTGGGAGATTCCAAAGACATGGGCAGAGAGGACACAGAATAATGCCGCCCAGCGGGGCGTGCATTACAACACGGAGGTGTGCTGGTGGAAGTGTGGGCACGCCTACCCAGTACCCCAACCACGGGGACTGCAGTAAGTTTATACTTCTTTTACACATGTTTACTAGGGACACTGAACATAAGAAAGGGATAGATAGGGAGCAGCTAGGAAGGTGTAGGGACAGCTAGAGATAGTGTAGGGACTTAAAATCAGGTGACAGGTTCCCTTTAAAAGGACAGTCTCTGTGTTTGACAGGGTCAGGGATGGAGGAATCGACACACACCAGTTGCTTTTTTACCTTTTACTGATGGTATTTCAAGTAAATGTCCAGTGCACTGCTGGGTGTTGAGAAGCACTTCTGGATCTCCAGAGTGAGTATTAGGCTATGTGCGCACTTGCCGGGTTTTGGGCGGTTTAGCTGTGTAAACCGCCGGTTTGTTTACATTAGGTTTATGTAAATTTATGTTAATCCAAACCGGCGTTTGGATTAACATTAAAACCAATGTAAACCGACCAACGCTGTGCACACACCGGCGGTTTACACATGCTCATCCGTTGCTAACCCGCAGGTTTCCCAGCGGGTTAGCAAAGAATGAGCATGTTCTATGAACCGCCGGTTCTTCAGCGGCTGCAAGCAGAATCATGTGCTGCTTCCAGCCGCTGCAGACCCGCCGGCGAGAACACGCTGTGCAACCGCCGGCTACCGCCCGTCACCCGCCCGGCTCCCGCCGCACATACCCGCCAGGAAGACGGTGGACGGCTCCGGAGCTTCCTGGCGGGTCCGCCCAGCTGCCGCCGAGAAACCCGCCGGCAAGTGCGCACATAGCCTTAGGGTATGTGCACATCAGACGTTTGTGCATCTCTGCAGACCGACCGGGAACCGGTGGACACTGGCAGAAACTTAGTTTTCTGTACTCAGCAGTGTCCCTCGTTTTTTGCTCGTTTTTTGCTCGTTTTATACAGCGTTTTGTCGGCGTTTTTTCAGAGCGTTTTTAAAACTGAGTTTTTTGTGCACTAGTTCAGCTGGAACCGCTGGAAAAACGCTCAAAAGAAGTCTCTTGTTCTATCTTTGAAAACCGGTGGAAAAACGCTGAAGAAACTGAAAACGACAAGAATAAAAACGTTCTAATGAAGACAGCGTTTTCTACACTCCATTGACTAGCATGTTAATCCAACCGGAGGCTAGGATTCACATAAATTAACATAAAACTCAGCGGAAAACGCCAACTGAAAACGCCAAAAAACAGCCCAGAAAACTACTGATGTGCACATACCCTAAGGCCTACTGTCTCTTTTCCCCTGTGTGTGTGAAGCCCCTGCCGTGTGTGAAACTTGGCTGGCCTCCTCTGCTCTCCTATCACCTGTGCTGTGGCTGGGCAACCCTCTATTGGTCTGCCGCTCCTCCTCTCTCCGCGTTGCCTGGCTCCCTTGTACTGACCCCAGTCATCATACCGACACCTCAGTGTTACCATATAGTACTGACCCCAGACATCGTACCGACACCTCAGTGTTACCATATAGTACTGACCCCAGACATCATACCGACACGTCAGTGTTACCATATAGTACTGACCCCAGACATCATACCGACACCTCAGTGTTACCATATAGTACTGACCCCAGACATCATACCGACACGTCAGTGTTACCATATAGTACTGACCCCAGACATCATACCGACACCTCAGTGTTACCATATAGTACTGACCCCAGACATCATACCGACACGTCAGTGTTACCATATAGTACTGACCCAGACATTAGACACACACCTCAGTGTTACCATATAGTACTGACCCCAGACATCATACTGACACCTCAGTGTTACCATATAGTACTGACCCCAGACATCATACCGACACGTCAGTGTTACCATATAGTACTGACTTCAGACATCATACCGACACGTCAGTGTTACCATATAGTACTGACCCCAGATATCGTACCGACACGTCAGTGTTACCATATAGTACTGACCCAGACATCGTACGACACCTCAGTGTTACCATATAGTACTGACCCCAGACATCATACCGACACCTCAGTGTTACCATATAGTACTGACCCCAGACATCATACCGACACCTCAGTGTTACCACATAGTACTGACCCCAGACATCATACCGACACGTCAGTGTTACCATATAGTACTGACCCCAGACATCATACCGACACGTCAGTGTTACCATATAGTACTGACCCAGACATCATACCGACACCTCAGTGTTACCATATAGTACTGACCCCAGACATCATACCGACACGTCAGTGTTACCATATAGTACTGACCCCAGACATTAGACACACACCTCAGTGTTACCATATAGTACTGACCCAGACATCATACTGACACCTCAGTGTTACCATATAGTACTGACCCCAGACATCATACCGACACGTCAGTGTTACCATATAGTACTGACTTCAGACATCATACCGACACGTCAGTGTTACCATATAGTACTGACCCCAGATATCGTACCGACACGTCAGTGTTACCATATAGTACTGACCCCAGACATCGTACCGACACCTCAGTGTTACCATATAGTACTGACCCAGACATCATACCGACACCTCAGTGTTACCATATAGTACTGACCCCAGACATCATACGACACCTCAGTGTTACCATATAGTACTGACCCCAGACATCATACCGACACGTCAGTGTTACCATATAGTACTGACCCCAGACATCATACCGACTCCTCAGTGTTACCATATAGTACTGACCCCAGACATCATACCGACACCTCAGTGTTACCATATAGTACTGACCCCAGACATCATACCAACACCTCAGTGTTACCATATAGTACTGACCCGAGACATTATACTGACGCCTCAGTGTTACCATATAGTACTGACCCCAGACATCATACCGACACCTCAGTGTTACCATATAGTACTGACCCCAGACATCATACCGACACGTCAGTGTTACCATATAGTACTGACCCCAGACATCATACCGACTCCTCAGTGTTACCATATAGTACTGACCCCAGACATCATACCGACACCTCAGTGTTACCATATAGTACTGACCCCAGACATCATACCAACACCTCAGTGTTACCATATAGTACTGACCCGAGACATTATACTGACGCCTCAGTGTTACCATATAGTACTGACCCCAGATATCGTACCGACACGTCAGTGTTACCATATAGTACTGACCCCAGATATCGTACCGACACGTCAGTGTTACCATATAGTACTGACCCAAGACATCATACAAACACATCAGTGTCACCATATAGTGAACATGGTGAATAAAAAAACCCAAAAGACAAATGTATAATTGCACTGTTTTTTTTTGCAATTTTTAAATAAATGTCGTCATTCAAAAGTACAACTCGTCCTGCAAAAAACAACAAGAAGCCTCATATGTCTGTATTGACGGAAAAATAGAAAAGTTATGGAAGAAGAGGAAGGAAAACAGGAAATCACCCAGGGGTGAAGGGAAAATACAGGCTTGAGGGGAAGAACGGATGGACGGAAAGAAGGAAGGACGGATGGACGGACGGAAAGAATGAAGGACGGACGGAAAGAAGGAAGGACGGACGGAAAGAAGGAAGGACGGGAAGAAGGAAGGACGGACGGATGGAAAGAAGGAAGACGGAAAGAAGAAAGTACGGAAAGAAGAAAGGACAGACGGACAGAAAGAAGAAAGGACGGAAGGACGGACAAAAAGAAGGAAGGACAGAAAGTAGGAACGACTGATGGACAGACGGGAAGAAGGAAGGACAGAAAGAAGGAAGAACGGCACGGACGGTCGGAAATAAGGAAGGATGGTAAGAAGGAAGGATGGACAGAAAGAAGGACGCAAGGACCAACGGAAGGAAGGAGGGATGGATGGATGGACAGAAGGAAGGATGGAAAGAAGGATGGAAGGAAGGACAGACGGACTGATGGGGCGACGGACGGATGGAAGGAAGGACGGATGGACGGAAAGAAGGAGGGACGGAAAGAAGGACGAACGGATAGATGGACGGAAGGAAGGACGGAAAGAAGGAAGGACGGATGGAAAGAAGGAAGGACGGAAAGAAGGAGGAACGGAAAGGACAGGCGGATAGATGGACGGAAAGAAGGAAGGACAGATGGAAAGAAGGACAGATGGAAGGATGGAAAGAAGGAAGGACAGAAAGAAGGACGGACGGAAAAAAGTAAGGAGGGAAGGACGGAAGGAAAGAAGGAAGGATGGTCAGATGGACGGAATGAAAGGACGAAAGACGGACTGAAAGAAGGACGGAAGGATGAACGGAAGGAAGGAAGGATGGATGGAAGGAAAGAAGGAAGGACGGGCGGATTGATGGGGCGACGGAAGCAAGGACTCCTCAACAATATCAAAATCCTTAGTATCATCTATATCTCCATACATACACCCCCCAACACCTCACACTGCTGCAGTTACTGAGTGGACAGGCTGCTTCAATCAGTATTTGTGTCATTAGAGACACAGTGCTGTCCATCCTTCACCCTGATACAATGCACCAGATCTGCTGTGTACAGACATCAGTGACACAGAGATGTCATTCACACAGCATAGGTTTTCTTACAGTGTGTCACAGAAGCTGCAGCCCCCATCACTGGGCTCACACAGTACATGCTCCAGATCACTGACAGCCCGGGACAATGAGGGAAGGAGTCACTGATATGAGGGAGCTCTTCTTCACTGTAATCACGGAGCGGCCCTGAGTACAGCACATTGTCCCCTTCAGTGCAGACTTTCCAGACATCACTGGGCTCTGCACACTGTACATTGTCCAGATCACTGACAGCCCGGGAATGAGGGAAGTATCACTGATAACGAGGGAGCTATTCATTGTACTCACGGAGCGGCCCCCCCCTGAGTACAGCATTGTCCCTTCTCTCTGCAGACTTTACATTCATCACTGTGTCTGGCCGGGGAGGAGCAGCTAATCCGGGCAGGTCTGCTCACAGCAATGGCTGCAGCCGGGGAGGATGAGAGGCTGAGTCATGGAGATTGGGAGGGCGGGGATGTTGCTATGGGGGAGGGGTTGGGGTAGAGTAGGTGGAAACGACCAGTGTTCATTATCATGACAGAACACCCCCCCTGGTCGTTCTGTTCAGACACAAAACAAGTGTTATCTAGGAAACCCTGCAGAAAGCTGACACATAGTACATTACACATTGTCAGCATTAGGCAGCCTGGATATGCACTGAGATTATGTGACGAACCCGGACAACCCCTTTAAATTAATCCACTAAATGACAGGCATAATATGAGTACTTGGTCTTAGTGACGTTATAGGTTTACATATTTACCAGGGCCATCGCTGGTCATCAGCATGGAGGCAAGAGAGGGGGAGAGGGTGGTTCGCACTGGAGGACCCCAACGCGTTTCGTGACCAGCTGCGGTAACGGTCACTTCATCAGGGGATGCTCAAGGCCCCTCCATCAGAGGTTTTCATCTGTGGCCTGGGTATCACGTCACTGGGAGTGACGTTACGCAATTGAATCACCTGACCGGAAGTGACGCGGGCTCACGTGACAGGACACTGCACCGCCCACCATGCTGACGCCAGGCCACACACGGTCGCACGGTCGCAGGGACGCGTCACCATAGCGACCCTGCGCGCACAGGGCCACGGCACCAGCACCAGCAGGCAGGAAATCCTATCACTGGGAGCGCACCATGTTAATCAGTGTCAGTGAGAAACTCCTTGACTGATTGCACATTAACCTCATAATATCCTCACCTCAAATATACATAATGGAACCACAATTAATTATCTATATCTATGCATAACAGCATTCCATAGGTGTATCTTCAATATAGTATATTAGTGGATGTTCATTCCTTAATCCAGTGTAGGCTAAGGAGGACAGTGCACCAGGTAGTAACCTTCAGGTTCTTCCATAAGGGACAATTGAGTATCCATATTGTAAAGCCACAGGCATTCCCAACAAGGCCGGAGGAGGAACCTAAAAACTCCTTAAAAATGATAAAATAAATACTGTATATACTCGTGTATAAGCCGACCCGTGTATAAGCCGACCCCCCCTACTTTTGCCCCCAAAATCTGGGAAAACCTATTGACTCGTGTATAAGCCGAGGGTGGACCCCAGCACAGGTATACAGCCCCCAGCAGTGTGGTATACAGGCCCCCCAGTGGTATACAGGCCTCCCCAGTGGTAGTATACAGCAGCCCCAGCAGCCCCAGTGGTAGTATACAGCAGCCCCAGCAGCCCCAGTGGTTGTATAGAGCAGCCCCAGCAGTCCCAGTGCTAGTATAAAGCAGCCCCAGCAGCCCCAGTGGTAGTATACAGCAGCCGCAGCAGCCCCAGTGGTAGTATACAGCAGCCCCAGCAGCCCCAGTGGTAGTATACAGCAGCCCCAGCAGCCCCAGTGGTAGTATACAGCAGCCCCAGCAGCCCCAGTGGTAGTATACAGCAGCCCCAGCAACCCCAGTGGTGGTATATAGCAGCCCCAGCAGCCTCAGTAATCCAGGGCACCCCCCCTTCCCCCCCTTGCCCCGGAAACCTGTAAAGTAAAATCTTTATACTTATCACTGTCTTGTCGCCGCCGTCCTTGCCGCTGCCGACATCGCGCTCACCCGGCTTCATCCGTCTTCTTCCGGCTTCCTGTTCGGCGCAGGCAATGACGTCATTGCCTGCGCCGAACAGGAAGCCGGAAGAAGACGGATGAAGCCGGGTGAGCGCGATGTCGGCAGCGGCGGGGACGGCGGCGACAGGACAGTGATAAGTATAAAAATTTTACTTTACAGGTTTCCGGAGCAAGGGGGGGAGGGGCGCCCTGGATTACTGAGGCTGCTGGGGCTGCTGTATACTCATGGGGGGCGTATGACTCACGTATAAGCCGAGGGGGGTACTTTTCAGCCCAATTTTTGGGCTGAAAAACTCAGCTTATACGCGAGTATATACGGTACATAACAAAAGTCAGAAAAGTCCGACTATACAAGTAAGAGGTACAAAAAGGCCTGGAAACACCAGGCGGCAGCAGTCATAGGAAGGGTGCAAAGCTTAGGTCTTCATTTAGACCACGAGGTGACATTGTGTCCAATGCCACAATCCACTTTGTTTCCCGTTGTGAAAGTACCTTACGGAGATCACCACCCCTGATACCAACGTGTACCATGTCAACTCCCTTTCCCCTGTCCTTGATCTTTGTTAAAAATAATAAACTTTAACTTTTGCAAAATTTAAAGCTTATACTCCTTCTCTAAGTTATGAATATTTGGTGGAGTAGCTTTTTTGAAGTATGACCCCTCACTTTAGTGTGGTTTACTTCTTACCTATGGAAAATTGCATTATCAGTGGAGACCATGACAAATATCAGGCGTTTATCAACCAGTGCAGATACTTTAGAGCACACCCTGACTACTTCACTACTGACTAGCTGAAAGTGCTGTGTATTATTATGGTATTGACACATGAAGCCTTGTCCTGGGCCAAGCCTGTTATTGAAATTCATGATGCAAAGCTTAATGACTTAGAGGCCTTCTTAGCAGCTATGGGCCAGATGTTTGAAGATCCTAATCATTCTCCAACAGCTTCAGCTACAATGATGGCTTTTCATCAGGGTAAACACTCTTGTCACAAAATATGCCAAGGGATTCAGATGATGGATGATTGATACTGAATGTAATAATGCTGCAAATTATCCTTTTTTTAATAACAGGGACCCTCCAGTGCACTTAAATATGAATTAGCATGGGCTGATGCCCCTACAAACTTTGATGACTTATTTAATTCACAATTGTATTTGAATTGACACCCAAAGAGCACACTGGAAAAGTGGAGTAGAGATGAGCAAACTTTCCTCCAATATGTTCACCAGTTTCAAAATCGACATGAACATGGAGGTGTACTCGTTTTTGTTCAGGCACTGTTCAGATGTAAAAAAAAGCATTACTGCATGTGCAGTGATGCTTTTCTTCTATCTTATGAATGTTTAGGATTGCGGGCGGAATGTGTTTGATTTATGGAAGGGGTGGGGAGAAGTCAGAGGAGCGTCAGACACCATTTTTTCCACGGAATTTACTATGTGGTTGTTCCAGGCCATCAGCCAATCAGGGTGCATAAATAATTCATAACATGCAGACACAAAGGCTTGTGTCATTGGCTGCCTAAGACCCTTGGGATATAAAAAGGGACCATTTGTCATTTTCGCCAATTTGTATTACTGCTTAAGGACAGTGCTGTTGCCGCTCCTCAGTGCTACTCCATCCCTGCTATACCAAAAGATAGCTAGCTACTCGATCTCTTTTTAGATAGAATAGGAGGACGAGAGGTTTCATGTGCATATAGGCATTATTTGCATAGAACAAGTGATTATGAAATCTGTGTGTATTGCTAAAGATGAATTTTTTGCATAGAAAAAGTGATTGCCAAATCTGTGTGTTCCCCCTGAAATTATTTTTTTGACCTCAAACAAGTTATTGCCAAATCTTTGTGTTTCCCATAAAAGGCTTTTTTTTACCTCAGACAAGTGATTGCCAAATCTTTGCATTCCCCTTTAAGGCTTTTTTTGGCCCCAATCAAGTGATTGTCAAATCTGTGTGTTTCCCCTAAAAGGCTTTTTTTGGCCTCAGAAAAGTGATTGCCAATCTTTGTCGTTCCAGTAAAAGGCTTTTTTGGGTTCAAACAAGTGATTGCCAAATCATTGTGGTTCCCGTAAAAGGCTTTCTTTTGGCCACAAACAAGTGATTACCAAATTTTGTGGTTCCAGTAAAAAGCTTTTTTTGGCCTTAAACAAGTGATTGTCAAATCTTTGTGGTCTCCCTAAAGGTACCGACACACGGGGCAACGGGAGTGTGCACATTTTGGGCATTTAGCCAAGATTGCTATGGAGATGAAATCACCCTGTTACACTTAGCAACACACTAGCGATGTTGCTTCAACTTCGCCACGCCCCTGAGTTGCGGTGTTGCCCCGTGTGACGGTACCTTTAATTGCTTTTTTTTATCTCAAACAAGTGATTTTTTTGGCCTGAAACAAATGATTGCCAAATCTTTGTGCTTCATCTAAAAGGATTTTATTGCCTCCTATAAGATATTGCCAAATATTTATGTTTCCCCTAAAAGGATATTTTTGGCCTCAAAAAAGTGGATACCAAATTTTGTGGTTCCAGTAAAAAGCGTTTTTTGGCCTCAGCAAGTGGTTGTCAAATCTTTGTGGTCTCCCTAACCCTAAATTGATTTTTTTACCTCAAACAAGTGATTGCCAAATCTTTATGATTCCCCTTAATGTTTTTTGTACCTCAAACATATGAGTGCTAAATCTTTCCGTTTCCCATAAAATGCTTTATTTGGCCTCAAACATGTGATTTCCAAGTCCTTGTGGGTGCATTAAAAACTTTTTTTGGCCTCAAACAAGTAATTGCAAAATCTTTGTGTTTACCGTAAAAGGCTTTTTTTGGCGTCAAACAAGTGATTGCCAAATTGTTTTGTTTCCACTAAAATAATTTTTCTGGATTCAAACAGGTGATTGAGAAATCTTTGTTTTTTTCCCGAAAATGCTTTTTTAGGCCTCAAACAATTGGTTGCCAAATCTTTGTGATTCCAGTAAAAAGCTTTTTTTTGCCTTTAGCAAGTCACTGACAAATCTTTATAGTTCCAGTAAAATACTTTTTTGGGCTTCAAACAAGCTTTTCCCAAATCTTTGTATTTCCCCTAAAAGGCTTTTTTAGGCCTCAAGCAAGTGATTACCAAATCTGTGTGCCTTAAACATGAGTGGGAAATCCCAAGATCATGGTGGAAAGGGGAATAGGCTTGGTGTAAGAAGGAATAGGCTTGGTGTTTGAGTTGTACATGGGGCAGGTGCTAATGTTACCGAAAGCTTTACTGAATAAACAATGACTCGTCCTGTTCAAAGACAACTGACAAATTCTGTTACTGGATGGGCTACTTGACTTCCTTTCTTTGGCAGCAGAATAGCGGTATGACTTGTAGATGGACTCTCTTCCTCCACCTCAACAGCACACAGAGTACAGTCCTCAGAGGTGACACTCCAATTACCTATGTTTCATCCCTTGTCACAACTCCCCAACAGCCCGACTGACAGTGGGGAAACACAGATGAGTGAGTCTGCAGAGATGTTCACACATTCTATTCCATGGACATGTCAGGGCAGAAAGAAGAGGAGGCTGACTCTAAGGGCAAGGAGTGGGACAACAAAGAGGATGATGATGAGGTTTGAGATCCCACTTAGAATCAACCCAGAGTCACACAGCTTAGTAACTCAGCACAGTAGGTGGATGAGGAGGACGTTAAGGAGGTTGTGCTGCAACCACAACAAGCACTGCATCCTCAACCACAACTCAGGCTTTGGAAAGCAGCAATCATGGGTCTGCAGTTCTCTGGGGTTGCAAAGGTTGCCTAGCGCAGGCCTTTTTAGAGGTCACAAAGGAAAACCCAACTCACATTATTCGCCAAGTTTGTAAAAACATTTCAGTAGAGACAAAAATTCCAATAATTTGACTGCTACATGCATGCACATGGCCCAACAACATTCATTACTCTGGCTAAAATGAGGTGTATCCAGCCTCAACTGTCACCGTCCACCACAGCAACCGCACCTGCTGCTTCTTTATCGTCCGTCACTGTGGGGAAGTGTTTTCACCCAGGTCTCCAGTCACAGAACCTAAACTCTTTTACCAGCTAAAGTTGGGGTGAGTGAGAGCCCGTTGGCTGTTATGGAAGTAGACACACTGTTGTTTTGATCGATCTCAGACGCCAAGCACACCCCTTCTTTGTTAATCTACCAGAATATCTCCGCCTGCACCTCCCTCACAGTCCAGCAGTTTTTTGTGTTGTTCTGCCAATATTTTTTGACAAACAGGCACAGATACAACTTTAATGTAGGAAATCAAGTAATTTTATTAAAAATACTGATATAGAATACAAAATTAAAGAAACAATATGATATTGGGTACACTATTGTAAAATCGACATACTGTACAAAGGTTATGTATTTACTTACATCACATCACCAACAAATTATTTTATACATCATCTGTCTGGAACATCAATTGCAGAAACCACGACAAAGACAGAGAGCTTCCTGGGAAACCTCAACACTGGATCTGGACGTCTAACGGATTCAGATTCGCCAAGGAGCTTCATCTGTCAGGAAAATTGGAAAAGTCATGACGAAGACAAAGAGCTCAGTAGAAAATTAACACTGAATTCGAACATCTAACGGATTCAGGTACACAAAACAACTTCTTCATCGGGGATTTTATGAAAATTATCTCTCTAATTGACAGAGAAACTCCAGGGATGTCTCCACAAAAAATAGCTTCCGTATGTGTCATAATTCTACCAACTTTTATAGTGCTTAGACATAATCCTGGTTAATTGTTTACAAACATGTTTCATCTACTACCCTGAAGTGGCCAGCTCCTGGAATTAAATGTACCATTTGTAAACAAGCATACGTCAGACAATATAATGCGTGTATGAAAATAAAAAAAGAATCGGCCTTGGACATCTTAGTCAGAAGGCAGACTACTCGATTAACACATAGCAACCAAAGAACAAGAGTGTACAATTGCCCACAGTCACTTATTAACACCACCACAATCTCCACCATCAGTGTTGCTATACAAGAATAATTTTATTCATTACAGTGGAAACAACAAGGGGTAGTGTCAGTTATCAAATGCACGTAATTTGTCGACACTGAGAGGCTTAGGGGGAGGGAGTTGACAGGAAGAGTAGTAGAGTATGATGTGCTCCTGGGAGATCAATTCCTGAAAGTGCAAGTGCTTTAAGTAAACATTTTTAGCTAAGAACTGGTTGTTAGTCTTAGGGAAAACCTTTTTGTGCCCCCAGTCTCATGAACTAAAGTGAAATAAGTAAGTGCAGGTAGAGCACATTGGGGCTACCATTGACAGACTAAGGGAGAGAGGATCCTGAACAACAGGCTTCTGGGTAGGCTGCCATTCTGAATGTGCTCTATCTGCACTTACTTATTCCACTTTAGTTCATGAGATTGGGGCACAAAAAGGATTTTCCCTAAGACTAACAACCAGCTCTTAGCTAACAATGTTTACTTAAAGCACTTGCACTTTCAGGAATTGATCTCCCAGGAGCACATCATACTCCTCCTCTCTACCCCTCTTCCTGTCAATTCCCTCCCACCTCAGGCTGGCTTCACACTTGCGGACCCCTCTGCAGCGTCCTGCGGAGGGGATCCTCAAGCTGAGGGCAGCCAGCGCAAGCCCCTATGTTTGTAATGGGATCGCACGGTGCTGCGCTTGACTGCGCATGACCGTGCGCTCCCATTCACTGCAATATGTGATTTGTACGCAGGCGGATGCCTGCGCACAAATCACACTCTCGTCTGCACCAGGAACGCGACATGTGTGCGGAGGGGTCCGCAAGTGTGAAGCCACCCTAAGCCTCTCCCTGTTGACAAATTACATGTATTTGATAATTAACACAACCCCTTGTTGTTTCCACTGTAATAATTAAAATTATTCATGCATAGCAACACTGGTGTGGACATTGTGGTGGTGTTAATAAGTGACTATGGGCAATTGTGCACTCTTGTTCTTTGGTTTCTAAATATAGTTCGTGTATGTCCCATGGATGATATCTGTATAGTAAAAACTAGTTATTTGGACACAGTATTTTGTTACAATGACTGCATTGTCAGTTTGTATATTCAAAGCAAAAATCACAATGGTCACTTATGTACAAATCAGGATCACATATCTCTGAAACAAACAACATCACAGAGCTCAATACAATGTACATTGTCTACCTGTCTAAAGAAAAGATATCACGAGAGTTCATGTGAATGAGCTCTCAGTATCAAAATATATCAGTGATAATACACTGCAATATATAGTGCAAAGATCCAGACAACCATATTTCATATGAATAGTATATTCAGAGAACTAAAATGATCCATTACTGCCTTAGGCGGCCTTCATATTTGCGTTTGTGTCTGCATGCGTATGGCATGCAGACGCAAACGCAGTGCAAATGCAGCCATATTAATGTGAACGCAGTGGAGAATCTCTGCATGCGTTCACATTAATATGCACCCCGGCCAGCCAATCAGCTGTCTCGGGGGCGGCCGGGAGGCGGAGATCAGCGGTGGAGATCTCCTCCCTGCCACAGCTGATCTCTCGGTGTCGGCGCGGGAGATTTGAAGACACAGCTGATCTGACAGCTGTTCAAATCTCCCGCACTGACACCGAACAGGGTGATATCGGTGCAGGAGATAAGAAACAGCTGATCGCTGCTTCAAATCTTCCGTGTCAACATCACCTATTCGGTGTCGGCGTGGGAGATTCAAACAGCTGTCAGATCAGCTGTGTCTTCAAATCTCCCGCGCCGACACCGGCGGCAGAGCAGCGGCAGCTGTAGCTGATCTCCCGGTGGCTGCCGCTGATCACAGGCGGCCACCGGGAGAAATTTCAATGAGATCCGCAGCGTTCTCCTGCGCTGTCATGCGGAGGACACTGCGGATCCATTGACTTCAATGCATTGTTTGTGCGCTTGCGGGCGCTTGCAGATAAAACAACGCACAAAAAATGCAACATGATGCGTTCGGAGGGCGCTCGGAGGGTGCTCAAATTGTGCGCATCCGAACGCAAACGAAGCCAAACGCATCCATATGCAGGCACATGCGTTCCCATGTTAAACATAGGATCGCATATGCACAAGCGTTCAGCTGCGTTCGGTGCGCTGCACTCCAAACACAAATGTGAAGGCACCCTTACCAAGACCCATATATGCAATACAGGGTAAATAAAGAAAAATAGGTTTTCAATATGGTTATCTGGAAGTGTGTCTATAACCGACTAGTAACTTAATCACAAATACGAACACAAATTATTTGATGCAAAAAGTGAAAAGATTTATTATCACAGAGTCAAAAATGTGAATTTAAAGGGAACCTGTCACTTCATCTAGCCCTCCTAGCCTATGAATACCTGTCCCTGCAGCCTCAAACTACTTTATCAACCATCCCTCTCTGACCTTTTATAGCGATCTACAAGTGCAATAAAGCATTTTGTAAACTTACTGAATCCATGTCGGATGGGCGTTCCTACAGGGGTCTTTGACGAGAAGGCAGGGTCTCCTGGGCCGCACTCCCCCCGCCTTCCTGCTGAAATTACTCCCTGATGGGTGGCATTCTTCTTTCCGGAGCTTGGGCACAATTCAAACTACCCTCCCAATTCATCATTGCTATGACGCGGTCACGTGATGCCGGCCCTGCGTAACTTCCACCCATCGTATCGCTGGGTGTACTAAGCGCACAGACTGCCTTCAGCATGCCATCTGTGCATGCTGTGAAGGTGGCCTGTGCGCTTATTAGTACACCCAGGGCGGGGAGCGCGGCCCAGGAGACCCTGCCTTCTCGTCAAAGACCCCTGTAGGAACGCCCATTCGACATGGATTCAGTAAGTTTACAAAATGCTTTATTGCACTTGTAGATCGCTATAAAAGGTCAGACAGGGATGGTTGATAAAGTAGTTTGAGGCTGCAGGGACAGGTATTCATAGGTTAGGAGGGCTAGATGAAGTGACAGGTTCCCTTTAAAAGCGGCAGTATGACAAAACACTAGGTACAAAATTTTAGGAGTACAAGTCAGAGAAGAGAAGACAGGACAGAAAAGAATGACCCTCAGGAGGAAGGAGTACAAAAGTAGTGTAACGTTTTGATTTATGAGGCTCATAAATTAAGTCAGAACCATGAAAGAGCATTGGATGCAATAGTTTCAGCACGTTAAAGAGATAGTTTTTAAGGCAACAGTTCAGTGTAACTAGACAAAATAGTTATAAGCACAAGTTGCACCTCCAGCACTATCAGACTTGCTCCTTAGCAATACATACTGACTATAAATGAGAACTCACTTACAACTATAGAATTAGAGGTCCATCAGGCTCCGAGGGTCACACCCTACATGTTTCGTGCAATTCATCAGGAGGTGAAGGGTGTGTTTCCATTGACATTATTGAGTGGTATTCTGGAAGTGCACAGTAGGAGGTAAAATTATCTGCCCCTAGTTTGATGTTTGCCTGACATAAAGCCTGTGTAGCAGTGTGGTGGTATTCTTTAAGTGCTCAGTAGGCTCTTCATTGGATTATGAGTCTGTGCATATATTGAGCTGTGCCTGTACACAGATCCATATGTTTGGAGCAGCCTATATACAGTACGTGTATGCATAGGATCTATATTAAGACATATGTGAGCCTCCTGAGCTAATTTCCATTAAATAATATGCACCTGTAGTAGTAATTTTGTTTGGGTGACACAATAGTTCTAAATGCATAAAGGTCTCTTATAATAAATGATTCAACCAGAGCTAGGGTGGGTGAGGGACTCGGACACCGGGGCTACTGTGTGGGGAGTCACGGATGGTCGGGACCCCGGTGCCGTGCCCTGGCGATCAATTATACCAGATGTTGATGGTAAACGGTGGGGGTTAAAGGGGTTATTTACAGGGGAACGTGACGCCGCCTGTAGTGTCGGGTAAGATGGTACCGGCGCTGCCAGCCGGCCACTGAGGTGATGGAGGGGGGGGCAGCAAAGTTTGGTACAGCTCCCCACAGGTGGAGCTTTACCTCAGGGCAGCTATTGTGGTGAGACGGTGAGGGAGGACAGTGATGGTAATGGTGGTGCAGTTCTTACCCCTTCTGCTTTGATGATGTTGATGATGTTAAGCCCTCTGGGCTGCGGCAGGAAGAATAATAGAAACAGTTCCAGTTTAACTCTGCTTTACTTGGTACTGACTGATGGCATAACAAGACACGGTACAGTTTGGTTTTCAGGGTGTTGCTGCCAACTCAGGGTTTCTCTTATGGAGTCTCTGGATGTCCTCTCTTTGTCTTTCAGGGTTTTCTACTCTCTTTCTCTGTCTTTCTATCTTTCCCACCTTTGTAGAGCTCACCCGCCAGTCCCTTGATCTCCTTCAGTGAGGCACGGTTATCCTTTCCCGGATTTAAGAGGAGTCTGAACTTCTCCCCCGACGTCGGTAATCAGGCCGTTACCCCACCGGTTATTGATCTATTGTGGTCCTGAGGGATGAGGTGCCTTTGTGGGGCTGTCAGCAACCCGTTTCTGTTGGGCCTACAGCTCGTTGGTTTTTCAGTCAGGGCTGAACTCCTGGCTGCCTCGGTTGTCCGTGTCACCGGTGTCCCCTCAACATGACCAGCTGGCTCCTACCAGCCCTGGCCCGTTGCCTTCTGTCCTGGGTCCCCACATAAAGATGGGGAACCCTCCACTCAGCTGGGCTGCCAGGCCTGACCACTCTGTCTGCCTTCCCAGCACCGACTGAGGTAAAACTGTCAACTGTCACTCTACTTCTCTCCTAAGCTCCGCCCCCACCCTGTGGAACCTACCATATTACCAGTTCCCCCTACTCTAAGTGGTGCGGACCTAAGTGAGTGTAAAAATAGACTCCATAAGATTTAAATCCTAAACTAGCAACTTACAATAATACTACATATAAATAATAAATGCAATACTACTCTGTGGCGCCTAGCCGCAGGGGCGCCACGTAAATATATGTGAAATCCCCATGTAGACCTGGTAAAATTGTCAGTAATTCTCTAACTGCTATATGTGGCCGTGTTAATTAGTATAATCTAGGTAAACCCCTACCACATTGTGCGGTTATGTGGATATTAGATCAGGTTATGTGTAACAAACCACATTAATATACCATACCAGCTGTGAGGCATATACGGTATATGCTTTGAGATGCCATCCTTAAATTATATTATGCAGCTATAAATGTTAAGTACAGCTCCACAAACGTGTTTACCTGACTCCTTCTGGAGCATACTTTTTTGCCTGTTTCACTGTTCCTTAATAAAAAGATTACTTTTGCATACATAAAAGGACTATGATCGCTCTTTTTCTTTCTTTTGGTTGAGCCTCAAAAACATGCAGATTATGAATGCTGAGTCTGTTGGTTTTATAGGAATCTACTGCACCAACTGGTAAATTGCTTGACATGTGGTAATATAATTTATACCAAAAACTGTGAATAATCTAGTTAGGCTGCTTTCACATAACGATTTTGTGAAATCCCACGCTGTCCGATATAAATCAGACAGCATCGGATCCGACTTTGGCCCCATGTAATCCTATGGGGATCGGTCCGAATAGAATGTGCACTAAATGGCATCCGATTTGCGTCCGATCTGATTTTGTCCGATTTCTTTCCAGTGCAAAAATTGGAGACTGCTCCGATTTTTGCATCCGAATCAAAAATCGGATAGAATCGGATCTGACAAATCGGATGGCAATTAGGACAAATCCGATCCGATCCGTGGTTTTTAACATGGGGCCCTATGGAGCAGGGTCCGAGGAAACATCTGATGTCTCCTCGGACCTGATTTTAGTGTACTGAGCATGCTCAGTACAGTAAAACTGCTCCTAACCATCTAATTTCACTTCCGCAATGTATATACATACATTGTGGAAGTAAAATTAAGTAAGGCAGGGGTTAAAAATAAAGAATATGTATGCTCACCTGTCCATGAGTCCCCCGGCGTCTCCAGCACCTCCTGCCTGTAGGACCTGCCGTGATGTCAGAGTCACATGAACGGTTACCGCGGTAACCGTTCATGTGACTGTGACATCACGCGAGTTCCTGTAAGGATGAGAAGATATAGCTGGAGATGCCGGGGGACTCATGGACAGGTGAGAATAAAGGTTTTTTTTATTTTTTAGTCCAGAGGAGAGGGGAGAAGAGGGGGAAACACAGGGGAGAAGAGGAGAGAAGCGGGAGTACTGGGGGAGAATTTTTTCTACTAGTTCAGTGTAATTATGTGCTTCATAGTTCCCAAGAAAATTCTGTACAACCATAGGGAAAGAAGGCCATTCATCTGCCTCAGCATTGTTCAATGAATCTTTGAAGTGTGGATTTTTCTTGAGTTCTCTGATTTGAGGACCATCAAAAATGCCCACCTTTAGCTTCTACATGGTCAGCGTGGATATTTTCTACAACTGTAGTTGTAGCATCTTCCCTCTTTGTTTAGAGCCTTCACTAACTGCTTCATTAAACCTAATTTGACATGCAGTGAGGTAAAATGATCTTATTCCTGTCAAATAATGATTCTGCAATGACATTGTTTTCTCCTACTACCGCGTGTACTCTCAAAGCCCACTGTTTTCTTACCCAGTGCTCATTTTTTGATTAACATTCACTCTTGCGTTTGTATGGGATTGAAGAAACCTAAAGGTTACTGCATGTGCTGAAAGGCAATATACAGCTCAGAGCCATAATTTCCGCCTGTGAATAAGGCCATACACGAACAAATGGCTAATTTCCTTTTTATTTTTAGTTTTTCCTTTCATGTACACAGTAAAGGAATTTGATCGAGTGAACCTGACGACCCAAGGTTTTGTAAATGAACAGTAAAGGTATGTAGTTATTTACTTAGGTAAGTGTTCAATAGCAGTAAAAGGAGTAATAGGAGACATTTATTGTAATAACCATTTTTGTAGCTGGTATGGAGCCATAATTTGTTCTACCAAATGATTTCGGGTCTTACAATCACTTGTTTAATATATGTGACCTGTTATTTTAGCAGAGCTGTTGCTAGACTATGATTTATTCAGCAGTTTTTAAGACCAGGAAAGAATATGTTACATGGCGCTGGTGAGAACATGCTTTACGGTGAAGTAAGAATTCTTTACATCACTTTTCTTTGTATCTTATGAATGATGGATAGATACTGCATAACACAGTTGCTGTAAGGCTTGAATATCAAAGATTGAATCTAATTGAAGACTTCTTGTATTTAGTAACTGTCAACATAGCATGTTAAGGAAATGAAATGTTAGAACAGACTTTGGTTCTGAAGCGTTCTCTAACTTGTTTCCTGCTGATAGGTCAGGGTTTCACATATTTTAGTAGTTGGGATAATTAATTACATAATATAAGACATTCCCAAGTAAAACATCAGCAGTTCCCACATGCATGATGATATAGAGATTTGGATTTGCACTTTGTTATGTGATGTCTATATGTAAAATACATAAGAATTAACAGCAATGTAAAAGTTCATGTTAAAAAAGGAGTAAGGCTAGGGTCACGCTTGCAATATTCTAAGTTCCCTGTGTTGTTTGCAGAAAACGTAGAATATTTTTCTCCCTCAGCAGCCTTCACGCAGGCTGCATAGCGCCAAACGCGGCCCCTAGCAACCCGCTGTATTCCCTGGATACCAGCTACACAGCGGGCTGCGGGGAGTACGATTTGCACCACGTACGCACACACCACGCACAGGGGAACGCATCATGATGTGTTCCCCTGTGCGTGGTTCAAATCGCACTTCCCGCAGCCCGCTGTGTTGGTATTCAGGGAACACAGCGGGTTGCTAGGGGCCACGTTCGGCGCTATGCAGCCTGCGTGAAGGCTGCATAGTGAGGAAAATATTCTAAGTTTTCTGCAAACAACGCAGGGAACTTAGAATATGGCAAGTGTGACCCTAGCCTAAGATAAAAGCCGTTCACAAGGAACTTACATGGTGCTTAACTAGTGATGAGCGAGTGTAATCGTTACTATTCACTACTCGCACAGATAGTATAGTGTTCCCAATACTCGTAAATCAACTTTTGGCTATTAAAGAAGACCTGTCACCAACCACACATGGTGATCAAATTACAGCACTGAATGCAGCATGTCTGCTGCATTTAGGCAAGGGGTCCCCCAGCCCTTGAGCCCCCCTGTACCCCAAGATAATACACTTTGAAAACTTACAGTGTGGAGCCAAATAGGAGGTGGCTTGTGGCTAGAGCCAAAGGGCAGTTTCACACCCCTATATGTTTAATCTGCCCACCGCTGCCTCCCTGATGCCAATCATTGCCTCCCTCGCCTGCAGCATAACACAGAGCTTATTGCAGTAATGGCCGCTTAGCCCCCCCCCTCTGCGGTGATGTCACCGCTTATACCTGCCCTGCTCCATGGTTAACATGGAGCAGGGCGGGTATAAGCGGTGATGTCACTGCAGGAGGCGGGGCTCCGACCTCCTGCTCTGACATCACCGCCTTTCCCCACCCTGCTCCATGTTATTGTACTCGCTGAAGCACCAGTAGCGGCGCGAAACGCCGTTGTACCACCACCCCCCGTCCCCCCACCCGCTACCCACACCCTGCTATGTGCACCTGGGCACAATAAAACCGCTGAAGTCCTGTGTGCGGCTTATTTCTGTTTCCCAAGTAGTCCAGGGACAGGTAGGGAATAGGTATCCTGGCGGCAACAGTTGTGGAAACTGTATAGGGACGTTAGGGGAGTCAGGTGTCTGCGCTAGTTGTTCTAGGGGTCACCAGCCCCCCTTTTTGCTCTTAGCATCAGGGACTCCTCTCCCCCCTGTTGTCATCCAGCGCTGGGTGTCTCCCTACACCCAGCGTGACAAGGGTAGAGTCAGAGGTTAAACTGAGGCAGTGGACCGCAGGTACAGGGCAAAGTGTGATATCATTTATTGTGATAGATAGATCGGGTAAGGAAGATGCGTGAGATGAGGAAAAGATGATGAGTTTGGTTTTGTCTATGTTTAGTTCTAGGAAGTGTGAGTAGAAGAAGGAGGATATGGCAGATAGAAACTCCATAATTCTAGACAGCAGAGAGGTGACACGTGAGCCAGAGAGGTAGATCTGAGAGTCATCTGTGTACAGGTGGTACTGGAAGCCATGGGACTCTATGAGTTGTCCCAGGCCGAGGGTATAGATGGAAAAGAGTAAGGGTGCCAGGACAGAGCATTGAGGGATCCTGACAGAGAGGGGATGGGGTGAGGAGGTAGTGTGGGAGTGGGAGATGCTAAATGTGCAATCAGAAAGGTATGAGGACATCCAGGAGAGGGCAAGGTCAGTGTTGGAAGAGAGAATCTGTAGTAGGAGGGAGGGGTCAACTGTGTCAAATGCAGAGGAGAGGTCTAGAAGGAAGAGTACAGAGAAATGTCTGTTAGCTTTGGCGGTAAGTAGGTTGTTAGTAATTTTGGTTAAAGCAGTTTCGGTGGAACTGTAGGGGTGGAAGCCGGATTGAAGGTTGTCAAAGAGAGAGTTAGATGACAGGTGGGAAGAACGTACAGTGATGACATACTGTTCGAGAAGTTTGGATGCAAATGGGAGCAACGATATGGGGTAGCAGCTGGATGTAGAAGTTAGGTTGAGGGATGGCTTCTTTAACATAGGTGTAATTGTGTCATGTTTGAAAGCTGGGGGAAAGGTACAGGAAGTTAATGATAAGTTGAAGAGGTGAGTTAGGGCTGGGACGAATTTGGTGCTGATGTTGGGGAAGAGGTGGGATGGAATGTGGTCAAGTGCACAAGTGGTGAGGTGCGATTTGGAGAGAAGGTGTGCAAGTTCTCCTTCAGTAATGGAGGGGTGGAAAGTTAGTGGTGGAGGGGAGTGGTCTGGTATACATAGGGGTTGTGATGGTTGAGCAGTAAAGACTTGTCTGATTCAATTAATATTGTTATTGAAGTGTATTGCAAAGTCTTCTGCACAAATGTGGAAGGTCGTTGGGGGCAGTGGTGGGTGGAGGAGGGAGTTAAACGTGCCTGGGGTTGTGAGACAAAGAGGATATGAGGGTAATGAAGTAAGCCTGTTTAGTGGAGGTGAGTGCTGACTTGAATGTGAGAGTTGCTTGTTTGAATACTGTGAAGTCTTCTTGTGAATGTGTTTTCTTCCAGCGCTGCTCAGCAACCATAGACTCTCGCCAAAGCTTTTTAGTGGTGTCTGTGTGCCAGGGTGTCTGTGTCGTGGAGTGAGGATATGGATGATAGCGGTAAAATAGCGTCGGAGAGTGTGTGAGCATCAAGATGTGTGAGGTTTCTGCGAGGGTGTGCGAGTTGGTGGACATGGGTGGCATGTGAGGAGGACACAAGGATGAGAAAGTGAGTAGATAGTGATCATAGAGGGGGAGAGGGGAGATTGTGGGGTCAGTTAGGGAGCAGAGGTGGGTGAAGATGAGGTCTAGTGTATGACCACCTTTGTGAGAGGCTGTGGAGGACCATTGAGTGAGGCCAAAGGATGAAGCAAGTGACAGTAATTTGAAGGCTGCTGACTGGTGGGTGTCAATGGGGATGTTGAAGTCACCCTTGATGATAGTGGGAATGTCAGTAGAGAGAAAATGAAACCAGATGGAGAACTGGTATATGAAGGCAATGGTGGGACCCGGGGGTCAATAAGTGATGGCCACTTAGAGATTGGAAGAAGAGTAGATAGGAACAGAGTGCACTTCAAAAGATGAGAGAATAAAGGACGGTGGAGGAGGAATTGGGTTGAAGGTGCAGTGGCTAGAAAGGAGAATAGTCACTTCTCCACCATGTTTATGGCCAGTGTGAGGTGTGTTGGTGAAATGAAGGCCGCCGTAACAGCGCAGCAGTAGAGGCCGTGTCGGAGGGTGTGAGCCATGTTTCTTGGAGGCCCAGGGAGCATAGTCTGTGAGAGTTAAAGAAGTTGTGAATAAAGTGAAGTTTATTGCAGATGGAATAAGGCATTCCAGAGCGCTCCAGAGAGAGGGGGCGGAGGAGAGGGGGTCAGGAGAATGGACTTTATATTTAAAAGATTGCAGTTGTTTCTTGCAGGTTTGAGGTGATAGGAGGGAAAAATAATGGGGAGTTTTAGCTGTGGAGGTCCAGGATTGGGGGATTGTCACCAGCTGATAGGAGAAGCAAAGAGAGAGTAAGCAAGTGGGAGAATGAGAGTGGCTGGCTTGTTTTGTGTTTCTGTAGGAGAAGTATGAGATTGAGGAGCAGGTCAGCAGAGGAGCTCAGGTGGGGATGTAAGAGGGATGGTGAGATAAATATTTGTGTTGGGAGTGATGGGGTTTGGGGGGAGTGAAAGATAGTAAGGATTAGTCGAGCAGTTACTGTTAGGGCATAAGTAAGCATGGTTAAGTTGTTAGTGGAAACGCAAATAATTGTAGACAGTCAGAAGACAGGTATAGTTGGTACCTTCTGGTTACTTCTGGGTTATTTCTGGAATATTTCTGCAGCCCACTTACTGAAATCCCACTTTGTGAAATTGCACACAGGCCTGCCTCAAACAATTTATGACTCTTAGGGTACCTTTACACATGGCAGCATTGCATGCAATTTCCCTTGCAACTTACTGCTTGCAGTGAAATCATGGACACATTGTTACATTTGTACACGGCAACAAAATAGAACAATGTGTCCATGTTTTCACTGCAACCAGGAAGTTGCAAGTGAAATTGCATGCAATGTTGCGATGTGTAAAGGTACCCTTAGGGTGTGTAGAGACTAAACCAGGTGAGTAGGAAGGAGGGGTCAGAGGATGGAGACAGGACACAACACACCAGTAGAGAATTAGCAGATTGCTGGTTATCTGAATATTTGGAGATCAATCAGCAGGAGGGAAAAACACAAGCAGGATGAAAGAATATGGATATTTGTAAATTAGAGAGCAGATGGAGAAATATTGGATGGAGGAATATGACATGCTATAACAGACATACAAGGAATGAATGCAGGGCAGAGGTATATGCTGTGTTGTGTCCCACGAATGGGAATAATTCATGTGGTTTTTCTATGTTTTACATTTCTTTCTCTGTTAGGCTGGGGTCACAGTACCATTTTTCACATGCATTTTTGGAGACCTGCGTTTTCAAAAACGCATGTAAAAAACGCACCCATAGGCCCCCATGTTAAAAAACGCATGCCCTAATAGCCAAAAAGCATGTGTGACTGTCCCATGCGTTTTTGGAGCATATCCAAAAACGCATGCGTTTTTTGTAGAAAACGCATGCGTTTTTGTAGAAAACGCATGCGTTTTTATAACATGGGTTCCTATGGGAAACGCATGCAAAAACGCATGTACAGTTAGTACCTTTTAGTGCCATTCAAAAACGCATGCGTTTCCCATAGGAGCCCATGTTAAAAAAACGCATGCGTTTCCGGAAAAACGCATGCGTTTTTTTAACATGGGCTCCTATGGGAAACGCATGCGTTTTTGAATGGCACTAAAAGGTACTAACTGTACATGCGTTTTTGCATGCGTTTCCCATAGGAACCCATGTTATAAAAACGCATGCGTTTTCTACAAAAACGCATGCGTTTTTCAAAACGCTCAAAAAAATACTACAAGCACTATTTTTATGTGCAGATTCAAAAACGCAGCCAAAAACGCAGGGAGCCATCAGAGACCTTAAAAAACTCATGCTGACATGAAAAACGCATGTAAAAAAGCATGCGTTTTTAAAAGGCACTAAAAAAACTGTGACCACAGCCTTAGGCTGGGGTTACACATAAGCCCTCAGTCAGTTTTTGGCTTCAGTTTTGTCATTTTTTTTTTCTAAGTCCAAAAACTGACAGAAAAACGCATTGGGTGTAATAAACACCCTGTGCGTTTTTCTCTGGAGCTCAAAACATTGCCCTGTCCGGTTTTGAGCCAAAAACGCAGTAAACAGCGTTTTTGGCATCATTTAAAAAACGCATGCGTTTTCATGCGTTTTTTTTAACATGGGGCCCTATGGGAAACGCATGCGCGAACGCATGCAAACGCATGCACTTGCGTTTGCGCATGCGTTCGCGCATGCGTTTTTTTAATGAAAATTCCAAAAACGTACAGGAGTGCAGGAGACACAAAAAGCACCCTATAAAAAACGGATTGGTGATGAAAATGACTTCCAAAAACGGATTTCTATGTGTAACCCCAGCCTTACTACGCAGATTTCATGTTCCCTGAAGTTTGTCCCTATGTCCCCCCCTGTAGTTGATGATGTGTTAGTTTGCTCCTCTCTTCTTCCCCAGTATTCAGTTGCTGTAGCCATTTTCTTAGAAGCACACGTGTACTGGTCTGTTGGATTACTCTTTTTACCTGTTGCATGGTACTTAATAACAAAATTTCAGAGCAAATTAACTCAGTTTCTCCTGGTCTTTACAAGTCAGTGTGGCTGAGTTGGCACTATTTGAGGACACATCACATGTGAGTACAACAATCATACAGTTGTATAAGAGATTGATGACTAAGGATTAGAAACTCATACTGCCTTGAAGAGTCAGAATATGCTGGTATTAATAGCCGGGAATATGACATACCTGCAAGTGAAGCAGATGGAATGTCAGATCAGGACATGACAGCATTGGAAAATATATACCAAATATCACATTTCTGGAATATTTCTGCAGCCCACTTATTGAAATCCCTCTTTGTGAAATCACACACAGTGATTTATCAGCAATTTCTCATTTTTCCAACAAAATTTACAAAATCATTTTTTTAGGGACCACATCACATTTGAAGTGACATTGTGAGGCCTATGTGACAGAAAATACCCAAAAGCGACACCATTCTAAAAACTGTAACCCTCAAACTGGTCAATACCGCATTCAATCATTTAAGACATTTACTAACCCTTCAGGTGCTCACAGGAACTAAAGCAATGTGTAAGGAAAAAATGTAAATTTTACTTTTTTTCCTCAAAAATGTTACTTTAGCCCTAAATTTTGCATTTTCACAAAGGTAACAGTAAAAATTTGGATGCAATTTCTCCAGATTATGTTGATACCCCATATGTGGTGAAAGACTAGTGTTTGAGTGCATGGCAGTGCTTGGAAGGGAAGGAGTGCAATTTGAGTTTTCAAACTCAAAATTGACGGGAATCATCACTGGGCACTGTCACAAACCCACTTCTCAACACTTGACTTGGGGTTGCACCTGCAAGGGTTAATTTATCTCCTCTCACTCAATCACTATTTTAGGCTATAAATTGAGCATAAATCACACCTCAACAAAGACCACACACCCCAGGCTACACAACATGCTGCTGCCGCTCCTCAAATACACAGGGTGAGGAGACCCTGAAATACACTACTGTCTACCAATTAGATCACACACTCTAAGGTTATGGATTCTTTTCGAGCATACAAGGATCCAACTTATTAACGTTTTAAGCTTTAATACAAAAGTTACAGTACTAACAATAAAAAGATAGAAAATATAAAAGTAAAAAGGACATACAGATATCCAAAACAGTTATTAAAATAAAAGGGAGAAAATTACAGAAATACTTAAACTTTCCAGTTGTCTTCTGCTTTCCTGGGGGAGGAAGAATGAAGGATGGATCACAATCAGTGTTGTCTGATCCCCAATCTGTGAACCAAGACCTCTTTGTTTGCAAACCTTTTTAAAGGCTTAAGTTTGTGGTTGAATTTCTAGCACAGGCTTTTAATTTTAATATTCTAATCCCAGGTATGTGACTGGATCATTGCTAAATTAGCATAAATACATTACATTTCAAATGCACTTGTTTTCCTTTCCCACAGCAAATATGGAAAGCAAGACTCTAATAACAGTGACCATTTGTCGATTCCTTTGAAAGCCACCAGAGGTGTGAGGCCTCTGTATTCTCAGATCCTGTGTACAGGACAACTAGAGTTCCTGCTCAGTTAAGCACAGGTTATGACCTCTAGGTAGTGACACCAAATTTAACGAATGTCCATTACCTACTGTGATCTCCATTCCCCTAAAAATACATATTTTCCTCTACAGACACCATGTTGTGTTTGGAGAACCCCTGATGTGGCTAAACAGTATAAACCACCAGACGTGACCCTATTTTGGAAACTAGATGCCTCAATGAGTTTATGTAGGGGTGTTGTGAGCCCTTTAACCCCCAGGTGCTTCACATAATTTTAGAACCTTGAGTAGTGAAAAGAAAAAAAAGTTAAATTTTTACCACAAAAATGTTGTTTTAGCCCCAAATTTTGTACATTCACAAGGGTACTAGGAAAAAATGCACCATACATTTTATTAGGCAATTTCTCTTGAGTACACTGATACCTCACATGTGATTGAAAACTAACTTTGTGCAAAGCTCAGAAGAGAAGCGCTGTATTGGATTCAGATTTAGCTGGAATGGCTTGGGGGTGCCATGCTGCATTGGCAGAGCTCCTGAAGTTTGTCTACAGCACTAAAGTGAGCATTTAAAATATAACTTTTAATAATATATATTAGAATCAATATTAAAATCACCACAGAAATTATTAAGAATGGTGGCAATAGCGTCCGCACTACACACAATCTCCAACCCAAAAGGGTGTAAGACAAAAATCACATGATGACATGGTTGTGTTTATTTGTCAGCCAAAGAAACCAGACAGTAGTCACAGTATCACTGAATGAAGTATATGGTTTGGCTGTAATGCCCTGAGTGCAAAACGGATTAAAACAATAGTGGATGGAAAGAAAATGGATTTATCTCACCCATCCAGTTGATCCTTCAGATGAAACATGTGGGTACAGGAATAAACCAGGGAAGACCAAAGAGGAAACACTTGAGGTCTAAAGTGTCTCTCACACACAAAAAACAAATAAAGTTCTCACCCTAATGTTCCACAAGCTTCCTCTCTAACAAGGGCAGTCCACAATTGTCCCTGTGGTTATGACCCTAAAAAAGTGTACAGGTATTCCAAACACATCTCCTTTTTTAAATGGATTCATCAGGGAAACATATGGCTAAGAGTCCAATCTCATATGGCTAGTCTGGTCAATGTCCCAAGGATCAAATGAAGGACAGCCATGGGGTGTCAGAATAGCTGAAATCTCCCACAAGTGACTACATTTTACAACTGCACTCCTCAATGAATTCATCTATGAGCACTGTGAACATATTGGCACCTCAGGTGTGTTACAAAATGTTATACATTTGGGTGATAAAGGAAAAAAAATATTGACATTTTTATCTCTAAAATGATGATTTAACACCAGATTTAAACATTTGACAAGGGTAATTGGTAAAAAAGAGCCTCAAAATATGTTACACTAATTCTCCTGAACGTGGCTATATTCCACATGTGACTGTACAGTATTATTTGAGCATACGCCAGGGCTTGGGAGCGAAGGAGACCCATTCGATTTTTGAAACACAGATTCACCTAAAATAGTGTGCGGACTCCATTTGTAGACCCCCTAAGTGCCAAAACAGCAGAAATCCCCTCAAGTGACTAGATTTTGGAAATTACACCCCTCTGGGAATTCATCTATGGGCGTAGTGTTGATTTTATCCTTGGAAAACATGGAGTCAAATGCAGTGAATGTTGCAGAATGAAAAATTGCAAATAAGACCTTGCAATGCTCAGCACACTGTAGTGCTTGTACATTGTGCTCAACCTGTGTTTCTGGAGACACACTCCCCCCAAATTTGGATGTTAAGTGTGGTTTAGACATTGTGGGGCTCTAATGGGAGGGGAGCATTTGGATTTGGGAGCGCTGGCCTTATTTTTTTTGTTGGGGGGGGGAGAGCAGGGAGCTATAGGGCTTTTCTAGAGCCTTTGTGCTACCAGTAACATGGAAGCCACCTATATTTTTTTTGTTTGGTAAGTTGAATGGTATTGGTGGCAATTTGGGTACAGAACAATTTGGATCAGTTCAAATTTATCCTGTGCTCTTTGCTGAGCATTTAAATTTGTTTTTTTCAGCTACATCTCCGAAATACGTGATTTAGGGGAAACCTCCAATGGATCCATCACTAATGAAGCAACAGAGTTACTCTGGATGCGGTTTGCCTTCTGTTCACGGTGTTCTTCTTTTCGAAGGTGCACAAAACTGTGGTTGACTGCACTTTTGTGCATGCCTACAAGGACATGTAAAAAGATGACTTTTCACAGTAATGCTTTTGTTCAATGTTATTATGAGTTTCAGTGTCTAGGAATAGTGGGCGGGAGGGGAGGGAAAGCTGGGGAGAGGTCTGTGGTCAAATAATGTAGATCTTCATTTTTTTCCCTTCCCGCACTTACTGTGGGTGGTCCGGTCTGTCAGCCTATCAGCACACATAGAGCAAAGTGCACTTTTTGCACACAAGGGCTTGTGTCATTGGCTGGGTATGTCACATGTCCTTGACATATAAGAACCGGCCATTTTCCCTTCTCAACATTTTATCAGTGTTGGAGCCCAGTGTCAGAAGCTGCCACTGCTGCTGCTGTGTGCGCTACAAAGATAGTTGGATAGAAATTCCATTCCAAGTTAGATAGATAGTAGGCTTAGGGACAACTTCCAAGAACAGCCCTTTTTGGGTTTAAAAGCACTGTTTGCCAAGTAGGTCTGTTCCAGTGCTGTGCAAGAGTTTTTTACAGCATCTGGCCAAATCTAGCCAAGCAAATCCTTTTTGGCTAGTAGCAGTGTGTGCCAGGCACTGTTGTGAAGATAGCTACATCTCCTGTCTTTACTAGCCATTTTTTAACTGCATCTAGCCAAGCAAATCCTTTTTGGCTAGTACCACTGTTTGACTACGTAGCTGTGGTCCAGTGTTTTGTTGAAATCTACCGCCACACAGCACAGAAAACACTTTGGTATTGCATCTGCCCAAACCTACTTACCAAAACCTATTTAGGGTAGTACCACTTTTTGACTAGGTAGGTGTGGTCCAGTGTTCTGTTATAATCTACTGCCACACAGCACAAAAAACATTTTTATATTGCATTTGCCCAAACCTACTTACCAAAACCTATTTAGGTTACTACCACTGTTTGACTAGGTAGCTGTGGTCCACTATTCGGTTGAAATCTACCGCTTCACAGCTCAGAAAACACTTTTGTTTTGCATCTGCCCAAACCTACTTACCAAAATCTATTTAGGGTAGTACCACTGTTTGACTGGGTAGCTGTGGTCCAGTGTTCTGTTTTAATCCACCACCACACAGCGCAGAAAACACTTTTGCATTGCATTTGCCCAAACCTACTTACCAAAACCTATTTAGAAGGAAGGCTTGAGTCGGATCCAGGCCCAGATGAATAGGGATCGAGCATAATGTAGACCCTCATTCCCAAATTGTAACTCCTGCTGGTGGAGACAATGAGGCAGATGATGATGAGACTCTGATACCTGATTGGAACAACAACTTGACTTTGCACTCAGGGCAGAAAGAGGTTGGCTCTGAGGACAACGAGTGTGAGAACACACAGGGTGATGAGGTTGGAGATCCCACTTACTGTCAACCCACAGGCAGGCAGTTCATGAGCTCCGCAGAGGAGGTGAAGGAGGATGATAGTGATGAGGTTAGGTTGCGGCTTCCTGGACAGAGATGGAGTCCTGGAAGCATGTCAACAATTGCATCCTCAGCCACAACTCTGCCTCTGTGCAGAAGCCGTGGTGGCTCTGCAGTTCGCATAGGCGCTAAGCCTTGCCTAGCCTGGGGCTTTTTTCAGATCCCAAATGATGACCCAACTCATGTTATCTGCAACATTTGTAAACAAAATCTAAGTAGAGGCCAAAAAATTAATAGTTTGAGTACTTCATGCATGAACCGTCACATAGACGTGAAGCATAAGTCACAGTGGGAAGCTCACTGTGCTACAATGTGTCCTAGCGGGCCTGGCCAACCACCATCTGGCCCATCAAGTGAATCTGCGGCTTCTTCATCCTGTGTGACTGTGGAAACAGCTGTCACACAGGCTTTTGGCTGCAGAAGTTCCACCTCTTTAACCGCAACAGCCAGTGTGATTGACAGTTCATCAGCTGTTTTGGAAGTGAAAACACCTTCTGATGTTGAGCGCTATCAGACATCGAGAGCACCACCTTTTTATGAATATGACATAATATGTCCTCCTGCACCCTCCTCACAGTCCAGCAGTTTGTCTGGGACATCCTACTCAACCCTGTCTCAGCACAGCAGCCAGCCCTCAGTCCCTCAGATGTGAGCAAGTAAAAGACAATTTCCTCCTACCCATGCCAAAGCTAAGAGGTTAAATTTCATCATCTGCAAGCTGTTAGCTACAGAAATGCTGCCTTTCCGGCTGGTGGATACAGAAGATTTTCGAGAATTTATGGCCGTTGCAGTGCCCAAGTACAGATGCCCAGTTGCCTCTCAAAGAAAGCTGTGCCTGCGCTACACCAGCATGTCGCACACAACATCACCACTTCCTTGAGAAACTCTGTGTGTGACAGGGTGCATTTCACAACAGACATCTGGACAAGTAAGCATGGACAGGGACGTTACATGTCGCTGACTGGGCACTGAACGACTATGGTGATAGCAGGAGAATGGGCTGCTATACAAGTCTTGCCATCCCCACGGGTTTTGCATCAAACCTCTGTATCTAGAAGTTCCTCAACTGCTTCTGCCTCCTCCACCTCTTCTAGGTCCTGCACCTGCGCCCAAAGCCTGTATGGTAATGTGACTCACGTTCAAACCGAGCAGAAGAAATCTAGAACGCCTCCTTACTATGCTGGCAGCAGGGCTCAACGCCATCAGGCGGTGTTTACGTTAAAATGTTTGGGAAATGTGAGACACACAGCTGAGGAGTTGTGGTCAGCTCTGGAGACCAAGTTTAATCAATGGTTGTTTCCACTGAAGCTGCAGCCAAGGAAGGCCGTGTGTGACAATGCTGCAAACCTGGGTGCGGCCCTTCGCCAGGGCAAGGTGACACACATGCCTCGTACGGCTCACGTCTTGAACCTGGTCATCCAGCAATTTCTAGCCCACTATCCGCTCCCAGGACACAGTACCTCGAGGTCCGCGCTGCCACTTCAGAAAGGAAAAAAGAAGCCAGTACAAGGGAATGTCTGGATTAACGATTCTTCTTTATTATCCTACGCGTTTCAGAGTTATCTCCCAACTCCTTCATCAGACATTCCCTGATGAAGGAGTTGGGAGATAACTCTGAAACGCGTAGGATAATAAAGAAGAATCGTTAATCCAGACATTCCCTTGTACTGGCTTCTTTTGTTCCTTTCTGAAGTGGCAGCGCGGACCTCGAGGTACTGTGTCCTGGGAGCTGATTATACCACAGGGATCTGTGGAGAGTACGGTCCTGCAGCAGCTACTTATATCTGAGCGATCATTACCAGTTGTGGGTCATCACAACTGTATCAGGTGAGCAGCCTCTTTATATAAACTTTTGTCCTTCTTCAAAGAAGATATCACCCTATGTGCGCATTCTTGGATTTTTTATAGCCCACTATCCGGGCTTAGATGCACTTCTGCAGAGGGCACGGTTGCTGTGTGCTCAATTCTGCCGTTCGCATCCCGCAGCGCAATGACTTGCATTGCTACAGAAGTCGTTTGGCCTGACAGTTCACCGCCTGAAATGCAATGTGCCGACACGAAGGAATTCCACTCTGCACATGTTGCAGCGACTGTGGCAGCAGCGATAAGCCCTGGTGCAATATGTTATGAGGTATAGCCTGGGCCAATGCGATCCAGAGGTGGGGCAAATCACCCTGCTGGAGTGGTCTCAGATCAAGGACCTCTGCACCCTTCTGCAGAGTTTTGAAATGGCTACTAAGGTGTTTAGCACTGATGATGTCATTATCAGCATGACTCTTCCAGTCATCTACTTGCTGGAGCACACTTTAACCAGTATTCGGAATCAGGTGGTGAGCCAAGAGAAAGGGGAGGAAGTAGAGGAGGAGACATATGCGGAAGGGATAATAAGAACTCAAAGGTCCAGATGGTCGGCAGCAGCGAGGCAGCTGACATTGGAGGGTCGGGGAGAGGGAACAACGAGGACGCATGGTAGCAGCCTAACTGTTGATGAAGGTGCAAGAGCCAGGGAAGAAATGGAGAACGTAGAGGCGATGGGCATGGAAGACTTAGCAGATGAGGGAGATCTTGATCACATTTTTGTTTTGCGACGTTGGGGGGAGAGGGCAGAGGAAGGAAGTGTGTATGTTACCTTGCCGCTACCAACACAACAAGGATTTGAGCCTCCTGGATGCGCAAGACAGATGATTGCCTTCTTGCTGCATTACCTGCAACATGATCATCGGATTGTTAGAATTCAAAATAATGCTGACTGCTGGAAACCTCAATGCCACTGGATATCTGAAATGGATACATGATCCAGATATCCAATGGCATTGAGGTTTCCATTGATGAAGAATGGCCCCACTATCTTTGTATCCCATATACCACACCACACCATCCAGTTTTGTGTTCCAACAGTCTTGGAGGGATCTATCCACTGTGTGTTAGTGTCAGACCAATAGCGGTGGTTTTGTTTGTTAACTTCACCCTTCACAAAAAATTTTCCCCATCACTCATCTGAACGCAATTGTCTATGCTGTGAAGATACGAGATGTGCAGCATCTGAAATAACGGATACTGGAAGCCTGTGCTAGCATTTCTTGTGTGGTGTTTCTATCAGTTTGTCAAGAGTGGGAGAAGGGGACTGCATTGACAATCCAACACAATAGGTAGCAGCTTGAACACATTTTATAAGTAGTCATAAACTTGTAAATAACTCATGAAAGAATAAAGTTAGGTTAAAACCAAGCACACAATTGGTTTTCTTATGAAATTCTCAACATGTTTGACGTGTCACATGACCCTTAACCCATTGAAAAAAATAAAGTTGGATCCAAAATGGCCAACTTCAAAATGGCTGCCATGGTCACCACCCATCTAGAAAAGTTTTCCCCCTCCCATATACTAAAGTGCCACAAACAGGAAGTTGATATCACCAACCATTCCCATTTTATTTAGGTGCTTCCATATAAATGGCCCACTCTGTATAGAGGACTATATACAGTATATACAGTAGAGGACTATGGAAGGTGCAATATAATACACGGGGGACTGTGTGGAGTACATTAAAATATATGGCGGACTATGAGGAATGCATTTAATATAATACAGTGCCTACAAGTAGTATTCAACACCCCGCAGATTTAGGTGGTTTGATAAGATGCAAATAAGTTAGAGCCTTCAAACTGCAAACGAGAGTAGGATTTATTAACAGAAGCATAAATCTTACAAACCAAAAAGTTATGTTGCTCAGTTGAATTTTAATAAATTTTAAACATAAAAGTGTGGGTCAATTATTATTCAACCCCTAGGTTTAATATTTTGTGGAATAACCCTTGTTTGCAATTACAGCTAATAATCGCCTTTTATAAGACCTGATCAGGTCGGCACAGGTCTCTGGAGTTATCTTGGCCCACTCCTCCATGCAGATCTTCTCCATGTTATCTAGGTTCTTTGGGTGTCTCATGTGGACTTTAATCTTGAGCTCCTTCCACAAGTTTTCAATTGGGTTAAGGTCAGGAGACTGACTAGGCCACTCCATCACCTTGATTTTTTCCCTCTTGAACCAGGCCTTGGTTTTCTTGGCTGTGTGCTTTGGGTCGTTGTCTTGTTGGAAGATGAAATTACGACCCATCTTAAGATCCTTGATGGAGGAGTGGAAGTTCTTGGCCAAAATCTCCAGGTAGGCCGTGCTATCCATCTTCCCATGGATGCGGACCAGATGGCCAGGCCCCTTGGCTGAGAAACAGCCCCACAGCATGATGCTGCCACCACCATGCTTGACTGCAGGATGGTAATCTGGGGTCGTATGCAGTGCCATCCAGTTTCCAAACGTCACGTGTGTGGTTGGCACCAAAGATCTCGATCTTGGTCTCATCAGACCATAGAACCTTGAACCAGTCTGTCTCAGAGTCCTCCAAGTGATCATGAGCAAACTGTAGACGAGCCTTGACATGACGCTTTGAAAGTAAAGGTACCTTACGGGCTCGTCTGGAATGGAGACCATTGCGGTGGAGTACGTTACTTATGGTATTGACTGAAACCAATGTCCCCACTGCCATGAGATCTTCCCGGAGCTCCTTCCTTGTTGTCCTTGGGTTAGCCTTGACTCTTCGGACAAGCCTGGCCTCGGCACGGGAGGAAACTTTCAAAGGCTGTCCAGGCCATGGAAGGCTAACAGTAGTTCCATAAGCCTTCCACTTCCGGATGATGCTCCCAACAGTGGAGACAGGTAGGCCCAACTCCTTGGAAAGGGTTTTGAACCCCTTGCCAGCCTTGTGACCCTCCATGATCTTGTCTCTGATGGCCTTGGAATGCTCCTTTGTCTTTCCCATGTTGACCATGTATGAGTGCTGTTCACAAGTTTGGGGAGGGTCTTAAATAGTCAGAAAAGAGATAATTAATCCACACATGTGAAGCGCATTGTTCTTTGTGCCTGAACTACTTCTTAATACTTTAGGGGGACCAAACAGAATGCTGGTGGTTTGAGGGGTTGAATAATAAATGACCCTCTGAATTAACTTTTAACGCTTTAAAAAAAAAATTTATAAATAAAAAAATCTTTTTGGCTGCAGTGCATTTCCCACTTCCAGGCTGATCTACAGTCCAAATGTCACAATGCCAAGTTAATTCCGCATGTGTCAACCAGCTAAATCTGCAGGGGGTTGAGTACTACTTGTAGGCACTGTATATAGCAGACAATGGAGGGTGCATTATAATATATGGAGGGCTGTGGGTGAGTGCATTATAATATAGAGAGGGCTATGGAGGGTGCATTATATTACATGTAGGTCTATGGGGTGCATTAAAATACATGGATGACTTTATCACAGCTGTGATAAAGAACGCAAGTGAGCGTTCGAAACGTGTCTTGCTCCCCTGCCCTGTCAATGCAACCATTGTAATTTTTGTACATTTTTAAGGGACAAAAAATATAGAAATAATTATTTTACTAGATAATAGAACAGCAATCCTTCTTTTTTTTCTTGAGCATATTATCTGGTGTGGATCCACCTGGTTCCGTGCAAGCTGGACTTCAAGCGCCAGGTGAGCTGGCTTTCCTTTTACTATCAGTGGGCTGCATTATAATATATAGAGGACTATGACTAGTGCATTGTAATACATGGAGGACTATAGGGTGCATTATAATATATGAAGGACTATGGGAGGTGCATTATACAATATGGAGGACTATGGGGGCTGCATTACACAATTTGGAAACTATGGTAATGCATTATAATATATGGAGGACTATGGGAATGCATTATACAATCTGCAGGACTATAACGGGTGCATTATAATATATATATATGGAGGAATGGGGGGTGCATTATAATATATGGAGGACTATAGCAGAGTGCATTATAATACATGGAGGACTACGGGGTACATTATAGTATATGGAGGACTATGGGGAGTGCATTATGTGGAGGACTATATGAGATGCATCATAATATATAGATGAATATACGGTGTATTGTAATATATAAGGGACAAAGGGATTGCATTGTAATATATGGGGACTATGGGGTTCATTATAATATATATATATAGGACTGTGGGGGTGCATGATATATGGCAGACTATGGGGGGTGCATTATATAATATGGAGGACTATGGGGGCTACTTTATACAATATGGAAGACTATGGTGGTGCATTATGATATATGGAGGAGTATGGAAGGTGCTTTATAATATATAGAGAACTCTGTGGTATGCATTATAATACATGTGAGGAAACCCCTACAATATATGGAGGACTATGGGCATTATACAATATGAAGGACATTATAATGCATGGAGTACTACGGGGTGCATTTTATTTCATGGAGGACTATGGGGTGCATTATAATATATGGAGGACTATGAGGGATGCATTATATAATATGGAAGACTATAGGCAGCGCCGGACTGGGGTGTCTGGGGCCCACCAGGGAATTTCACTCCAGGGGCCCACCCAGGCCCACCTATTCTTCAGCTATATGCAAAAACTTGTTAGCCGTTATACCCAATATAGTGGAGCATGGACTGTAAAACACAGGCGGCTCCTGCACATCACTATGCGCTCACCATTACTACTATGTACAATTACTGTAGTTTGCATTAAAGGGATTTTTTTGTGAAAACAAGTTATCAGCGTTGCACAGGTTAGGAAGGATCACTTATTTATTTGTGGAATCCGCACCATCAGAAAAATGTGGAGCTTTGAGCATTTGGGGAGTTTTTGTACCTCAGTATTTGTAAGACAAAACCAGGAGTCAAGCAATCAGAGGTAATTTTTCTGCATTTTTCACCCTCTCCTGGTTTTGTCTTATAAATACTGTTGTGAAAATTTCACCAAATGCTCAACTTGCTTTCTCTGGCGAACCTCTGCATCTCTGCTGCTGTGTCACAGGACAGGGAGGGGTTAAACATACATGTATTTAATATCTATTGGAAATAAAGAAGTTTCCACTCATTGATATCAGATAAAAAAAAGAGCCAACCACAATCCACTCTACCAAGACCAATATTACCAGATAGAAGTAGAATGGAGAAAAAGCACCACACCATGACCAGATCATATATTACCACCACATAGTGCCCAAATAATGTCACATGCAAGGCACAAATACTGTCACAACATGAAAAAAACTAATAATAATACCACCACATAGTGATCAAATGCTACCACATACAAGGTACAAATACTGCCACACCATGAGGCCACATATTACCACCACATAGTGACCGAATAATACCACATACAAGGGACAAATATTGTCATGTCATGACCAAAGCACATAATGCCACCATAATAGCAATAATACTAAATTAATAAAAATGTAAAAAAGCTCTGTACATTGGGTCAGTGTACAGGTAATACAGTGATCACCGGTGACATTATACACAGGAGCTCTGTATATAGTTTCAGTATACAGGTAATATAGTGATCACCAGTGACATTATACATAGAAGCTCTGTATATAGTGTCAGTGTTCAGGTAATGCAATGATCACCTTTGACATTATACACAGGAACTCTGTATATAGTGTCAGTGTGTGTCTATAGGTAATACATGTAACTTCTACCCCCCCCGTTCCATATAGCTTCTCCTCCCCATCCATCCATGTACCTTCCCCCTCTATCCCCCATCCATCCATGTACCTTCTCCCTAATCCACCAAACCATTCACGTACCTTCTTCCCCATCCATCCTCTCCCCCATTTTTCATGATGCCCCCCCACCCATCCATCCCATTCTGCCCCCTCTTCCAGGCCGCCCCATCCATCCATCTATCCCATTCTGCCCCCTCTTCTAGGCCGCCCCATCCATTCATCCATCCATCCCACTTTGTCCCCCACAGGCTGCTATCTTCGGCTGTAACAGCGCCTTACCTGACTTCACGCTACTGATCCCAGCAGCTTCTTCCTCTGTGGCTCCCGGTTTTCCACTTGCCGGCACCAGGCACCGGGCACCAGGCAGCTTCTTCCTCTGCAGCTCCTAGTCTCCCGCTCTCTGGCACCAGGCACCCGGCACCAGGCACTGGTACCACGCAGCTTCTTCCTCTGCGGCTCCCGGTCTCCAGCACCAGGTACCCGGCACCCAGCAGCTTCTTCCTTTGCGGCTCCCGGGCACCAGGCACCTGGCACCAGGCAGCTTCTTTCTCTATGGCTCCCAGTCTCCGGCACCAGGTACCCGGCACCAGGCACCCGACACCTTCTTCCTCTGCGGCTCCCGGTCTCTGGCACTAGGCACCCAGCAGCTTCTTCCTCTGCGGCTTGCAGTCTCCGGCACCAGGCAGCTTCTTCCTCTGCGGCTCCCGGTCTCTGCCACCAGGCACCCGGCAGCTTCTTCCTCTGCAGCTCCCGGTCTCCAGCACCAGGCACCCGGCAGCTTCTTCCTCTGTGGCTCCCGGTCTCTGGCACCAGGTACCTGGAAGCTTCTTCCTATGCGGCTCTTGGTCTCTGGCACCCGGCAGCTTCTTCCTCTGCGGCTCTCCGTCTCTGGCCCCAGGTACCTGGCAGCTTCTTCCTCTGTGTCTCCTAGTCTCCGGCACACAGCGACACCCGGCAACACTAGGCACCCAGCAGCGCCAGACACCCAGGACCACCAGCACCACCAGCATCCAGGCACCCAGCAGCACCAGACACCATGGCACCAGGCCAGCACCAGTTATCACCAAGCCACTGGCAGCACCAGGCACCACCAGGCCTCGCAGCACCAGGCACCACCAGGCCTCCAGCAGCACCAGGCACCACCAGGCCCCCGGCAGCACCAGGTACCTCCAGGCCCCCGGAAGCACCAGGCATTACCAGGCACCTGGCAGCACCAGGCACCACCAGGTGCCCGGCAGCACCAGACACTACCAGGGGCCTGGCAGCACCAGGCATCACAAGGCGCCCGGCAGCACCAGGCACCACCAGGGGCCTGGTAGCACCAGGCACCACCAGGTGTTATGATCCGGTGACCTTGGAGCTGCATGAATAAAATTCACAGGAGAAGTGGTACCTGTACTGACCGCAGTTCCTGATTTAACTCTGCAATAGAGGTAGCCGTGGGATGTGACTAACCATACCCTAGACACCTCAACACGGCCGGAGAACTAGCTACCCCTAAAGAGGGAAACAGGAATGCTATCTTGCCTCAGAGCTGAACCCCAAAAGGATAGAAATCCCCCCACAAATATTGACTGTGAGTAAGAGGAAAAGATACACTCAGGCAGAAAACAGAATCAAGCAAAGATGAGGCCACTTCTAGCTAGATAGATAAAGACAGGACAGGATACTATTGCAGTCAGTATAAAATCCCTTCAAAAATATCTACTGCAGATAATACAAAAATACCCTGAGTCTACTCAAGACTCGGCGCCCTCTAGATCTGCAAACCTCCTGTGAATCCTACAATTCTCAATATATGTATACTGACACAAAAAGCTGAACAAGCCCATAACAATGAATAGCACAAAAATCCTAGGAAGAAACTTCCTAACAGAGAGCAAGTTAACACAGCATGCATCTGAGCAAAAATAGACCATTTCAGAAAACAAGCACACAGCATGTGTGCCACAAAAATACTTAACCATACACTTAGCTTGGAAGTCTTGCAGCAGGGCAGGAGAGACCAGACAGAGGTGAAACACCTCCAGGAACATTGACAACTGGCAAGGACTGAGGAAATCCTGCAACATTAAATACCCCAGTCAGAATTGCAATTATCCAATTCACCTGACCAAGAGTGCAAAACAGGATCAACTGCATTACCAGCCACAACCACAGGAGGGAGCCCACAAGCAGAATTCACAACCACCAGGGGCCCGGCAGCACCAGGCACCACCAGGCACCCAGATGCCTGGCAGCACCCGACACCATCAGGCACCCAGGCAGCACCAGGCACCTGGCAGCAACAGACACACTACGGCACCCGGCAGCACCAGGCACCCAAGCCCCCGGCATCACCAGACACCATGGCACCCGGCAGCACAAGGCACCACCAAGCACACAGGGGCCCGGCATCACCAGTCACCCGGCAGCACCAGGCACCCAGGGGCTCGGCAGCACCAGGCACCACCAGGCACCTAGGGGTCCACATTACCAAGCACCCAAGGGCCCGGCAGCACCAGGCACCATCAGGCACCCAGGGGCTCGGCAGCACCAGGCACTGAGGGGCCTGCACCACCAGGCACCCAGGGGCCCGCACCACCAGGCACCCTGCAGCACCAACCACCCATGGGCCCGCACCACTAAGCACCCAAGGGCCCGGCAGCACAAGGCACCACCAGGCACCCAGGGGCCTGCACCACCAAGCACCAAGGAGCCCGGCAGCACCAAGCACCAGCAGGCACCCAGGGACCAGGCCGCACCAGGCACCCAGGGATCCGGCAGCACCAGGCACCCAGGGGCCTGCACCACCAAGCACCCAGGGGCCCGGCAGCACCTAGCACCAACAGGCACTCAGGGGCCTGGCAGCACCAGGCACCACCAGGCACCCAGACTCCTGGCAGCACCAGGCACCATCAGGCACCCAGGCAGCACCAGGCATCTGGCAGCACTAGGCACCTAGACCCCCGGTAGCAACAGACACACTACGGCACCCAGCAGCACCTGGCACCCAAGCCCCCGGCATCACCAGATACCACGGCACCCGGCACCACAAGGCACCACCAAGCACCCAGGGGCCCGGCAACACCAGGCACTCAGCAGCACCAGGCACCCAGGGGCTCGGCAGCACCAGGCACCACCAGGCACCTAGGTGTCCACACCATCAAGCACCCAAGGGCCCGGCAGCACCAGGCACCACCAGGCACCCAGGGGCCCGCACCACCAGTCACCCGGCAGCACCAGCCACCCAGGGGCCCGCACCACTAAGCACCAAGGGCCCGGCAGCACAAGGCACCACCAGGCACCCAGGGGCCTGCACCACCAAGCACCAAGGGGCCCGGCAGCACCAAGCACAAGCAGGCACCCAGGGGCCAGGCAGCACCAGGCACCCAGGGACCCGGCAGCACCAGGCACCCATGGGCCTGCACCACCACTCACCCAGGGGCCCGGCAGCACCTAGCACCAACAGGCACTCAGGAGCCCGGCAGCACCAGGCATCAACAGGCACCCAAGGCACCCAAGGGCCTGGCAGCACAAGGCACCGCCAGGCACCCAGGGGCCTGCACCACCCATCACCAAGGGGCCCGGCAGCACCAAGCACAAGCAGGCACCCATGGGCCAGGCAGCACCAGGCACCCAGGGACCCGTCAGCACCAGGCACCCAGGGGCCTGCACCACCACTCACCCAGGGGCCCGGCAGCACCTAGCACCAACAGGCACTCAGGGGCCCGGCAGCACCAGGCATCAACAGGCACCCAAGGCACCTAAGGGCCCGGAAGCACCAGGCACCTAGGGGCCCGGCAGCACAAGGCACCAAGGGGCCCGGCAGTGTGGCACCCCTATGGCTAGGCACCACAGGGAGGTACTGCACCCCAAACAGAAGGTGTAGTGCCTCCGTAGCTATGGATTTGAGATTTCCTTATAGAGTCTGTCCTAAGCACCCATACACTAGCGCACCTTAGCATAGGAACCATATATTAAGTACGTCCAGGGGGTGGAGCTTAGAGTAGAGCGGGAGACTTGAGTGACAGTTGAGCTAATTTTAGTCAGACAGTGTGGCACCCCTATGGCTAGGCACCACAGGGAGGTACTGCACCCCAAACAGAAGGTGTAGTGCCTCCGTAGCTATGGATTTGAGATTTCCTTATAGAGTCTGTCCTAAGCACCCATACACTAGTGCACCTTAGCATAGGAACCATATATTAAGTACGTCCAGGGGTGGAGCTTAGAGTAGAGCGGGAGACTTGAGTGACAGTTGAGCTAATTTTAGTTAGACAGTGCTGGGAAGGCAGCCAGAGAGGATGTGCCTGACAGAGGTCCTGACAGGAGGGTGCCTCTTAGAGAAAAGTGACCTGGGAACCGGAGGGGACGAACCAGGCCTGGTTGGAGCCAGCTGGGGAAGTCCGGGGTTGACACCAGCATACCGGAGCTGAGGCAACTAGCGGTCTATCCCAGGTTGCAAGCCGGGAAGCTGTGGGACCAACAGAAGGAAGCCATAGCACCACAGACTGCACCTCAAACTCAGTCCTATATTGGCTCCAGGACACTTTAAGGAAAAGGGACCGAATTCCGGTGGCGGGAGGATTAGTTCGTTGCCGTTCCCGTCCGTACTGGTAAGGAACCGAACTGTACTTAATTGTAACAGATCAGTGGACTGGCGTAGGAGTTCTGCAGAGTGGTTAAAGAAGGTAAAGAGGAACACAGACCCCGAAAGCTATTAAATGGGACCATCAACAGACTCTACAGGATTACCTTACAATCTGTGGCTACGTCCCTGTTTAATCAGACTGTGGCTGTGTACTGTATCATCTCTCCAGTACCAGTAAAGTGACGTTTGAGTTGAATCAGTGTCTGTGATCCTTTCCTCCGGCGCCCAGAGGGCCTCAGCATCATCAGAGGGGAAATAACTACGACTCCCCTCATCCATCCCCACTGTCCTGAGGTAAAACTCCACCTGTGGGGGGCTGTACTACCCTGAGCTGCACCTCCATCACCTCAGCGTCCGGCCGCAACACTGGTAACCCTATTACCAGGTACCACAGGTGGTGTCACGATACCATTCCTTCCCCCTCCATCATCAGCATCACCCACCATCCCCGCCAGTGAGGGTCCAGGGCACAGAACCGGGAATCGACCAGCGGTGATTCCCCGCATCGAAGCAACCGCCTGTCCCGGTATCCGAGTACCCCCTACCCTGTCGACTGACTCAGCAGCACAAGGCACCACCAGGAACCCAGGGACCTGCACCACCAGGCACCCAGGGGCTTAGCAGCACCAGGCACCCAGGGGCTTGCACCACCATTCACCCAGGGGCTCAACAGCACCAGGCACCCAGTGAGTCACACCACCAGGCACCCAGGGGCCTGGCAGCACCTGCACCACCAGGTACCCAGGGTCCTGGCAGCACCAGGCACCAACAGGCACCCGGAAGCGCCTGGCAACCAGGGGTCCTCACCACTAAGCACCCAAGGGCCCAGCAGAACCAGGCACCACCAAGCACCCAAGGGCCCGGCAGCACCAGGCACCACGAGGGGCTCGGCAGCACCTGCACCATAAGGGACCCAGGGGCCCGGCAGCACCAGGCACCACCAGGCACCCGGCAGCAACCAGGCAACCAGGGGTCCGCACCAACAAGCACCAAAGGGCCCGGCAGTGCCAGGAACCACCAGGCACCCAGCAGCACCAGGCACTGAGGGGCCCGCAACATTAGGCCCACCGGCAGCACCAGGCACCCAGGGGCCCACCAGGCACCCAGCGGCCTGGCAGCACCAGGCACCACCAAGCACCCAGGGGCCCGGCAGCACCAAGCACCAACAGGCACCCAGGAGACCAGCAGCACCAGGCACCAAGGGTCCTGCACCACCAGGCACCCAGGGCCCAGCAGCACCAGGCACCATCAGGCCACCCAGGGGGCCATACCACCAGGCACCCAGGGGCCCGGCAGCACCAGGCATCTGGCAGCACCAGGCAACCAGGGTCCTCACCACCAAGCACCCAAGGGCCCGGCAGCACCAGGCACATCAGGCACCCAGCAGCACCAGGCGCCAAGGGGCTTGCACCACCAGGCACCTAGGGGCCCGGCAGCACCAGGCATCTGGCAGCACCAGGGGTCCTCACCACCAAGCACCCAGGGCCCGGCAGCACCAGGCAACATCAGGCACCCAGCAGCACCAGGCGCCAAGGGGCTTGCACCACCAGGCACCTAGGGGCCCGGCAGCACCAGGCATCTGGCAGCACCAGGCAACCAGGGGTCCTCACCACCAAGCACCCTGGGGCCCGCAGCACCAAACATCAACAGGCACCCAGGAGCCCAGCAGCACCTGGCACCAACAGGCACCCAAGTGCCCACACCACCAGGCACCTAGGGGCCTGGCAGCACTAGGCACCCAGGAGCATACACCATCAGGCACCCAGGGGCCCAGCAGGACCAGGCACCACCAGGCACCCAGGGGCCTGCACAACCAGGCACTCAGGGGCCCAGCAACACCAAGCACCCAGGGGCCCGGACCACCAGTCGCCCAGGGGCCCACACCACCAGGCACCCGCTGCTAGCCACTACAGGACCACCAGCCAGCAGCAGGACAGATGGGATGGTGGAGCACTGTCTGGGACCCTTGTCCCCCGGCTGGTGACTGAGGAGCCTATCTCTTCAGTCACCAGCCCCCCTTCCCCCTGGGCCCCCACTTTCCATACTCATGCAGCTCTGTTGAGCTGCTACAGGCCTGGGGCGACGCTGGGTCCGTCCTCCGCAGCGTGACATTGGCGGCACCTGCACAGAAAGGAAGCAGTCTCAGTGCATGATGTCATCGCCCTGAGACTGTCTGGCTTCCTGCGCACCCGCTGGCAGTGTCGCGCTGTGCAGAGGAGTCAGAGCGACACTGTGACAGCAAGCAAAGCAGTGAGATCGCTCTCCCTGCTCTGCCGCTGCAAAGAGGTGCCATCACTAATCATATCAGCAGTGCGCCGATATGATTAGCGATATTACTGGACGGGGGGCCCTCACCTCTCCATACAGGGCCCAGGGGGGTAGGGGGTGGGGCTTGGGGAGCATGGCCATCAAGTCTCGGGGCCCCCGGGGATTCTCCTGATCCTCCAGTGGGCCAGTCCATCCCTGACTATAGGGGCTGCTTTATACAATATGGAGAACCATGGTGGGGCATTATAATATATGGAGGACTATGGGGGCCACATTATAATATATGAAGGACTATGGCGGTACATTATTACACATGGAGGACTAAGGTATGCATTATAATACATGGAGGACTATGGGGAGGGCATTACAATATATAAAGGACTATGGGGACTGCATTATACAGTATGGAGGACTGTCAGGAGTGCATTATAACATATGGAGGACTATAAGGGGAATTATTATATATGTGTAGGGGTGTCACTACTATGAACAGTTAAAGCAATCTATGACTTCAAGAGACAGTACTAAACTGCATGCTGTGTTGTGGATTAGTCAGCCCCCCTTCCTGTACTGTGCAGATGGACTGATTCAGATCAAAAGTGAAAGTAGAGACTGAGCATAGGCCAAAAAGATTGAGCCTGTTTGTGTATGAGAGAGGTCACACTGCCTTGTAGCATCCGAATACTTAAGCTGTGGAAATGCGCCGTGCCAGCTGCAAAGTGACTGAAGGCCTTACCGTGAGAGAGGCCTGGTGACCACTGAGTTAGTACTGGACTGAGAAGTTCCAAAAGTTGTCGGTTCTGAACAGGGCCAGAGATGTGATCCACGGGACCCAAAGGATCCCAGGACCGTGAGAGAAGAACATGAGTTTTACCCACCTGCCCTACAAAGCATCACAGCATCGGTCCCCAGAGCTGGACTTGTGTCCACAACACCATTGTGAGTCTTTCCCAGTGTGTGCACACGTTAGAGCGTACCATAGGCCCCAGTAGTCAGAGCATGGTAGCCACATGACCCAACTAGCAGAGACCAGTGAGGTTGTAATTGTAGTGTAGCTTTGAAGTTTTTTTGTTTTCTCCAAGAAGTCTGTTGTACTGTACATTTGTTTGTAATAGTTGGGGTGACGTGAGCGGCCCAGCTAGAAAATCTGCCGTAATTGTTAATTGTACTTTTCCTACAGCATACCCCTTGTGAACCTGCTTTACTGTTACCTACCCCTGTCTGTTAGTAAATTCTATCCTTGTTATTTGCCACCTCATCTTCTGTACTGTAATTGTACTCTGCACCGTGGTGGTCCCTCAGCCATCGCTTCATATAGAGGACTATAAGAGATTAATATAATACATGGAGGACTATGAGGAGTGCATTATAATATATGAAGGACTATGGGGGATGCATTATAATATATGGAGGACTATTGGGTGCCTTATAATATATGGAAGGTTATGGGGTGCATTATGTTTTATAGAGTGGGATATCGCAGCTTTGAGTAGCCAAGACATGAGGCAGTGACCCAGGCTCTTGTCCACACAAAACAACATTTATTTACTAGTCTACTTATTTACATTTTTCAGATCAGGGTTGCAGCCAGTATAGTCCAGTATACATGTGATAGTCCACATTAAATCCCTGCACTGCTGTAAGCTCCCCTTACTTGTGAGGACCAAAGTCTATGTCCAGCACACAGCCACCTCACATACCACATGCTGCTCTAGCAACTTGACTCTAACTGAGACACACTCTGCTCTCAGGATTAAATGCAACTTTTGGACATGAGCTTGCTACAAGACCCGGAATGGAGGGAGAATCCATCCCACTTCCATTCTACAGATTATCCAAAAGAAAGACCTTGAGCTGGTTTTCCAAAAAACCTAGGTCACATAGCTCAACCTAGTTCACACTCCTTTACCTTTGTGTTGTACTCACAGCAATAACTGAATAACTGAATATGGTAGGGTCACATTTATAAGGGAAATTGTGTTCACTGCATCCAGATCCGGATGCGGTGAACACAATTGGCTTCAGACAACCAGCAATCCAGGAACCGGATTGCTGAAGCTGCAATCCGCTAACCGAATGCTCTGGATGTGTAATCCTGAGCAATCCGGTTACCGGATAGTTTGCTCATCCCTAGGCGTGTTTGCGTGTGCCCTTGTTGGTCAGAAGATCACGCCCTAATGGGCGTGATCTTTTATTCATTTTCTAGGTAGGCCCTCCCTGCTGTCCACAACGCTGGCCGAGCATGAATGACGCGAATCGCGTCATTTCCAGGCAGGGTGACGTCAGTACACCCATGCCGCTCTTTTGGCTTCAAGCACCGCATGCTCAATGCGGTGCTTGAAGCCAAACGAGCGGTGTGGGTGTACTGACGTCACCTGATCCCTGAAATGACGCGATTCGCGTCATTCATGCCTGGCCAGCGTCGTGGACAGAAGGGAGGGCCTACCTAGAAAATGAATAAAAGATCACGCCCATTAGGGCGTGATCTTCTGACCAACAGGGCATTAGCAAACACACCCTAAGGGGTAAAGAATATAGCCCCTACTAATTATAATGCCTAATAAGTGACTATAAAATAGTTTTTATGTACTTTGACAGGATGCTTTTAGGAGACAAAGGAGTGTGAGAATGGTGATAGGATGCTGCAGGGACATGATTTTGTACCTTAGGTGGCGTTTTGGAGGTGACAGGATCCCTTTAAGATGGTACTAACTGCAAATATTTTGGCCAGACAATTGTAGCCTCAATATGCTTGAACGGCATTCATTTTTTCCCATTACATTCTTATGAACTGGTTTAAAGTTTAAACAAGAATTGACTTGTTTTGTTATCCTTCAGCATCACCACTAATTGGTGGGTCTATGAAGAGGTCAATACCCTCATGAGCATTCCTGAAAATATGTGGCTCAATTAAATTTGTATACGTGCAAAAGATATAAACTTTCATCAGCTCACTCTTATTTGACGAGATGGTAGCTACATTATATATATTTTGTGTACACTACTAGTTGCAATACATTATGTAGTATGGAAACTCAAGATAATATGTCTAAAGAACACTAATTAGTCCTGCTTGTGAGCTTGGTCGCATATTAAATGTCCTTATTTATAAAGCATATATGTTTATTTAAATGCACAGGACTCCAATGTTACTGTATATATTCTTCTGATAATATATATTTGTTGCAACATGAGGCTCAACACTGTTCCAAGTGAAACATGGGAACTTATTATTTCACAATTTACTATGAAAACAATAAATTATTCCAAAATTGATTTTCCAGTATTTTTACATTAAAGCGATTCTTTGAGAATGAGAAAAACTGCCAGCCCTGATATAATTCAAACTGCAATCCATAATAGTCACGTCTCAGTATAGGCTGGAGAGTAATGATATAAAGCCCCAGTGGCGTAAGTCGAAGCTCATGGACCCCGATGCAAAAGCTCAAACGGGGCCTCCAATTATTGCAAATGTTTAATAGCATTAGTCTTTTTCTTTAGGCCAAAGGGACTTTTGGGGCCCCCTGGGCTCCAGGGCATGGGTGTGATAGCAACCCCTGTCAGGGCTACCAGTAAAAATTTCAGGGCCCCTCACTGCAAATTTTGGGGCCCCCCTGAGACTCCACCAAGGCCCCACCCCAGCTCTGCCTCACTCAAACCTTCCACAGTAGCACTGCCCACTCTGGCAAAAATCTACTTCTGCACTTCTTCCCCACCACAGACAAAGCTGTCTGAGTAGTTGTCATGTAACCAATCATTCACATGCGATTTAATTTTCACAACTTATAGTCATGAGTGCGAGAAGAAGAAAGCTGTTGATATTGATATGTATGATACACTGTGGAAGGTTGTGTGTGATAACTTAGGATGGGCTACTTAATGTTATAATTAAAGGGTTATCCAGGTGTGAGATGAAAGTATGTAGTCTCTCTAGTTGACTGCAGGCCTCTGAATTCTCACAGATGTAGTCTGCACACTGTTCTCCCGTGTTAATGTCAAGATTGGACGGTCATGTGAGCACAAGTATAAGATTTATATACTTCTGCCACATTCTGACTAGACGTGTCCGGCCTCACTCAATTCATTGTAATTGAGGCACCACATGTCTAGTCAGCATATGACTGCATGTATATAAATCGCATACTTGCAGTTATGTGATTTTCCACTCTCACTGCCAGCACCAGAGAATCCTGACAGCGGGCAGTGTGCGCATGGTGAGAATTCAGAAGTCTGCAGTCACATAGAGCAACACATAGAGTGACTGCAGACTCATCACAGACAACCCCTTTAATGCTCCTAGCATAAATAACAACCTAGTAACCCTTAGTAACCTTAGCTTGCCAGATGGCACAATACACCCCTGCACCCATCCCCCTCAATTCCCATACTTGTTCTGCACCCAGGTCCCCTAGCTCTTCGTACTGTTTTTGCACCCATTTCCCTTAACTACTCATAATCTCCATACTGTGTACTCAAATTTACCCTATGGCTCCCATACTCTCTCATCCTCCTGCCCATACTGTGCCTGCACCTATCACCCCCTTGTTTCCCATTCTATTTTCTCAAATCTTCTCCTCTGTTTGCGGCACATGATACAGTACCCCTCCCGCCACTTGCAGACCATCACTCTCCTCTCCCCCCTCCCGCTGCTGACTATCACCCTCCTCTCCCCCTTCCTCTGCTGACCATCACTCTCCTCCCCCCTCCCTCTGCTAACCATCACTCTCCTCTTCCCCTTCCCTCTGCTGACCATCACTCTCCTCTCCCCCTCCCTCTGCTGAACATCACTCTCCTCTCCCCCCTCCCTCTGCTGACCAGCACTCTCCACTCCCTCTTCTCTCTGCTGACCATCACTCTCCTCCTCCCCCTGTTGACCATCACTCTACTCCCCCCTCCCTCTGTTGACCATCACTCTCCTCTCCCCCCTCCTTCTGCTGACCATCACTCTCCTCTCCCCCTCTTCTGGCTGACTATTACTCTCCTCTCCTCCCTCCCTCTGCTGACCATCATTCTCCTCTCCCCCTTCCCTCTGCTGACCATCACTCTCCTCCCCCCACCCTCTGCTTACCATCACTCTCCTCTCCCCCTCCCTCTGCTGACCATCAATCTCCTCTCCCTCTGCTGACAGTCACTCTCCTCTCCCCCCTCCCTCTGCTGACCAGCACTCTCCACTCCCCTCTTCTCTCTGCTGACCATCACTCTCCTCCTCCCCCTGTTGACCATCACTCTACTCCCCCCCTTCCTCCCTCTGTTTGCTTACCATAGTAATCTCCACCACTCTCTCCCCTTCCCCTAATTACTGTGGCATGTCACATGTGGATCTCATCTTCGGTGTCTTCAGCCCCATTGAACCGGAGCACTTACCACCTTCCTTCGCACCTCTGTGGTGTTGTGACATCGGCAGCATGAACAGCTGATCACACTGCTGACATCACCCTGACCCGGGAGTGTCCACGGTCAGGGCTTCAACTGTACGAGCTTCTACAGCTGATCTGTGGGAGCCGGCGCAGAACTTTCTCAGAGCCGCTGTCAGCTTGATGGAGGCTCAGAGAGAGAATAGCCGACTTCCACTACAGCCACTGGTGCACACTCCCGGCGGAGCCCCGCTGCTTGCTGCACCCGAAACCCCCGCCAGCCCCCCTCCAGGTATGCTGATAGGCCCAGCCCGCTGCCCTTGGGGCCTGGGTAGTAGCAGAGTGACAGAGGAGGGGCCCAGGCTTTCAGTGTCTCCAGGGCCTGCTTCTGTCCTCTGCTGCCCCGGCCCCTCACTGGATGCAGGCCAGTGAGGCTCTGATGGTGGCCCTGACCCCTGTACCTGTTGTAGTTATGTTCCTGATAGCTCTCAAGACCAACTGATAAGTGCTGTATCAAATACTTCAGTCAGGCTGTCATATGTTAAAAAAATATATCCTTTCCTTGCTGAACAGATTGGGGTTATCTCCAGGAACTCAATGTTCCTTAATGTTTATTTGTTTTCCAGTTTGCACTGGTATAAAGCTGTCAGACTGCTGGAGCAAGAGGATATACTAGTACATCTCAATGAATTAGAATATTATCAAAAATCTTTGTCATATTGTCATGCTTAAGGGCATTCCTGGGAGCCCTGAAACACGTTGACTAATAAATCAATATTATATTCACCCTTTGATGTCTTGTGGAATATGGCAGTATGGTTTTAACCCTTCATCCTCCCTACTTTAGTTTTCTGAGATAATGACCCTTGGGTTTTTATTTGCTGTAAGCCATATTCATCGACATTAACAGAAATAAACATTCAAAATAGATCACTCTTTTTGTAATAAGTTTCACCTTTTGTATTGAATTACTGAAATAAATTAAATTTTTGATGATATTCTAATTCATTGAAATGCACTAGTGACTGGAGATATTCTCCGTAATCACAACATGGGTTAAAATTAGTCATGAGTGAACCTACTCGCACTGATATCACGGTATTTGGGCTACTCGGTGCTCGGTAAGTATTTGTGTGCTCACCTTGCAAGATTTAAGTTCTCGCCCAGAATGTTTGGCGCCTGACTTTTAGTCACTAAACATGCTGGGCTTCCTTGCCAATTACAGCAATGCCAAAGCCATCTTAATTGTGGCTTTACTGTGATTGACTGGCTGCCCAGTGTCATAGACACTACATAAGCCCTGCCACCACCATCTTGCATACATTGCATTCGGAAACAGCGTAGTGACAGAACAAGCAGCCTCTAGGCAAAGTGTTTTTGCCACCTAAATAGAACACTACACCTCTTTTAAGCTACATCGAGTCTCTAGCCTTTGATTGTTTACAGACTATAGAGTAGGGAGATTTTTTGGAGCAGTGAGAAAGCATAGTAGCAATCCAGTACTTGCAGATTAGACCAAAAGATCTTTTTGGAGCAAAATTTTCACTACACATTGCATACTACATAATAGAGAAGTGCCATTTTTGGTGTCTTATAAAAACCAAAGGCCTTCTGAAAGCCATAATTTATGGGGTCACATTTTACTTGGCCTATACAAAAAGGGCAAAACATTAACAGTGTACTACTGAGATACTTAAACTACTGTCCAATAGAGTAGTCCCATTTTTTGGTGTCTTGTAAAAACCACTAGGCCTTCTGACGCCTATAATGTATGAGGTCACATTTTGCTTGGCTTGTAACAAAAAGTCCAAAATATTAACAGTGTACTAGTGAGCTACAGTGGGGAAAAAAAGATTTAGTCAGCCACCAATTGTGCAAGTTCTCCCACTTAGGAGGATATATAACAAAGTATTGAGGTGAACTTTTTTATTGACCAAATACTTACCGTATTTTTCGCTTTATAAGACGCACCTGATTATAAGACGCACCCCCAAATTTGGTGAAGAAAAAGAGAAAAAAATAATTTTTAATGTTAAATGGGGTCCGTCCTATAATGCCAGTGTCTGTCTTATAATCAGTATATATGTTCCTCATACTGGTATATTAAAAAACCCCATCCAGGGTATTTCAGTATATACGGTATGTCCCCCCCCATTCTGGTATATATGTCCCCATCCTGGTACATATGCCCACCCATCCTGGTATGAGGAATTTCTCCCACATAAAGTGCCAGGTTTTTAGCAAAGACCTCCTCCCCGTCAATATTGACCATATTGGCTTTATTAAATCTGCAAGTGGATCATATACTGTATGACAAACTCATCTCTGTTTATGGCAGGGTCTTGCGTCAGCCTCTTTTACATATGATCCAGAGTCACACGGCTCTGCTTAATTATTGACCACATATGCCCAGTTTCTTCTCTTGCTTTACATGGAATAGCCACATACTGTATAACAGTCATCTGTTTCTTATGCATAGGAAAACCTTATAACCAGATTAGCTCTGCTTTATCTGCATTATTGACTATATGAAAAGACAGATCTGCAGTTACTGCAGATGTGACAAATATATCTCTGCTGCTCCTGAATATACTACAGCCAGCAGAGCTAAAAGGTTAACTATGTACATGACAAACTCATCTCTGCGGCAAATAATATATAATATATTACACATTAATTGTATAATGTATGTAGTACACATATGTATACATGACAAGCTCATCTCTGCAGCAAATATAATATGTACATATTATATGTATACATGACAAGCTCAACTTTACTGTACCTCTCTATAGCACCAGCTCATCTCTGCTGCTCTTGCATATAATACTTATTATTAGGTATTTATATGCAGCCGGCGACAGAGACTTCAACAAAATGGCCACGGCCATAGAGGAGACCCGCGGCCAATATGCAGTGTCTACCTCTACCGGCCGGCTGCACATAATGAATGCAGCCGCCCACAAAAAACATGGCGGCGCCCAGCGCTTGCTGCCACCGGTACTCCCCTGCATCTAGGGTCCAACACCCGTGCCCCTCACCCTCCGGAACCTGCTCCCGGCACCCCCGTTTGGCACCCGCAGCCCCTGCCCCGGTAATATGTCATTTTTAATTTTAATTTTTTTTTTTTTTTTAACATTCTCTTTTTAAGACGCACCCCCGTTCTCCCCCCCAGTTTGGGGGGAACAAAAGTGCGTCTTAAAAAGCGAAAAATACGGTATTTTCCATGAAAATTTGAAAAATATTCTTTCCAAATCAGACAATGTGATTTTCAGTATTTGTTTTCTCATTTTGTCTCTCATAGTTGAGGTCTACCTATGATGTCAATTACAGACCTTCTCTCATCTTATTAAGTTGGAGAACTTGCACAATTGATGGCTGACTAAATACTTTTTTCCACACTGTACTCCAAGTACTGTGAAATAGACTAGTCCCTTTTTTTGGTGTCCTGGGCCTTCTGACACACATAATTTATGTGGTCACATTTAGAGATGAGTGAATCTTTTGAAGTTTTGATGTGGTTTGCCAAACGACCATATGTTCGCCGAATTGTTCACCGAACATCTGAACTCCTGAACCCCATTCAAATCAATGGGAGGCAAAATCAAGGGTCTAGAAAACACTTTCAAAGGGGTCAAAAAGCTGCCAAACACAGCTCAAACTGTTTTGCAGTAGAGCCTCACTCTTTAGACACAGACATTATCTTACCACACTATTACTTAGCAAGCTTCAGCATCGCTTCCACCATGCTTGCAGGCTCGTTCATGGACACCTCAGATTACAAAGCAGGTATCAAGCAGCAGGGAATTCTGCTGTATGACCTGAGGTAACCTCAGTTGCGTCAGAGCTCGTACCATGAGAGCTACGATATCGCACAAGACTTAGCAGATATATTTCGCCTGTATTGTGAGACAGTGGCTATGAGGAGCAGTGATGTCAGAGCGTGTAGCACAGTTCAAACTTGCAGGATAACCACTGTGTGCCCCCTTGAGTCTAAGCTGCAGTAATATTTGTAATGGCACTGCTCACCACACTCAGACCCTCACCGGTGCCTGCATATCTGCTCCCACAGCATATGAGGGATGCTTTCTGTGAACATGACTCCGCCATATTGCTGTAAGGCCCCGTACCCACAGTATGTTGTTTTATGCTTCTTTTGAAGCACATTTTGAGAATCTGCATCAAAATCTGCATGCCTACCTTTTTTTTGAACAATTAAATTGTTATTACATTTTTGAACAGGTATAAAAAGAAGGAATGGATTGACAGGTTTACTATGATTCACAATCATGGCACAATATGAGAAAAACATTCTAACAATAGTACTTATGGAGTATCACACTTGAACCTGGAGAAGAAGAGAGGAAAAAACACGGAGAATATTAAGCAATCCTCTCAATTGGGGTAAGGTGAAAGTTAGGGATGAAAGCAAAAAACAAGGAAATAAAAAACAGAATAGGGTATACTCTCCAAGTTAAGGCTTTCAAAGAGTCAACCAAGTGACCTGGGTGGTCTAAATCTTTACATGTAATAAATGTAACAAATATTTAAATCTATATGAAACAAGTGCACTTTCTATGCATAAATTACAAAGTACTCAGAATAATTTTGTAATATCTGGCCACACCCTCCATCTCTGTTAAATCTTGTCTCTTTTGGAAGCGTCCAATGCGAGAATCAGTTCATACATGAAAAATGAGTCCATTCTTTGCCAAATGTCCTCTAATGTTAGGACTGTGTGTTATTAGTACAATCTTATATATAAAACCCGAAGGCCACTTCCGGTCTATCCGCTCAACTTCCGTGACGGCCTGCGCCCTGTGACAAAGACCGGAAACGGAAGTAGCAGACCCACGAGCGGTGAGCGCGTAGCGCTCACCGCGAGCCGCTGTCAAAATGGCACAGCGCCTCGCAGTGGGCGCTAAAGCGCCACCACTCGCCGTTATCCCGTCACCGGCCCTGCACACAGCCCCCGCTGCCCCATCACCCCCTGCCTGTCACCATAGCCATCCTCCACTGCCTTCCCCCCGCTGCCCCATCAGCCCCCTGCCTGTCACCATAGCCGCCCTCCACTGTCCGGTCACCCCCAGCCTATCACCACTGCCCCTCCGCTCCCCGATCGCCCCCCTCCACTCTCCGGTCACCCCCCGCCTCTCAGCACAGACCCCCTCCACTGTCCGGTCACCCCCCCCCTTACCACAGCTCCCTCCAACCACACGCGATCTCTCTTCATCCTGCTTGAGGACCTTTGATGACGTCACGATGATGGGTGGAGTCACAGATCACATGACCGTGACGTCATCAAAGGTCCTGTCCCGATCTAACTTCCTCTGCCTATTCATCCCCCTGCGCTGCACACTGACCCACGATCTGCTCCCTCACCCCCCGCTCTGCCCACTGACCCCCACTCTGACCCTGACCCTGCTCTGCCCACTCACCCCCACTCTGACCACTGACCCCCACTCTGATCCTGCTCTGCCCACCCACCCCCACTCTGACCACTGACCCACACTCTGACCCTGCCCACTCACCCCCACTCTGACCACTGACCCTCACTCTGCCCACTCACCCCCACTCTGACCACTGACCCTCACTCTGCCCACTCACCCCCCAACTCTGCCCACTCACCCCCCAACTCTGCCCCCCTCACCCCCTCTCTGCCCCCCTCACCCCCACTCTGCACACTGACCCCCACTCTGTCCCTGCTCTGACCACTGACCCCCACTCTGACCACTGACCCCCACTCTGACCACTGACCCCCACTCTGACCACTCACCCCCAAACTCTGCCCACTCACCCCCCTACTCTTCCCCCTGAACCCCTCTCTGCCCCCTCACCCCCACTCTGCACACTGACCCTCTCTCTGACCCTGCTCTGCCCGCTCACCCCCACTCTGACCACTGACCCCCACTCTGCCCACTCACCCCCAAACTCTGCCCACTCACCCCCTCTCTGCCCCCTCACCCACTCTGCCCACTCACCCTGCTCTGCCCACTCACCCCCACTCACCCCCTCTCTGTCCACTCACCCCCACTATGCCCACTGACCATGCTCTGCCCACTCACCCTGCTCGGCCCATTGACCCCTCACACTGGCCACTCATCCTGCTCTGCCCACTCACCCCTCACTGCCCACTGACCCCTCACACTGACCCTGCTCTGCCCACTGACCATCCTCTCCCCACTGACCCCTCACTGACCCTGCTCTGCCCACTCGCCCTGCTCAGCCCACTGACCCCTCACACTGCCCACTGACCCTCCTCTGCACACTGAACATGCTCTGCCCACTGACCCCTCAATGGCCACTCACCCTGCTCTGCCCACTGACCCTGCTCTGCTCACTGACCACTCACACTGCCCACTCACCCTGCTCTGCCCACTGACCCTTCACACGCCCCACTGACCCTGCTCTGCTCACTGACCACTCACACTGCCCACTCACCCTGCTCTGCCCACTGACCCCTCACATGCCCCACTGACCCTGCTCTGCCCTCTCACCCCTCACACTGACCCTGCTCTGCCCACTGACCCCTCACACTGCCCACTCACGCCTCACACTGCCCACTGAACATGCTATACCCACTTACCCCTCACACTGCCCACTGACCATGCTTTGCCCACTGACCCCTCACACTGCCTACTGACCCTGCTCTGCTCATTTACTCCCGCTCTGCCCACTCACCCCCGCTCTGCCCACTCGCCCCTGCTTTTACCACTCACCCTGCCCACTGACCACCCTCTGTTCACTCACCCCCCGCTCTGCCCTTTCACCATGCCCACTGACCCCTGCTCTGCCCACTGACCGTGCCCACTCACCCATGCTCTACCCACTGACCCTTCTCTGCCCACTCACTCTGCCCACTGACCCCTGCTCTGCCCACTGACTGTGCCCAATAACCCTTGCTATGCCCACTAAACCCTGCTCTGCCCACTCACCCCCGCTCTGCCCGCTGACCCCTGCTCTGCTCACTGACTGTGCCCACTCACCCCTGCTCTGCCCACTGATTTTTCCCACTAACCCCTGCTGTGCCTACTGACTGTGCCCACTGACCCCTGCTCTGCCCAATCACTCTGCCCACTAATCCCTGCTCTGACCACTGACCCCCGCTATTACCCTGCTCTGACCACTGACGCCCCAATCCTGCTCACTGACCCTGCTCTGCCCATTCACCCACCACTCTGCCCACTCACCCCCGCTCTGCCCACTGACCCTGCTCTGCCTACTTACCCCCCCCCTCTGGCTACTGACCATGCCCACTGACCCCAGCTCTGCCCACAGACCCCAGCTCTGACTATTGACCCTGCTCTGACTACTGATTATGCCCACTCACCCCTGCTCTGCCCAATGACTCTGCCCACTAACCCCTGCTCTTCCCACTCATCCCCCACTCTGCCCACTGACCCCGCTTTGCCCTCTCACCCCCAGCAGATCGGTTTCCCAGCCAACGACAGGTCCTGTCCTGCCACCTACAAGACGGGTGGAGCGAGCCGCCGCAGGGTAAGTATCCTCACTGAGGTTTTTTTTATTTTTATTATCACCATGAAGGAGCGGGGGCGGGGGGTGTGCAGCCCCAGAGGGAAGGGGGGGGTCCACAGAGACTGGAGGCCCAGAGGGATGGGTGCCGCGCGGAGCGGAGGGGGTCAGGAGGAGCGCCTCCATCCTGCACCCCCTATCCATCCTGCACCCCCTATCCATCCTGCCCCCCCTATCCATCCTGCCCCCCCTATCCTTCCTGCCCCCCCCTATCCATCCTGCCACCCCCTATCCATCCTGCCCCCCCCTATCCATCCTGCCACCCCCTATCCATCCTGCCACCCCCTATCCATCCTGCCACCCCCTATCCATCCTGACACCCCCAACACCATCCTGACACCCCCAACACCATCCTGACACCCCCAACACCATCCTGCCCCCCCGACTCCATCCCGCACCCCCATCACCATTCTCACCCCCCGCCAACATCCTGCCCCGCCGCCTACATCCTACCCCTCCCCCACCACCATCCTGCCCTGCCGTCTCCATCCTGCCCTGCCGTCTCCATCCTGTCCCCCCTTCCCGCTACATCCTGACCCGCTCGCTCCATCCTGCCCCACTCGCTCCATTCTGCCCCCCCAACACAATCCTGCCCCCCCTCCCCTCCTTAGCTGATCGCTTGCCCAGGCAACTACAGGTCCTAAAGGCCTGTAGGACCTACAAGGCCGAGGTGGAGCGAGCCGCCGGACAGGTGAGTATCCTCACTGAGGATTTTTTTATTTTTACTGTGGACGACTGGGGGCCAGGAGGAGTGGGGGACCACGGTCACCGCAGTATTGCCATATACCATAGTGCTGCTATACATGTGCTATAATGTACAGCCATATACCATAGTGCTGCTATACATGTACTGTAATGTACCGCCATATACTATAGTGCTGCTATACATTTACTATAATCTACCGCCATATACTATAGTGCTGCTATACATGTACTGTAATGTACCGCCATATACCATAGTGCTGCTATACATGTGCTCTCATTACCACCATATACCATCGTACTGCTATATATATATCTTATATATAAAACCCGAAGGCCACTTCCCGCCAATCCGCTCAACTTCCGTGATGGCTTGCGCCCTGTGTCAAAGACCGGAACCGGAAGTACCAGACTCACGAGCGGTGAGCGCATAGCACTCACCGTGAGCCGCTGTCAAAATGGCACAGCGCCTCACGGTGGGCGCTAAAGCGCCACCACTCCCCCTTATCCCGCCACAGTCCCTGCACAGAGCCCCGTCTGCGCCCACCCACATCCGGCCCACAGCCCTGCAGCTCACCGCCCACTCTCCATCAGGGACCGCCATCCCGCCACTGGCTCCGCACACAGCCTGGTGTGTGCCCACCAACATGCGGGAACCGGCCCGGACCGGCCCACACTCCGGTGTGCGGCCTCCGCCGCCACCGCTCCCAGTCCTGCCGCTCTCTCCATACACCCGGTGACTCTCCTCCATCACGGAGCTAGCCCCGCCCGCAGTCCGGGGCCGGCCTCCGGAACCGCCGACAGCCCAGTGAGTGTTCAGCCCTCCAGCCTCCGTTCTCCTCTGCCCCCCCAGCCTCCGCTCTCCTCTGCCCCCCAGCCTCCGCTCTCCTCTGCCCCCCAGCCTCCGCTCTCCTCTGCCCCCCAGCCTCCGCTCTCCTCTGCCCCCCAGCCTCTGACCCCTCCCTCCTCTGACCCCTCCCTCCTCTGACCCCTCCCTCCTCTAACCCCTCCAGTTTCTGCCTCCTCCGTCCTCTGCCTCCTCCCTCCTCTGCCCCCTCCAGCCTCTGCCCCCTCCAGCCTGTGCTGCACTCACTGCTGACCACTCAGCCACCGCACTCTCTGCTGACCACTGAGCCACCGCACTCACTGCTGACCACTGAGCCACCGCACTCACTGCTGACCACTGAGCCACCCCACTCACTGCTGACCACTGAGCCACCCCACTCACTGCTGACCACTGAGCCACCCCACTCACTGCTGACCACTGAGCCACCCCACTCACTGCTGACCACTCAGCCACCCCACTCACTGCTGACCACTGAGCCACCCCACTCACTGCTGACCACTGAGCCACCCCACTCACTGCTGACCACTGAGCCACCGCACTCACTGCTAACCACTGAGCCACCGCACTCACTGCTAACCACTGAGCCACCGCACTCACTGCTGACCACTGAGCCGCCGTATACTCTGCTAACCACTGAGCCGCCATATACAGTGCTAACCACTGAGCCACCATATACAGTGCTAACCACTGAGCCACCATATACAGTGATACCACTGAGCCACCGTATACAGTGCCAACCACTGAGCCGCCTGTATACACACAATTAATTTCACAGCACTCCCCTATTACTAAATAAACTCTATATAGATTCTAGACTACCCGATTCTTTAGAATCGGGCCACCATCTAGTTAGTACATAAGAACATATTGGGGCATGGTCCGACCAGGTAATTGAACCTATTTGGGAACTTTTGCAGAGTGATAGGGCTGTCTTATTCACTAGAAAGTAGTTTATTGGAGACAGAGAGGCAAACCTGGGGGGGAAATATGTGTATCTTCTCTCATTTGCATGGTGATATCTCCAAATATCATGGAGTGCTTCTTCTGCTATGACTCCTCTCATTTCCTCCCTACCAGTTGCCCACGCTGAGTCAACATCCAAATCTCAAACCTCTAAATACAGAGGCATTAAAATCTCCGCAGGTTATCAATGGAACTTGTGATATAGAGCAAATTCTTTTGAGAACTCTGTTAAATAATTTTTTGGGGGAATTATTAGGGCTATAAAAAGTTGCAATTGTATATTTTGTATTGTTTAATAAACAGGAGAGGATTAAAAATCTCCCTTTGGGGGTCTATATATTGGGATGACATAGAAAACGGAGTAGTGTGTTCTATTAATATCTTGAAGCCAGCAAAGTCTATAAGAGTACAGAAGTGCTGTGCCAATGCTGTTTTTTTTGCCTTGCAGATTTGGTGCAGATTTTGGAGCAGAAAAAATAAATCTGAATCACATGTCAAGAAAAATAACAAACAACATGGGTACAGCACTTCTGACCTGTCATAGACTTTGCTGGCCTGCTTTAAAAAAAGCATGAAACAACTCAGGCACAGAGCCTAAGAGGGTCCAGGGAGAGCTGCAGTTGTGGTGAAAAGGCTTGAGGATTCCTCTTGCCCCATGGCTACTCACACAGTGACTTCTAGGGAGGGTGGCCAACTACACTCTTGAAGGTCTGAAAACAGTGCACATTTTCAAGATTTTCTTAGTACAGGTGTTAATTTCATCATCTGCAGAGCCGATGATTCCAGCACCTTTATTAATGCTAGGTAAATTCTGATAACATGTACTGTTTGCAGCCCTTGAGGGCAGCATTTGGCCAGCCATGTTTTACAGGAGTGTGTGTTGTGTCTTGCATTTCCATACCTCAAACCATTCTCTAAAGGGCAGTATCAAGCACCTGTTTGCAGAAAGAGTTCAGCACACAAGGAGTAAAGCACAAAAAACTTTACTGTAGCACAGTCTGTAATAAGTCTCAAATGCACATATATGAATATGCATAGTATATATAGCAAAAATCCCACAGGAATCAGCAGACTCTATTAAAATGGTGGAAAGTCTATGAAGGGCAAAGTGCATTAAGGGTTTTGAATTTTGCCCAAAGACTGATGCATGTAATCTAGCAAATGGCACTAAACTTGGGAAGGGGAAAAATAAAATCAACAAAAAAACTGGGCTTGCTGTTCAAAGAACTGAAAAACAACTCTAACAACTCCTCCTCTGGAAACGATGCTAATTAAGGCATGGGTTGGCGACTCAAGAACATGCCTTTTTTTTTAAGAATGTGCACTGTACTTGGAGCAAATATTCATTTTCAGCTTCGTCAGCAGTAGCCTGGATGAAGGTCGCTGTTGCTGATGGTACTCTGTTGCTGGACATAACCCATGCAATCACTTTTGGGCTATGTTATTTGCAAGCTGAATCTCCTCAACAAAGGAGACAGGATGGAGTGGTTCATGTCATAATGGATAGTTGTTTGGAGTGGGTAGGGATTTCCACTTGCCATTCTTCCATTCAAAGGCCTCTGCACACGGATAGGAAACAGGGCATTCTGCTTCTTCTACATCTGCCACTTCCTCATCCTCCTTGACTTCCTCATTGTCCTCATCATGCTCCTGATCTTGGTGGATTTATTGATCCAGTAACTACAGCACCGGCTGTAGGTGTAACACAGAGAGGCATGCTCCAAGATCCTCTGGAGTCAAAGATATGGTGCTACTGGATGGCTTGGGGAACAGGTCACCTCCTGACTGTGAGCTCCTCAGGTCCTCCTCTGGCTTTCAAACCCAGCACTGGATCCAAACCTTGCTACATATGAGACCCAATGTGCATAGTGCAGTGGAACACCAGGTCATATATGTGTACATGTTGACCTGCACAGGCTGCTCCAGTTCAGGTACTGCTGAAGCACCCTCAGCCCCTGGAATGGTGAGGAGGATGACCTCCTCCAGGGCAGACATATCTTGCAATGGATCCATAGCCAAACCACATACTGCAAGCACACGTTAGCAAACACAACAGTAACTTTAGCAAAGTGTAGCTGTGTTGCACTGCACTACACTGCTAAGATGGCGCCGAGCTCCGCTGTGATGCCTCTTTGCTTTGCCTGGGGGCCCGCCTCTTCCAGTGCCAGGAGTCAGACACAAACAATCACTTACAGGATATTACTGTTTGTGCAATCTTGTTGCCTAGCTCCTCATTAACCCCTACATGGAATGGGCTACAGAAGTAACATCATTTACAAATCCAATTCCACATGTCACAAGGTCATACCTGGGCTTGTAATTGGGTGAAGTGATTATTGAAACCTGACATATGTGGAGGAGAAATAATGATGAAAATAAATAGGTTTATTCACCATTCACCAATTTGTCTGGAATGTTGAATAAGGCTAATGGCAAGCAATGCAAGGACAAATTCAATATGAATTATACATATAACACACTTGTGCATATGACATAAATGTGTATTGTAATTGAATAATATCAGTATCATGTCAAAATTATAGCTAAAGAGAAACACCCTCTTCTGAAGTTGGAAGTTACTATCTTAGGCTGGCTTCAGACTTGCATACCCTCTGCAGTGTCCTGCGGAGGGTGTCCACAAGCTGACGTCAGCCCCTATCTTTATAATGAGAACGCACGGTCATGCGCAGGTCTGCTCATGATCGTGCTCTCCCATTCACTGCAATATGTGATTTGTACACAGGCGGATGCCCGCGCACAAATCACACACAATCACTCATGTCGCGTTCCTGGTGTGGACGAGAGTGTGTGATTTGTGCGCAGGCATCCGCCTGCGTACAAATCACATATTGCAGTGAATGAGAGCGCACGGTCATGCGCATACCTGCGCATGACCGTGCATTCTCATTATAAAGATAGGGGCTGGCGGTGGCTGCGGTCAGCTCCCTCCGCAGGATGCTGCGGAGGGGTCCGCAAGTGTGAAGGCAGCCTTACTATTTTTGAAGTAAAACTAGGAGAAAAGTAGAAAAGCGCACATAGGGTCTTATCCGGGTGTAACCGGGGTGTTGTATTGTGTGCTGTTGCACTAACCTTATGTTGTTGTGAGAGTCACAACAACTATTGAAGCATAAGCCGGCTTGCAGCACTCCGCCCAAGGAAAACAGGTTAAAGCATTAGATGAAAGGTGGTAATTCGTGCGCTGCCGTCTGTCCGTTGGTTCCAGGAAATCCAAGGAATCACAAGATGTTAAAAGTAATACCTTTAATGTATAATTCTTACGCGTTTCGTGGTACTTCAGACCACTTCATCAGAGATCCACAAGGTGGATCTCTGATGAAGTGGTCTGAAGTACCACGAAACGCGTAAGAATTGTACATTAAAGGTATTACTTTTAACATCTTGTGATTCCTTGGATTTCCTGGAACCAACGGACAGACGGCAGCGCACGAATTACCACCTTTCATCTAATGCTTTAACCTATTTTTGAAGTAGGTATTTCTCTTTATGGAAGTGAAACATGGACAATAAAGGAACAAAACAGAAGAAGAATCAACACTTTCAAAATGTGGTGCTCGAGAAGGATGTAATCAATATCATGGAGGGCAAGAAGAACAAATAAATCTATTTTTGAACAAATCAAGCCAGACATGTCACTTGAATCACCAAGCTACGACTTGCCTACTTTGGACATATCATATGAAGAGAAAAATCACTAGAGAAAGACATTACGGTAGGAAGAATAGAAGGTACAGGGTGAAGAAGAAGACCAGGAACTCAATAGCTTGATACTATCAAAATAACGGCATAGAAGACCCTGGTGGACTTACATAGGCTTGCGCAAGGTCAATCTTCCTACAGAGTGTTTATCCATTAAGTTGAGATCCAGCTGAAGGCTTATGAATAATAAATAATAATTTCTCTTTAGCTGAACATATGGAATGAAATGAAATAAAGTTATTGCACATTTTCAAGAAGCTGTATCCATAGTATGGTGTTTCATGAGTGTGAGTTTCGTGAGTAGCTATCACATAACTGTAGAAGATATGGCTTCACTCACTGCTGACCCTCTGCAATAATAAAGCCTTATTCTCCAAAAAAATAAAAAAATAAAAATGTTTAATAATAATAATTAAAAAACTAATAATAATTAAATAAAATGTTCGGAAAAAATTCCCACAAAAATATTAAGCTCTCTTAAACGGATGTTTAACAACTTCACGACCAAGGACGTATATATATATATATATATATATATATATATATATACTAGCTGTAGTACCCGGCTACGCCCGGGTTAATAAATAACTGCTGTTAGCTATAACAAAATAGAATTTGAATATGTCATATTAATGACCTGTAGGAAAATAGAAGCTGAGCTGTGATTGATTGCTATAGGCAGCCTAATAAATCTCCAGCCAACAGTAAAACCCTCCCCCTGGCCGGGTAGTATATGTTGCCTCACACATACACAAAATAGACAGCTCATGTGACTGACATCTGCCTTAATTCCCTATATGGCACATGTGTTGCACATTGGCTGTTTTTAATCAGATGTTTATGTTTGGAAAATAAAGATAGCACACGTATGAGGCGAGTTGTGTGAGGTGATTTGTGCACATCTGTGTCTGTCTGTGTGGTGTGTGTGTCCCTGGGGTGTGTACGTGTGTGTCCCTGTGGGATGGGGTCTGTGTGGTGTGTGTCTCTGTTGTGTGTGTCTCTTTGTGGTGTGTGTGTCCCTGTGGGGTAAGTGCATGTGCCCCTATAGGGTGTGTATGTGTGTGTGCCCCTGTGTGGGGGTCTGTGGTGTGTGTGTGTGTGTATCTGTGTTGTGTGTGTCTCTTTGTGGTGTGTGTGTGTGTCCCTGTGGGGTGAGTTCATGTGTCCCTATAGGGTGTGTATGTGTGTGTGTGTGTCCCTGTGGGGGGGTGTCTGTGTGGGGTGTGTGTGTCTCTGTGTTGTGTGTGTCCCTTTGTGGTGTGTGTGTGTCCCTGAGGGGTGAGTGCATGCGTCCCTATAGGGTGTGTATGTGTGTGTGTCCCTGTGGGGGGTCTGTGTGGTGTGTGTGTGTCTCTTTGTGGTGTGTGTGTCCCTGTGGGGTAAGTGCATGTGCCCCTATAGGGTGTGTATGTGTGTGTGCCCCTGTGTGGGGGTCTGTGGTGTGTGTGTGTGTGTGTGTATCTGTGTTGTGTGTGTCTTTTTGTGGTGTGTGTGTGTGTCCCTGTGGGCTGAGTGCATGTGTCCCTATAGGGTGTGTATGTGTGTGTGTGTCCCTGTGGGGGGGTGTCTGTGTGGGGTGTGTGTGTCTCTGTGTTGTGTGTGTCCCTTTGTGGTGTGTGTGTCCCTGAGGGGTGAGTGCATGTGTCCCTATAGGGTGGCTATGCGTGTGTGTCCCTGTGGGGGGGGGGGTCTGTGTGGTGTGTGTGTGTCTCTTTGTGGTGTGTGTGTGTCCCTGTGTGGTGAGTGCATGTGTCGCTATAGAGTGTGTGTGTGTTCCCTTGGGGGTGTGTGTGTGTCTTTGTGGTGTGTGTTTGTTCGGGTGCGTGGTGAGTATCCAATGTTGGGGCTGCACCTTAGCGACTATACACTTACTGTTACTCTTTGTGTGCGTGTGGTGTGTATACATGTCCCTGTGTGTGGTGAATATCTCATGTTGGGGCCCCACCTTAGTGACTATATGGTGGTATGTGCTGTTAGTCTTTGGTGCTATCATTAAGTCCCTCTCATTCACAACTGTCAACTGGTAACTGTCACTTTTTCCCCATTATGTAGATAGGGGCAAAATTGTTAGGTGATTTGGAATGCGCGGGGTTAAAATTTCACCTCACAAGATAGCCTATGATGCTCCCGGGGTCCAGACGTGTGACTGTGCAAAATTTTGTCTCTATAGCTGACAGCTGTCGATTTTTCTCCCACACGTTTCCTTTCCCTTTTTTCCCATTATGTAGATAGGGGCAAAATTGTTTGGTGAACTGGAATGCGCAGGGTTAAAATTTCACCTCACAACATAGCCTATGACGCTCCCGGGTCCAGACGTGTGACTCTGCAAAATTTTGCGGCTGTAGCTGCGACGGTGTAGATGCCAATCCCGGATATACACACCACACATATTATATATATATATATATATATACGCATTGGCCATGTCCCTCCCCCTGATATGAGCTCATGCACTGAGCTCACACCTTCCCTCAAAAATCACAGCTGATCTCATCAGCTGAGATCTGTAACTAACAGCATCGCTGTTAACCTTAGTACCGCGTGTCAATTACTGACAGTGCAATCCAAAGCACCGCGGGGGGATTGTGCCATTCCCAGCGATGATCGAAGGTCCCATGATGCGATCACCTCCATCTGTTACCTCAACAGCCCGGGGTCTTCTAATGACCTCTGAAGCTGTCTGCAATTACTTCCTGCTGGTGATGTCCCAATGATGTCATGGGCAGTGAGTGATCATTTCTCCTGTCTTCAGATGTGCTACAGCTCATTTGAGTAGAAGAGAAGTGATTGAACTGTTCAGCATTGAGCCCCCTAGTGGACCAAGTAAAGTAAAGAAAATAAAAAAAAAAGTTTTTAAATATATGAATGGTGCAAGCTCACATTATATAGAAAGCTGGGAAATCATATAGGCATTTGATATGTATGTGTACATGCTTGTATTTATCCTTTCCAGTTGTCTATTAATCTATTTTTAAAAGAGGACCTGTCACTCCCCTCCTAGATTGCAATCTAAATGCATCACTGAATGCAGCATGCATGCTGCATTCAGGCAAGTGGTCCCCCATGTGTCTGGCAGTTCTGTACCCCCAGATATATCATTAGGAAAACTCACTGTTTGAAGTCAGGAGGGCATTCACTGGGGCTGGAGTGAGGTCTATTCATGGGGGCCATTACCGCCCCCTGCCTCTCTGTACCGCCTCCATTCTTCTCCTCGCAGCCCCCTCCTGTCTGTTATGCCATCCTCACCTGCGCCTGCGCCTCCTTGTGCTCATTGAGGCAGGCGCAGAGCGCCTGTCCCGCATCCTGCCTCCGACGTCAGCACCTTTTCTCACCCTGCTCCGTGTTATGCTGTATACATAGAGCAGAGCGGGAATCTGGTACTTGCACATTAGCCCTCCACAAGCAGAAGCCCTGCTGTCTCCCCCTGTGCTCCTATGCACTGTCTGTGCGCTGCCCCTCTTGTGTTGTATTCTCCTCCTGTGCACTGTTTTCTCTTCTTGTTCACAGTCTGCTCCCCCTATGTGCTGTCCTCTTCCCCTTGTGCTGTCTTCTTCTCCTGTGCATTGTTTTCTAATCCTGTACACGTCTTTTCCCTGTCTGCTGTCTTCTACTCCTGTGTGTGATCTTTTCCACCCCTGTGTTGTCTTCTCCCCTGTGTGCTGTCTTCACCCTCTATGTACTGTTTTCTCTCCTTGTGCACTGGCTTCTTCCCCTATACACTGTTCCCCCTTGCACTGTGTTAGCCTCCTGTGCGCTGTCTTACCTCCTGTGAGCTGCTCGCCCCTTGCGCTGTCTTCTCCTCCTGTGCACTGTCTCTCTTGATCCTTGCAATGAGCAGACACTGTAATGTAACCGCTCACAGCAGTTTAGCAGAACTGGAGAGCTTGCTGGTCAGCGTGTTGTGGAATACCATTGGAACAGGGTATGTTTGGGGTTAATATGTGAGTAGAAGGTGTCTGCATGTTTCATTTCAAATAAAGGATTTTACTATGTCCGTTTTTTAAGTATTTACTCACCGGGTTGTGGGCGGCTCGCTTCTCTGGGACCAAGCAGCAGGCCAGGAGATCCAGGAAATATCCCTCTGTAGGATTATATGCGAACTGCACAAGACACCAGAAAGGTGAGAACAATACCTAAGAGCAATTGTTGCTACTAATATACTGCACTTAGATCTGCGCCTCCTCTTTTCTCCTCTATCTCCAGTCTCCCTGACCTCACAGTCTTTGGAAACACTATTTGACTACTCACCGGGTTGGTCATGTGGGGGTCTCACAGAGGCCGGAATATCATCAATCCAAGGCTTGATGACATCTGTCAATTAGACACTCAGCTGTCACTAACCCTTGTATTACCCCATTTGCCAATGCACCAGGGCAGCAAAATGAGCCTGGGTGAAGCGCCAGGATTGGCACATCTAATAGAGTTGCTTGGTCTGAGGCGGCAGCAGGCTTGCTATTTTTAGGCTTAGAAGGGCCAATAACCATGGTCCTTCCAACCCTGAGCATGCCAGACCCCGGATGGTTGATTTACCTTAGTTACTTTTCGGAAAATGGGGGGAACCCTATTCCATTTTTTTCAAATTATTTCTTTATAAATAAATAAATAATTTGAAAAAAATAGCATGAGGTGACCTCTGTTTTGGATTACCAGTCAAATTAGATTACTGTGGCTGGTGATCAAAAATGGGCAGAATCCTACATCGTTTTTTAATAATTATTTTCCCTAAATATAAAGCTAAACACCCTTCAGTGGCACAGGAAAAGCACTAAAAGAAGCAAGCCTTAATATATAGGGGGTGGGGCATTGTATAGTCATTTGACTTGTATCTATCTATCTATCTATCTATCTATCTATCTAGGTCTGGAGAAAAACTTGCAGCACTCCAAGTTCTCAATGTGAAAAGAACTTTCTTTATTTGGACAGGCACAAAAACATGCAACGTTTCAAGTCACAAAGACTTTTCCTCAGGCACAACTGTCAAGTCTTTGTGACTTGAAACGTTGCATGTTTTTGTGCCTGTCCAAATAAAGAAAGTTCTTTTCACATTGAGAACTTGGAGTGCTGCAAGTTTTTCTCCAGACCTGGATTTGTCTACAACCTTTAAAGATAAGGTTTGATTTGCCTGCACCTGCTTTTCAGCTGTTTATGCTGCTCCCTGACCCACTTTTTTTATCTATCTATCTTATCTATCTATCTATCTATCTATCTATCTATCTATCTATCTATCTATCTATCTATCTATCTATCTATCTATCTACAGTATCTATCTAGAAAAAGATAATCCAAGCAGCACAGCTGGTAACCGGGTGCAGAGACAGTCAGAGCAATGCTCCATTTACATACAGTCATATGAAAAAGTTTGTGCACCACTCTTAATCTTACTCATTTTTTTTTGTTTATAATTGGGTTTTTGCAACAGCTATTTCAGAGTGACATATGTAATAACTGATGGACACAGTAATATTTCAGGATTGAAATGAGGTTTATTGTACTAACCGAAAATGTGAAATGCATTATTTAAAAAATTGACAGGTGCAAAAGTATGGGCACCTCAACAGAAAAGTGACATTAATATTTAGTAGATCCACCTTTTGCAAAAATAACAGCCTCTAGTCGCTTCCTGTAGCTGTTAATGAGTTCCTGGATCCTGGATGAAGGTATTTTTGACCATTCCTCTTCACAAAATAATTCCAGTTCAGTTAAGTTTGATGGTCGCCGAGCATGGACAGCCCGCTTCAAAACATCCCACAGATGTTCAATGATATTCAGGTCTGGGGACTGGGATGGCCATTCCAGAACATTGTAATTGTTCCTCTGCATGAATGCCTGAGTAGATTTGGAGCGGTGTTTTGGATCATTGTCTTGCTGAAAAATCCATCCCCGGTGTAACTTCAACTTAGACACTGATTCTTGAACATTATTCTCAAGAATCTGCTGATACTGAGTGGAATCCATGCGACCCTCAACTTTAACAAGATTCCAGGTGCCATCATTGGCCACACAGCCCCAAAGCATGATGGACCCTCCCCCAAATTTGACAGTGGGTAGCAAGTGTTTTTCTTGGAATGCTGTGTTTTTGTGGTGCCATGCATAACACCTTGTTGTATGACCAAACAACTCAATCTTTGTTTCATCAGTCCTTCCAAAGTGAAACTGGCTTGTCCAAATGTGCTTTTGCATACCTCAGGCGACCCTGTTTTGGCGTGCATGCAGAAACGTCTTCTTTCACATCACTCTCCCATACAGCTTCTCCTTGTGCAGTGTGCGCTGTATTGTTGACCGATGCACAGTGACACCATCTGCAGCAAGATGATGCTGCAGGTCTTTGGAGGTGGTCTGTGGATTGTTCTTGACTGTTCTCACCATTCTTCTTCTCTGCCTTTCTGATATTTTTGCTGGCCTGCCACTTCTGGCCTTTACAAGAACTGTCCCTGTTGTCTTCCATTTCCTTACTATGTTCCTCACAGTGGAAACTGACAGGTTAAATCTCTGAGACAACTTTTTGTATCCTTTCCCTGAACAACTATGTTGAACAATCTTTTTTTTAAGATCATTTGAGAGCTGTTTTGAGGAGCCCATGATGCCACTCCTCAGAGAAGATGCAAATAGGAGAACAACTTGCAAGTGGACACCTGAAATAGCTTTTCTCATGATTGGATACACCGGGCTATGAAGTACAAAGCTCAATGAGCTTACCAAACCAATTTAGTGCTTCAGTAAGTCAGTAAAAAGTAGTTAGGAGTATTCAAATCATGAAAATCAGAAGGGTGCCCATACTTTTGCACCTGTCAGATTTTATAATAATGCATATTTCACATTTTTGGTTAGTGCAATGAACCTCATTTCAATCCTGAAATATTACTGTGTCCATCAGTTATTACATATATCACACTGAAATAGCTGTTGCAAAAACCCAATTTTAAACCAAAAAAAAAGAGTAAGATTAAGAGGGGTGCCCAAACTTTTTCATATGACTGTATGTATATATATAACAAAAAGTGACCGCAGCACTCCAAAAAAGGGTTTAGCATGTCTTTATTAGGCCATCAGGACATCATGGTGACATTTCGGTTCTAAGAACCTTTTTCTAGCAACATCCCACTAAACATCACAGCTTTTTATGCTCCCTCACAAATTACATATACCGTAAATTACGGTATGTCATTTAATCCTTTCACATAAAATTCTTCCCAGTGCATAACATATTTGTACACTACTTTATACGACAACCTCATAAACTTTATCTTCCATAGTGGTGCATCATAGGTTAATACATACATTACTTACTGTCATCATATTTACTTATCTACCTTAATGAGCCTGCTGATTGCTAACTGCTGGCACCTGCCGATATTCATAATTAATATACATGCATGTGATTACTTACACCATGCCCCTGCATCGAGCGTGCTTCTGGCATCACAGAAGTGACGTCATCATCGCCCAGAGTACTCCTCGTTGCCATGGAATTACAGGAATTGTCGCGGCCGCCATATTGGTACTCTGGCGCCTGCGCACTTGATCATATGTTCCCTGTACACCCGAGGCTTGCCCTGTTGATGCGGTTTAACTTATCATTGTCCCAGCGTCCTGGACAATCTAATATATAAAGCTGAATGTGTGTATGTGTGTGTGTGTGTGTGCAGTGGTGTAACTACTGTCCTGAGGAAGGGGGAGGGGGCTGGGGGCCGGGTGAGAAGCTGGGGGGGTTTGCTAGTGGTGCCGGCCGCACGATTACCTGCTCTGCCTCCCGGTTTGTGGTGCGGTGAAGGGGCGGGCACAACTGCGCGGCTGCAGGAAGTGACAGTGTCACTTCCAGTCCTCCCTCAGGTCCTCTTCCGGCGCTATCGCGGTCGCGGCGGGCGGCTGGAGGCACAGGCAGCAGGGCCCCCCGGGGAGCACGGTGCCCCCCCGGGGAGCGGGCCCAGTCTCAGCCGCGACCGCTGCGACCGCGGTAGTTACGCCACTGTGTGTGTATGTGTATGTATATCCGGTATTGGCATCTACACCGTCGCAACTACAGCCACAAAATTTTGCACAGTCACACGTCTGGACCCCGAAAGCGTCATAGGCTATGTTGTGAGGTGAAATTTTAACCCTGCACGTTCCAGTTCACCAAACAATTTTGGCCCTATCTACATAATGGGGGAAAAAGGGAAAGGAAACGTGTGGGAGGAAAATCGACAGCTGCCAGCTACAGCTACAAAAATTTGCACAGTCACATGTCTGGACCCCGGGAGCATCATAGGCTATGTTGTGAGGCAAAATTTTAACCTTGCGCGTTCCCGTTCACCAAACAATTTTGCCCCTATCTACATAATGGGGAAAAAGTGACAGTTACCAGTTGACAGTTGTGAATGAGAGGGGCTTATGATAGCACCAAAGACTAACAGCACATACCAGCATATAGTCACTAAGGTGGGGCCCCAACATGAGATATTCAGCACACACGGGGACGTGTATACGCACCACACGCACACAAAGAGTAACAGCAAGTGTATAGTCGCTAAAGTGCAGCCCCAACATTGGATACTCACCACGCACCCGAACAAACACACACACACACCACAAAGAGACATACACAACACAGAGACACCCCCCCCCCAAGGGGACACACGCGCACTCTATAGCGACACATGCACTCACCCCACAGGGACACACACACACCACAAAGAGACACACATAACACAGACACACACACCACACAGACCCCCCCCACAGGGACACACACACATAGCCACCCTATAGGGACACATGCACTCACCCCAGAGGGACACACACACCACAAAGAGACACACAAACACACCACACAGACCCCCCTACATGGACACACAGACATACACACCCTGTAGGAACACATGCACTCACCCCTCAGGGACACACACACACTACAAAGAGACACACACAACACAGAGACACACACACACCACACAGACCCCTCCACAGGGACACACACACATACACACCCTATAGGGACACATGCACTCACCCCACATGGACACACACACACACCACAAAGAGACACACACAACAGAGACACACACCACACAGACCCCCCCACACAGGGACACACACATACACACCCTACAGGGGAACATGCATTCACCCCACAGGGACACACACACACACCACAAAGAGACACACACAACAGAGACACACACCACACAGACCCGCCCCCACAGGGACACACACATACACACCCCAGGGACACACACACCACACAGACAGACACAGATGTGCACAAATCACCTCACACAACTCGCCTCATACGTGTGCTATCTTTATTTTCCAAACATAAACATCTGATTAAAAACAGCCAATGTGCTACACATGTGCCATATAGGGAATTAAGGCAGATGTCAGTCACATGAGCTGTCTATTATGTGTATGTGTGAGGTAACATATACTGCCCGGCCAGGGGGAGGGTTTACTGTTGGCTGGAGATTTATTAGGCTGCCTATATGTGACGACCATCCACCGTGAGGCCGAGCTGCTGGTAGGCAGCACCCCGAGAAACCCCGAGACCCTTAACCCCTATACAGGGATCTGGAATTACAGTGGAGCCCAGGGGGTAGCTGCCTATATGAGCAACAGAGCCGGGGAGGTCGCCAGGGGAAAATCAAGACCCGAATAACGACGTCAGAAGTCCGAGTCAAAACCGAGAGGGCAGCGAAGGTACAAAATCGTCAGGCAGTAGCAGAGTCAAAAATCCAGGCAAAGGTCAAGGGCAAAAACCAAGAGGGCAGCTGAGGTACAAAATCAATAGGCAGAGGCAGAGTCAGAAATCCAGGCAAGGTCAGACACAAAACTAAACACACACTATCACTGGGGAACCAAAACTATATCTGGCGGCCTGCAAGCCAGGCTCCAATGTACTTGAAGGGCACGGCTACCTCCCATAGGCTGGAGCTCACAACCTGATGACCTCATCCGGACCGCCCCTAGATCCAGGCCAGATGGAGATGCACGACTGGCTCCACCCACGCCACCTCTGACAGAAGAACGCAGGCTGCGCTTACGGACACCTCTGCAGGGCCCGCTCCTCTGCGACCAACACCACCCAGAGGGGAAACACCGCGGTGCTCAGCGACAGAGGCAGACGTCGTGGGAGCAGTTCCATATGAGGACAAGGCCCTCCTGTCACCGGTGCCACCAGCCGAAGGAATCCGGCTCCTCCCAGCAGCCGAGGCAGGAACACCGGCCACCGAGTCCAATGGCGACGTGACACTATAGCAATCAATCACAGCTCAGCTTCTATTTTCCTACAGGTCATTAATATGACATATTCAAATTCTATTTTGTTATAGCTAACAGCACTTATTTATTAACCCGGGCGTAGCCGGGTACTACAGCTAGTCTAATATATGAAGCTGAATGTGTGTATGTGTGTGTGTATGTATATCCGGAATTGGCATCTACAACGTCAAAACTAGAGCCACAAAATTTTGCACAGTCACACGTCTGGACCTCGAGAGCGTCATAGGCTATGTTGTGAGGCGAAATTTTAACCCTGCACGTTCCAGTTCACCGAACAATTTTGGCCCTATCTACATAATGGGGAAAAAGTAAAAGGAAAAAGGTTGGAGGAAAATAGACAGCTGCCAACTACAGCCACAAAATTTTGCACAGTCACACGTCTGGACCCCGGGAGCATCATAGGTTATGTTGTAAGGTGAAATTTTAATCCCGCGCGTTCCAATTCACAAAACAATTTTGTCCCTATCTACATAATGGAGAAAAAGTGACAGTTACGAGTTGACAGTTGTGAATGAGAAGGGCTTAATGACAGCACCAAAGACTAACAGCATATACCATCATATAGTCACTAAGGTGGGGCCCTGACATGGAATATTCACCACGCACGGGGACATGTATACACACCACATGCACACAAAGAGTAACAGCTAAGGCGGAGCCCCCTCATTGGATACTCACCACGCACACAAACACACACACCACAAAGAGGCACACACAACACAGAGACACACACCACACAGACACCCCCCCACAGGGACACACACATACACACCCTATAGGGACACATGCACTCACCCCACAGGGACACACACCATGGGGACATACACACATACACGCCCCACAGGAACACACAGACCCCATAGGGATGGACACACACCACAGAGATATCTCCCCCCCCCACAGGGACACACACACATACACAACCTATAGGGACACATGCACTCACCCCACAGGGACACACACACCCAAAGGGACATACACACATACACAGCCCACAGGGACACAGAGACACACACACACCCCACAGGAACACACAGACCCCATAGGGATGGACACACACCACAGAGACACCCCTCCCTCCACAAGGACACACATCACAGGGACACCACTTCCCCCCAAAAGGAAACACACCACAGGGACCCCCCCACAGGGACACACGCACACCACTGGGACACACACACACCCCAGGGACACACACACCCCAGGGATACACACACCACACAGACAGACACAGATGTGCACAAATCGCCTCACACAACTCGCCTCATACGTCTGGTATGTTTCATTTCCAAAAATAAACATCTGATTAAAAACAGCCAATGTGCAACACATGTGCCATATAGGGAATTAAGGCAGATGTCAGTCACATGAGCTGTCTATTATGTGTGTGTGTGAGGTAACATATACTGCCCGGCCGGGGGAGGGTTTACTATTGGCTGGAGATTTATCAGGCTGCCTATAGCAACCAATCACAGCTCAGCTTCTATTTTCCTACAGGTCATTAATATGACATATTCAAATTCTATTTTGTTATAGCTAACAGCAGTTATTTATTAACCCGGGCGTAGCCGGGTAGTATAGCTAGTACATAATAAAGTGCCTGTGTGATATAAAATGTTCAAAGTGCCTAAGTGCAATATACTTAGCTTTTTCCTTTTTACGATATTGAGCGGTTATCAGGTGTGATCTATCTATCTATCCATCCATCCATCCATCCATCCGATGGCATAGCTGAAAACTCAAGAAAGCGTAAAAATTCTCTTAAAGGCTCTCTTAAATTCACTAGGTTGAAAGCTACTGGTAGGCCCAATGGCTGTAAACTCAGATAACCTTAAGGTACCTTTACACGCCGCAACTATCACTGGCGATCGGTAGCAACCGAACGTGCGCGTGCACGTTTTTGACGGTTGCTACCGAACACCGATGCCACGTGTACACTTCGCAATTGCGCCCTCAACCTAAGGGAACGTGGCTCCCCGGAAGTTGAAACAGATCCTGCGGGAAACATCCGGTTGAATCCCTACGCCGCTTTACACGCCGCTATCCACAAAGGAATGTGGGCATACATGTTCTGCGCCTCTAGAACATAGGTGTGACAGAGTTGTGTATTCCGCGCCCCAAACACGCTGATTAGACAACGCAATAGCGTCATGATTGGCCAGCCTGCGCAGGAAGGCTGGCTAATACATGACGTCATTGCAATTGTGTAGTGTGAATGGACAGCTCTTTAAATATGGCGCCCTGTGCAGGGACAGCCAATGGTAACATAGTAGCCCCCACTAATCATCGCTGATGGGGCGCGGTATCCAGCACGCTGTGGCACGCCTCTGGGAAATCACTAGGCGACGCAGATTCCATCCCTATCGCCCGTTCACACGCCAAAACCAGGAAAATTCACCTTCAGGGTTGCCTCTGGTTTTTGAACAATGCTCTGAAACCGCAACTGGGAGCAATATCGAAAATCACGATCACTTTCCCTAATTACACGCCGCAATTTTGTAGCAATTTCAAGGCAACCGTGATGGAAATCCCGATTGCCTCACAGTTGCTACACTGTAGTTGCGGCGTGTAAAGGTACCTTTACGTTACCAGAGTTCTCAGCCACTGGGTCTTCCGGTGGCAGTTTTGGCCGCAAATCTTAAAGGGATGTTTAAGGAACATTTGAAGCTTCCAAACAGTTACCTAACAAAGTCGAGTTCGCCAACATTTTAGCAAAGTGCTCGGTACCCGAGCCCGGATCTGAATTGGGCAGGCTCGTGCCATTTGTGAAAACGGCAAATGTGGCACCTTCCACCCCAGACCTGGAGGGGGAGCTCTACTTGTTGCTTTAAGCAAGTTCCCTTAAGGATCCAGGCCTGAGGAGAGGAGTCAGTTAGTCTGCTCTGAGCAGTGAAGAGAGCAGTTAAGTCCAGTGAAGCAGCTTAGAGAAGGTGCTGGAAAGACGCGGTTGCTGGGCAAAGCAAGGCCCAGAAGCACGGGAGACTAACCTGCTGTGGAGAACCCCAGAGAGAGGGACGGAGGCCAGTGGAAGGAGCAGTAGGTCATAACAATGGACCAGATCTAGGATCCCTTTAGCTCACCTGGACACCGGAGTCCGAACCTGCAGAACATACACTGAAGCAGGAAAAGCCAGAGAAATTAGGAGGATCTATTCCCCTGAGGTACTAACTTAATAGAGACACTCAAACCTGACCAAGTACAGGACTAGGGGCCCAAGAGGAGTGTAGGGACTCCACAGAAGGCCCTCATTGTCGGTTAAAGAGTAAAGCCCTGAGAGGGAAGAAAGCGGCGAGCTCAGTTATAGGCAGGACTTACTCCAAACCACTGTACACAGTATCGGAGGAGGCTTCACAACTCTCAAGGGGAAAAATCCCAAATTGCATTGTGAACCTGGTAACTCTCTTGGACTGTACCTGTTACTGGACATCAGTAAAAGTTATCGAAACAAAGACTATTGTGTGTGTGAGTCTGCTTCCCCGACGCTGCCCACAGCATCCCCCGCAAGCCGATACTACGACTCCCCTGATCCACCCTTGCTGCCCTGAGGTAAAGCTACACCTGTGGTGAGCTGTACTACACTGAGCTGCACCACCATCACCTCAGCGGCCGGCTGCAGCGCTGGTATCCACCGTTACCAGGAACCACAGGTGGCATCACGACACTACTACCCCCATCCTCATCACCATTCCTCCTAATCCCCGCCACTGAGGGTCCAGGGCACGGAACCGGGAACTGACCAGCCGTGATCCCCCATCAAAGCAGTGGTCCTGCTCCGGCATCCGAGTACCCCCTACCCTGTCGACCGCCTCACAAACTTTTTCCAAACATGTTCACTCATCAGTAGAGGTGATCCAATAGAGTTTTTTACCAGGCTATTTGCACTCCCAGAGGTCTATGATCCAAAACTTCTTGTAATTTCACAAAGAGTTTTTTATTATTTCTTAAGAAAAGCACATACAATGCGTTTTGACAGTAAAAAATGTCTTCCTCAGGTATATTGTTAAAAGTGTTCCAAAGTTGGAATACTTTTACCTGAGGAAGACATTTTTTACTGTCGAAACGCGTTGTATGTGCTTTTCTTAAGAAATAATAAAAAACTCTTTATGAAATTACAAGAAGTTTTGGATCATAGACCTCTGGGAGCGCAAATAGCCTGGTAAAAAACTCTATTGGATCTATATTCCTATGGTAACTCGGTCTGAGCTACTTACTAGCTACCAGGGATTTGCAGCATACCGACTACTGAGGAAATCTACGCCTGGATACTTAATGGTCCCTAGTGACCGATACCCAAGTGAACAAGACCTTATAAAGGTGAGTGCCATCCACATCCACTTACGATCTGATTATACATTTACATTTAGATCGGTGCGCTTTCTTCCTTTCCTTTCCTTCTACCAGAAACAGTAGAGGTGATGCCGTTGAATGTGCTAATGGAGTGAGTTAGTTCCTATTTGATTTGTGCCAGGAGGTACTTGGATTATTTTTCAATAGTACAGCCTGCATAATGCAATATATGGGTCCTCTAGCAATGTGTAAATTAATTCCAACACTCTAGAAGCCCTGACATATAACTCATGACCACCACAACCTGTAGGCACTGTAGGGCCTCCTTCAGTATATAGAGTATATTTGAAATTACCTGTCCCTGAGCCAGCCATAGAAGAAGCTGATTTGAAGCAAGAGGATGTTTTTGATTAACGTTGCCTGTGTTATGTATTGCTGAAGCCAACAAGCTGCTCTTCCCTCTCCTCCTCCTATTTGAGATATTTTGTTTCTTCTAATCAGGAGGACTGGGTAAAATTTCTGCCCATTTGCCAAGATTGCAATTAATAACCATACCTCTACAGCTACCACTGGGACCATGCCTATTTTTGCTGCTGGGTTTTTCATTCAGTGTTTGGGAACTTTTAGGGTTACAATCCTCCATGCCAGATGATAAATTTTCTTTCCAATTAATTAAGCTCTGGAAGGAGGTCAAAACAGTGTTTTGGTAGCTAGTGACCAGGCCAAGAAAGGTGCTAACTGCAAGCGTAGGAGGGCGTGTGTCTTTAGGATGTGATAATTTTTGTGGAAGTCTATGCAGCCATAACTGATTCCATTAGCCCACTAACTTAGTTTGCAGCAAGAGTGAAGTGGGGATGGGCATTATTTTTTACCAATCCTCACAAATTGAATTGCAGATTGTACAAATTTGCGTGTGAACATGGATTTTAGGAAATTCTATATAAATTCAATCTCTGCTAAACTATAATGTACTGTATCTAGATAAACATGGAGTACTACTATTGACGACGATTCACCCAGTTTTACAGGTAGTCATTCTGTTTCTCATCCTCCCTCCTCTAGTCTACATGTTAGATATAGTGTAATATGCTGTTGGATTACTCAGGGATCTATTTGCAAATGAGAGCACAGACTACAACAAAAAACATTTGCAGGTGAACAAGTCTATAATTATCACACGAGGCAAATACAGTTAAGTACGGCAAGAGCAAGTTAATTAAACAGGCAGGTACTGAAAGATTCAAAAAATAGTTTACACAAATAATAAACTCTTAGCGGCCTGGGAACGGGAATCCATAGAAGAACAAGTCCAAACATTATTTAGTGCAGCTTTAAAAATAGTTCCAATGTCCAGAGTGCTGCACACAAAAAACAGTTCAGTAAGTGCTGGCAAGGCATATGAGGCTTACGTGACACAGGACAAGGTGAAGACAGCAGCAGAGTCTGGGTGTTCAAAGCACAGGCAGCTGGAAGCAGGAGAAAAGCAAGAGGCAGGAGCTGGAGTTGATCAGCAGGAAATGAAAAAGACTGGTACAGCATTGGAAGCCAGGGATTCAAACTGACTACTCGAGGGTAGGTGGATGGTAGGCTGAGGTTTATAAAGGCAGAGGGGAGCATCACATGATTAGGAGTGAAACAGTGAACACCATTTTGCAAAGGGGCAAAATGCACGGAATCTCAATAGAGATCCAAAGTCATAACATATAGATACCATCCTGTGATAATTCAAGCACCACTACAGCATTTTATTTTTATTGCACCATAGTAGTGGTGCTTTAAATGTAAATCCACTGAGCCCTATTATCTTCTGCCAACTTCATTCTTTTCTAGTGGCGCTCCAGTTGGTCTGCGGTGAAAAATGACTAGTCGGTAGCTCCAGTGTCTCATGGAGCGCAGCCGTGGGTAACTTTTAAATACATCTCTATGCAAGCCTCATTGTGGCCTTGTTCTGGCTCTCCAAGGGATGCACTGAGATCCTATGGCAAAGCTTCTAACTTCCAGACAGTCAGAAGCTGAAGGCACAAGATTGCACCACGGGATTGGTGAAATATGAAAATTCGAGAAGGTAAGTACAAGAGAGAGGTGTGGGGGAGGATGATGGGGGGGGGGGGTACATTTAAAGCACCACAACAGCTGGGCTAGAAAAAAAATAAAAAGACACTGTAGTATTGCGTTCATAAAATGTTTTCTGGCTGCCTTCACATTGCATTTAGGAAATTTAATTTTGCATTAGATCTACTCATTTATTATACAAATAAATTGTTGGGGACATGTGCTTTTATGCATAGTACTATATTGTTGAATTTTATATTATTTTATTAACGATAAATATATAGATGACATCAAACCATGTAAAATTAATTACCATGGTACAGTTTCAATATTTATTTTACAAGAACACATGGACATTTGACACAATGAGATGTGCTTTCCTATTCCCCTCCAAAAAATCACTTTTGTCCTCATGGCATATCTTATTTTTGAAACCAGGTACTATGGGAACTGTTGCCACGGAGATTGTAACCACGTGACGACTGGTTTAATAGTTTACTCTGTTGGTCTTTGATAGACAACATTATTGAATGAAAACCTCTTACATTTCGTAATTTAGTCCAACAAAGAAAGTGTTTCAATTTCACTGCCAGTTACGGCTACTAACGAATACATTTTATGTTATTCAAGCAGATAAAGAAAGCTACACTTAATTCTTACATATGCCTACCGGTATTAAATAGGAGCCCTATTAATCCTGGGTAAAATATAACCTATAGAGTAAATTGTTAAATTGTAAAGTGCCTAAAATTTCTGCTTATCCCCTTCATGACCAAGGACGTATCGATACGTCCTTTGCTATATTCCCTCTCTTTGATGCAAGCTCACTCAATGAGCTCATATCATCTCCCACGCTTGCCAGCTGATCTGATCAGTTGACACGTATAGCTAACAGCACTGTTAACCCTTTGGATCGTGCTGCCAATGACTGCTATTCCCCGCTGGCAATGTGATTGCAGAGCCTCGATGAAATGCCGTGACAGCGCAGGGTCAACTGATGTACCTTAATGCCATCATGAATCCACAATGCCTGACCTGTGTCACTGCCAGAAAGTGATCATTTGTGCTATGCAGAAAGATGCTGAAGAATCTCTCTGCATAACACAAGTGATCGCCCACTGCAGTGCTGAAGTGCCTAAGGGGACATGTAAATAAAAAAAATTTAAAAGTTTTAAAATATGAAAAAAATAAAAAAACAAAAGTACACATCATCCCCCTTTTGCCTCATTGACTTAAGTTGAGTTAATAAAACTATAAAAAAAAAACACATATTTAGTATAACCATGTCCAGAAATGCCTGATCCATCAAAATATAAAATCAATAATCAGATATGTAATCAGATAAACTTCATAATGTAAAAAAAGACTAAACGCTAAAATTAAGTTTTTTGTTCTGGTCGTCGTAGCATTGCAATGAAATGCAATAACAGCAATAAAGACAGTACATCTACCAAAAATGTTATCATTAGAAACATCAACTCAAGCCACAAAAAATAAGCCATAAAACACAAATGGTGCCAAAAGTACAGTCCTTTTTCTTTAAAAACTTCAGAATTTTTTCACCACTTATATAAAAGTAAATTTATACATGTTTGGTATCTACAAACTCATACTGACCTGAGGCATCATACTGGCATGTCAGTTTTACTATATTGTGAACATGATGAAAAAAAAATGCAAATAATTGTGTAATTGATCTTTTTTGGCAATTCCACCTACTTGCAATTTTTTCCCTATTTTCCAGTACACTGCATGGTAAAATAAATGATGTAATTCAAAAGTACAACTCTCCACAAAAAAACAAGCCCTCATATGTCTGTATTGATGGGAAAATAAAAAAAAGTTATGGCTCTTGGAAGAAGGGGAGTGTAAAATAAAAACAGGAAAATCACCTGGGGGTGAAGGTGTTAAAGGGTTAGTCACATATTGGTTAAAGGATATTATCAGATTGTGCTTGTCAGGGACTCCAGCAGGAAAGTAGAAATTCCTCTGGTAGACCACAGGCCTTGGTGGGCCCCAAACAGGATGAAGAGGAGGCTTTGCTGGTAACATTGCTGGTTTCAACTGAAATTATTTGTAGCCAATGTGACTGCATATTTGATTGGCTGTTGTGCCCCTCACGCAATGTGCTGGCATCTGTGATGAACCTGCCATCAAAGGAGTGTAAATATAAATAAATAATTTTAAAAAATTGACATAGAGCTTTGCTGTATTTCTCATTATCAGCGCAAATAATGTGGACAGCTATGAGTTGCCACCTCCAGCTGTGAGACCCGCCCATTATGAATCCTGTGAGTAAATATTTAAAAAACACACACACAAAAAAAATCCTTTATTTGAAATAAAACACACAGAAAAACCTCATTTTCCAATTTATTAAGCAAAACATATTCTCCAATCGTAATCAATAATGATGTCCCATGAAGCACATGAACTGTGCTCTGCTACATCCAGAGATTGCAGCAATAGAACAATCGTCTTATTATTGCAGAGTCTGGTATAACACTGACTGCTGTGGGGAGTGTGCAATGTCACTCACTGAGTCACTGAGGGCTTGATGAGCAGTCAGTGACTTAAGTGACCTGGGTGCAGGATTGCAGGACGTGGCTGCACAGCTGTCCGGCAATCCAGCAGCAGGTTCAACTGAGTTCATGGTATGGAAAAATATGCTGTGAACTCAGTTGAACCTGCTGCCGGATAGCTAGACAGCTTGCCGCCATGTCCTGCAATCTGGCAGCCAGGTCAACTGTGTTTTCTGACTGTCATGGCGATCCCGGTGTAATTCAGTGAGGGATGTCACTGCTCCCCACGGCAGTCAATGTGATCCCAGAGACTGCAGAGATATAATAAGAGTAGGTTAATTTTATCAGGGAGACATAGAATATCAAATATAAAATCCAGAAAATCTCATTTTCTAAATTATATAAATGTATTTGCATTTTGAAGAGAGGAATAAGTATTTGATCCCCTACCAACCATTAGGAGTTCTGGTTCTACAGACCAGTTGTATGCTCCTAATCAACTCGTTACCTGCATTAAAAACAGCTGTCTTAAATTGTGTCTTGTATAAAAGACTGCTGTCCACACACTCAATCAGTCAATCTCTAACCTTTATGGTGGGTTTACACGTTTCAATATCGTTGCGATATCGCAACTCAATGGCGCGGGAGCGCGCATTTAGTGCACGTTTCTCCCACATCGGAGGTTTACACGCTGCGATATTGGAATACAACGTCCGTGCGATGTCTACGCCCCCCAACCCAGGAACGACCATTTAACATGGGAGTGAACGGGTGACGTTGAACATCGCATCGTAGTTGGGCTCACACAGCACGATCCGGCTTCAATCTCTATTCAATATCGGAGCATTGAATAGCACGCTCATTCAATCCCCGATATCGCATTGACATCGTTCCTGCATCGTATGGACGTTCACACATACAAGCAGGAACGATATCGGGTCCAACGATCGAACCACGTGACTTTTCATTGAAATCGGACTCCGATATCGCAACGTGTAAACCCGCCATCAGGGCTTGGACACACTTTCCTAGTTACATCCGAGTTTGACTGAGGAGACTATGACAGAGCTGGAGCAGTGACCCTGAACGGCTTCTCCCTTTCTGGATGGGGAGTCTGGAGCTGCACAAAAACACAATCAGCTGAAAGCCCCATCCAGATAGGAAGAAGTCGTTCAGGGTCACTGCTCCAGCCCTTTCAGAGTCTCCTCAGTCAAACTCTGATGAGTGTGTCTGAGCCCTTACAACATTGGCAAGGCCAAAGAGTTTTTTAAGGATGTCAGGGAGAAGATCCTATAAACGTGAGATAAATGCGCATAGGGTCTTATCCTTTTTACAAAGGGTTATAGCGGTGTATATCAGGAACTGCTCACCTGGTTCGGTTGTGTCACCCACAACCGGTATAATCGCCTGTAAGATGGCTTGTAGAATGGCTGCTGCAGGGCCGCACCTTCACAATAACCGTGTAAACAGGAATGCTGTAATGGGACAAAATGCCGGAATGCCCACGCTGCCACCAAGAATCACCAGGAAACAAAGAGTTAACTGGGCAGATTTTTCTTTTATTCTATCATGATGTTCCCTGAGGAAGGAGCTCAGATAAAGGCTCTGAAACGCGTAGGATAGAATAAAAGAAAAATCTGCCCAGTTAACTCTTTGTTTCCTGGTGATTCTTGGTGGCAGCGCGGGTATTCCGGCATTTTGTCCCATTACAGCAGGGAGAAGATCCTAGACCTGCACAAGGATAGAATGGGCTACAAAACCACAAGTAAGACACTGGGTGAGAAGGAGACAACTGTTGGTGCAATAGTAAGAAAATAGAAGAATTACAGAATGAGTGTCAATCGACATCGATCTGGGGCTCCATGCAAAATCTCACCTCGTGGTGTATCCAGGATCATGAGGAAGGTGAGAGATCAGCTTAAAACTGCACGGGCGGAACATGTCAATTATCTCAAGGCAGCTGGGACCACTGTCAGCAAGAAAACCATTGGTAACATATTATGCTGTAATGGATTAAAATCCTGCAATACCTGGAAAATTCCAATGGTCAAGAAGGCACATGTGCAGGCCCATCTGGAGTCTGTGAGTGAACACCTTGGTGATTCTGAGAGTGATTGGGAAAAGGTGCTGTGGTTAAATCAGACAAAATTTGGCATTAACTCAACTCGCTGTGTTTGGAGGAAGAGAAATGCTGCTGATGACTCAAAGAACACCGTGCCCACAGTCAAGCATGCTGGTGGAAATATTATGTTTTGGGGGTGTTTCTGTGGCACCCCACTGGTCAGGCATTACAAGTGGGGTACTACACCCAAAAATGAGCATGTGGTCATCCCTGTTGTAAGTAGAATGTAGAACACTGTGGAAGGAACCAATCCCAAAACACACCCACCAATATAACCGGGGGAGGTCCCAGAGTTAGTTGGAGAGTTGGAGGGAAAGCGTGAGAGAAGCAAGGTGGAACACATGGGGAGTCTTCAGGAGTGTCTTCCCTGAGGAAGACAGAGAACGAGAGCTTACCTGAGAGAGAAAGGGGGCTTCAAATGAGGGCTAGAGAAAGGCGTAGCCCAGACAGAAAGGTCCTGACTTGTACACCCGGAGTACACAGGCCTGACAACGCGGCCTGGAGTGTTCACCCGATAACGGACCAGGTCTGCTCTATATCTACCCTCTGTCACCTGACTACGTGTTTGCCCACCCACTGTCTCTAAACCCACCACCCCTTGCCTGCCTAGAGTACCCACGCTCTGGGTTGGGTGCTGCCCTCTACTGCTACGTGGGTTGTGTGGGCAGTGAGGGTGTTGGTGTTCAACTGTCGTCCTACCTTCCTGGCTGCAGTTCCCTTTGTGGCCTCCTTGACGCAGGGGCGCCACATTCTCCCGGAGTTAAACCAGCGCGTCCTCGCACTGCCCGTCATGGCTCCCCCTGAAAAATTTTTTATTTTATAACCAACATTAACATTACGAATTCTTGGTTTCTTCCTATCCTGGAGGTACGATTCTTATAACGTTGCATAAATTAAGTATATACAAGTGCATGGGTACATCTACATCACTACCCTTCTGGACCTCTACCGGGTCTAATGCTACAACGCATTCGCTTTACTTTAGGTAACACATGTAAAACATTACTTTCTATCAAAAGTATAAAAGTTCTTTTCTTCAAAAGTGCAAAAAGGTTCAGAGTTCAAAAGTTTCAAAAAGTGCTAAAAGTTCAAAAAGCAGTTCAAAGTTCAAAATTCAAAGTTCACAAAGTCTCATGCACCGTCGCTCACATGCAAAGCTGGTCTTAAAATCATAGGGGAGCACACAAGGTGCTCAACTATTTACAAGGAAGTTTGTATTACATAATCGTCCGTGATATTGATTGTTCATAGACACAGAAGACAAACAAGGAAAGCTAACATTCATTTATGATTGGGATGGGGACAGCAAGGGTTACACCTCATTCACACTTACAGTTTCTTCTTGCTGGATGCAGAACCCGTGTCTTCACTCCTTTTGCTGCTTCCAAGGTAGCATCTGCAATGTCCTCTTTCTGGGATACACCTCCAGGTCTTATATAGCAGTTATTAACAGGTAGCTGTCCGGGGTTTGAGTTACAGTATCTATCATGATCTTGGGTGTAACAGTCTCAACAATTGTTACAGGATCCATGTTTACTTCCATATCCGTGTATCTTGGCACATCTGGATCAGCGATGGACTCTAGGCCTTCTAATGCAGGGATCTCATCCTCCTCTGTTGTGCTTAAACAAAGTCTCTGAACTTTTACGCCGTATGGGCCGTGTTCCCCTTCGACTACATGGTATGACACCCATTCACCGATCTCCACTTGTCTGTCCGGGTGCGCAGATGGTAGCTGTTCTTCTACCTCTCTCTTATTGATGAATATGTCCCGCTGGGTACCTGGTTCGCGGGCAAAGGCAAAGCCCCTTTCCTCAATGATTTTAACAATTCGCCCTTCATGCCTTGGGGATCTCTACACTTCCTTATCCCTCCTTGCTGCATTTTTGGCTTCTTTGGCGCGAGCGATCATAACCTGCTTCTGAACCTGCCGCTTTATTTCTTCCTTCTCCCATTTTCTTACACATCGTCTGATGTATTCCTCACGTGTAATTAACTCTGCTGGCCCACTTTACTGCTTGGATCTCCCAGGAAGCCCATTTAATCCTCACAGTTCTCATCTCTCTCCCACCAGCAGCGGAGCTGCTCCCCTCTCACCTCAGTCGTAGTCGGTGATGGTACCAGGGGCTCCGGCAGGGACAACCATTTCTCCTCCAGGGCTCCTAGTGGCTCGGCTTCTTTCTTTGCAGGGCGCGGTGCAGCTCTGGGTACAGACAGGTCCACCAGGGTCGCCGTGCGGCATCTCTCCTCGCTCACTGCTCGATAACGGGTAGCTCCAACCCAGCCGGGTTGCGTAGATAAAGTCTGGTAAGTCTGATGGTGATCAATATTTATTTGAGTCCGGGTCCTGCGCTCTTCTTGGGCCCGTGTCATCCGCTGGGGTTGTAGCCACTGCACACCCCACCGGGTGTCTCGGACCTCCGGACGCTCTCTGCCGCCTTCTGCCATTCTATCATGATCACTAAAGTTCTATCCCTGGCCGGGTTCCTCCACCAGTTCGCTCCGTGGGCCCTCCGGGATCACTTGAGATCTCTCGTGTATAGTATTCTCCTTGGCGCCCTCTACTTCCGTCCTCGTGTCTCGCAATGGTGACTGCTTCGTTTCTGGTTGCTCATCCAGCCCCTTCCTGATGACGATTTCCCCTCTGGCTCCCGCCAGCTTCTCATTGGTAGGTGGTCTTAGGGGCGGAGGCTCTTCTTTTGGATTGATGGCTAGCTCTCCCGGAGTTAAGGGGAGCCAAGGCGGGTCCTTCTTTTCACGCCTTGGACTGGGTTGGCCCACAATGGGGGGTCTGGGCAAGCCTCCTCTGCACATGGCGTTAAGCTTCCATGGCCGCCATTAAGGTCAGATTTTGGCGGGAAAGTCCAGAACACTTATTTAGGCACACGGAGTCCAATTCTTTTGGACCGGTACATCCTGTTCGTGATGCCAGGTTTATGTCGAGCCCCTCGGGACAGGGCACTCAGTACCGGACCGGGTCTGCTACTGGGGATATATAGGACAAGTCTGGCTCAAACCGCAAGCGTAGGTGCCCAGGGAAGGAGGAATAACTATATATAAAGCTTAACCTGGCACTCTACTTAAAAAAGCAAGAGAGGGTTGATCCTTTTGGTGTTTTTTTATTTGTGGAGTTTGTGAAAGTTCATCAATCATCAAACGTTTCGGCTCATGCAAGAGCCTTCATCAAGTGATTCTTGTATGCAGTAGTGGGAGTGTTACTCCACTTTTTAGCTCAATTAGATAGGTGTATGTTGCCCATGGAGGCCTCTGTTTGATAGGGAATGCAGTCCGAGATCCAAATTAGTGGATACACAGACGTGGTCTGGCTGAGCGTATGGGGGTCCATACATCAAGGTCCATCACATGGTTAGCAGAAAGGCAGTTTTATGGCTCCTGTCCTTGTGTTGAAGTTTTGTGCATCATGCAGTCATGCTGGAGGACTGGTGGCAGGAGGCTCCTGCCACCAGCCCTCCAGCATGACTGCATGATGCACAAAACTTCAACACAAGGACAGGAGCCATAAAACTGCCTTTCTGCTAACCATGTGATGGACCTTGATGTATGGACCCCCATACGCTCAGCCAGACCACGTCTGTGTATCCACTAATTTGGATCTCGGACTGCATTCCCTATCAAACAGAGGCCTCCATGGGCAACATACACCTATCTAATTGAGCTAAAAAGTGGAGTAACACTCCCACTACTGCATACAAGAATCACTTGATGAAGGCTCTTGCATGAGCCGAAACATTTGATGATTGATGAACTTTCACAAACTCCACAAATAAAAAAACACCAAAAGGATCAACCCTCTCTTGCTTTTTTAAGTAGAGTGCCATGCTACTGGGGATGTCACGAATGGTCCTGGTCCGGACCGTGTCCCTGGCCTGACAGTGAAAAGGGAATATTTACAGGGGATAATGTCAGTCGTGACGCCACCCACAGTGTGTGGCCAGTAGTGGGGCCACCGCTGCCGCAAAACCTCCGGGGATGATGTAATGGCAGCTAAGATGGAATAATTCTTCGTGGGCAGAACTGTGTTCCCTGGGGCAGTGTTCGTAAAGTCTATAATGTAGTGTGCAGGCCTTGTGCTGAGTGTAGTACACTTACTGTCCAGATGCTGCAGAAATCCTCCTTCAGTGTTGGAGCTGACAAGCTGTGGCTCTAGGGCCCGGTATCACCGTCCCTCTCTTCCCTCACACTCCTGGGGTGCTGGCTTCAGACTTGCTTTCTCTCTGCGGCTTGCACTGGCTCTTCCAGATTCTGCGCTCCTTACACCCTACTCGTCCAGGACGTGTGATTCTGTCTTTGCTGCTCAGCCTACATCGGCCTACTGACTCCTTTCTCCTCCCCCTGCTCTATATCTACCCTCTGTCACCTGACTACGTGTTTGCCCACCCACTGTCTCTAAACCCACCACCCCTTGCCTGCCTAGAGTTCCCAGGCTTCGAGTTGAGTGCTGCCCTCTACTGCTTCATGGGTTGTGTGGGCAGTGAGGGTGTTGGTGTTCAACTGTCGTCCTACCTTCCGGGCTGCAGTTCCCTTCGTGGCCTCCTGGACGCAGGGGCGCCACATCTCTGTCCTGCTTCATTGACTTTTCTTAATGGTTTTCCTCGTGCCGGCATCAGGTAACACTGCCCCAGAGGATTAGCTCTACCTGTAGGGAGTTCCTCCACCATAGCCGCAATACCACCACCCTCCGCAGGACTGTGGTGGCGCTGGTGTCTAGTCACTAGGCATTACAGGTGGTGTCACGTGATAAAAACTTCAACCCTTTAATTTGGCGACTGTCTCCCCCTCGGGGCCACGGGTCTGGGCAGGCCACCAGTGAGATCCCCCACCGAATCTGAGGGCCCAGACATCTGAGTTCCCATACCCTGGGGCGGTACAGGTAGTTAACCATAACGTCTGGCGCTCAAAAACAGGATCGTGTGCCTGGTGCAACCGGGTACTGTGTGCCTTTGAACTTTTTGGACTAAAAAGAACTTTTACCGCCATTGTACGGCAATGAGAACTGGTTCCCACCATTTGTACTGGGAACCCCAAGATGGTGATTTAATTATGTAAAGGACCATGTGCAGGCCCAAGGATGTGCCTCAGCCCCTTAATGAAGGAGGGTCTAGACGGAGGCACGAAAATGTTTGGCCGCTCCTATGGCCATCAATCAATCAAGAGGGCGGCCCAACAGAAGTGGCCCCTGGGAAGCCATTACACGCCCATAAAGGGACAGCCAGAAGGGAAGGACACAATAGAAAGTACGACATACCCGGCAATATGGCAACCAGGTGGACGGACATTCTCCAACAAGTGGAACAGGAGGCCCGTGCTGCCCGTGATGATTTGGAAGCCCCGTCCCTGCTAACGGATGAGGGCAATGCCGAGTACTGGATGGTCACATTCTGGGACTTGCAGAGCCGACTATCCGAGATGCTAGAGTGGGTAGTACGGCAGTGGAATGCGGAGCAAGCCGCGGGGCTCAGAAGCAGAGCTGTGGATAGGAGAGCGAGAGAAGCCACAGCCGCTGCACAGGCTGTAACAGATTTACTGGCTGCCATCCCACCTGTTCAGACTCAAGAGGCAGGAGTCCAACCTGACTTCCCAGAGAACCTGCCCACTGCTCCGGCTAACACCCCGGTGGTAGAGACCCGAGACCTGGAGGAAGAACCGGACATCATTGGGGAGAAGGTTGACGACGGCCTGGATAACATCACCAGCCTAGCCAAGGATGACTCCGCGGAGGACGAGGAGGAGTTGTTTTACAGTCCCGAAGCTGCTGGAAATCGTACCGTGGAGCTGGCATGGTGGACTGACCAGCGGAGGCTACCTGTTTCTGTGTCAAGCTGCGTTGCCAATGTTACCACCGTCCTGGAGACCCCATTACACCGTATTACACCACCGGAGTATACCTCCTCGGTTAGCAAGTCCGACCAGGAAGCCCGACGAAAGACTGGCACCATAGTGTCGTTTAACTACGTGGATGGCTGGGGATTCATACGCGAGCCAGGACTGCGTGAAGAAATCTTTGTGGTGCGTAGAGACATTGAGTCACACCTGCGTTGTGGTCACCTGGACCGGGATGTGTACCGTGGAGACGAGGTAACTTATGAGAGACATGCGGGGCCACTTGGGTGGTTCGCTATTCCAATGACTTCTTGAGTAAGATATCAGAGTTACATTTGGAAGACGATATGAGGATGGTTGTTTGTGACGTCGAATCCTTATATACGTCTATAAGACATGAAGATGGACTAAGGGCGGTTAGATTATTTCTTGACTCTTCAAATATGGACTCTGATTTTGTCACTTTTCTTCTCCAGATTTTGGAATTTGCATTGACTCATAATTTTTTCCTCTTTAAGGGAGTACCCTACCTACAGCTCCAGGGAGCTGCTTTGGGGGCGGCTTTTGCCCCCTCATATGCAAATTTGTTCCTGGGGCTGTGGGAGAGGGAAATCTTCCAAAGCAATCCGATACCTCTCAGTGACCATGTGTTATCATGGTCAAGATACATCGATGATGTATTCATGGTATGGCAGGGTTCTGATGTTGATCTTGGAGAATTCATGAAGACCTTGAGTACAAATGATGTAAATATCAAACTCACCTATAAATCTAGTGACCAGATGGTTGATTTTCTAGATGTCAAACTTCAGAAGGATGAGTTTGGATATATACAAACAGAGGTATACAGGAAGGATACTGCAGTGAATGCTTTACTCCATGCCTCTTCCTTTCACCCGAAACCCTTAATAAATAGTATCCCAGTAGGACAATTTCTAAGAACTAGAAGAATCTGCTCATCTCAATCTTCTTTCCAGAGACAAGCAAAAGAGTTATCCGAGAGGTTTGAAGAATGTGGATACTCTAGAAGAAGTATAAAGAAGGGATACAAAAGAGCTATGGAGAAAAAAAGAGAAGAACTAGTATTTTCAAGAACTAAGAGGGAGAGTCAACCACAGGTGAGATTTATCTCTACATATAGGTGGAAGGAGGTTACAGAGGCAGTAAACAAATTTTGTCACATCATACGTGCGGATGAGGTGTTAGCCAGACATGTGGAGGAGAGACCAGCAATGACGTATAGGAGGGCCAATAACCTACGAGACCTTCTGACACATAGCCAGTATGAAGCCTTATATCCGGCACGAGGGTTTGGATCCAGTGGACCTAAGTGGGGTTTTTACACCTGTAGGGACTGCATTGCATGTCCGAACATGACAAGGACTTGTAATTTTAAATCGGTAGACCAGAATGAAGAATTTAGAATTACTAGACATATTACATGTAGCACGACTCATGTAATATATTACGCAGTATGCCCATGTAATCTCATTTACGTAGGACTCACCACTAGACCCCTTAAGGTCAGGATTAGAGAACACGTCTTGGATATTAAAAATGCATCGAAGGAGGAAGATCTAACATTTATGAAACCTCTGGCAAAACACTTTAAACAAAAGCATTCGTGCAATGGTGGTTTACTGAGGGCCTTTGGAATTGACTGTATTCCGATAAATTTGCGTGGAGGAGATATGGGGAAGAGATTAGCACAATTGGAAACATGTTGAATACACAAAATAAAATGCCTTCGACCACACGGGCTGAATGAGATTCTGAGCTTTGCCCCATTTTTATGAAGTTTAGGTATGTTTATGTTTTTATTTTTCTGAGATGTCTTTATAACTTTGGTGCTTTTTATTACTTTACAGAATCCTAGGATGATGAAGATGAAGATATACTTTTAATGATCCACAGATTTTTCACAAAGAAATTATTTCTACTTTTTTGAGTGTTTTTTAGACATTGCCATTTTTTATAAATAATTTTTTAGCACAATTTTGTGTATTTTAGACTAATTGGGATAGAAATGATATCTGGTAACGATTATTTGATGTATATTATTTTTTATTTTTTTGATTATTATTATTATTTTCTTTATAATTATATATATATTATTTTTTTATTTATTTTTTATTATATAAATTTCTTCACAATAATCAATTTATTTTTTTATTTTTTTTATTTTTTCACATTTTTTGTATTATTTTTGGTTTTATTTTTATTTTCTTATTATATTTTTTATATATTTTTTATATTTATTATTGTTTTTATTTTTATAAAAATAATTATAAATTATTTTTCTTTATTTTATTTTTTTTTTCATTTATTATTTTTTTCATTTTTATTTTGTATTTTTTATTTATATATATTCTTTGATTATTTAGTTATTTTTATTTTTTATTTATTATTTTTTCCTGTTGTATTTATTTCTATTTTTATTTTTATTTCTACTTTTTTGCCAATAAAATATTGATTACCACTATAATTGGTAAAATCCCATGCACACATGTTTCTATTGACCCATAGACACAAATCCCTTACTATTGGTAATGAATTGATCGTCCTATCTGAGTCTCATTTACATTTTTACACTTAGGCCTCTTGCACACTATTTGCGGTGCTGCGGAGTCAATTGCGGCTGTCAGTGCGGAGTCTATTGCGGACGCTATTGCAGTCTATTGCAGACGCTATTGCAGACTGCATTGCGGATCCCATTGCAGATACTCTCTGATGGTCATGTGGTTTCCCCCCTCCCCTCTTTTGGTCATGTGGCTGCCTCTGCTGAGGTCACTTCCTTCTTTTCATGGTTTCCACGGAGATCAGAGCTTACAGAGGTTTTCTGCACCTTCCAAGGATCTCCTGAGGGCCGACACTAGCCCATTGGTGTGCAGAGCTAGGCACTGCAGCTGCTGCCTGAATAGATGCATTGAAAAAGTGAGTTAATACAATTGCAGCGGTAGCGGCGGCCCCCCGACACCGAGGATTGACTGCATGGGGACCGGAGGCTGCAGGAGAAGGCTGCCGCTCGCCCGGGGGGGGGGGAAGCTGTGTGCGCCGGGATGGGGAGGGGAAGGGGGAAAGCTGTGTGCTGGGGAGGGAGATGTGCTGCGGGAAAGCTGTGTGTTGTGGGAAAGCTGTGTGCTGTTGGAAAGCTGTGTGTTGTGGGAAAGCTGTGTGTTGTGGGAAAGCTGTGTGTTGTGGGAAAGCTGTGTGCTGTGGGAAAGCTGTGTGTTGTGGGAAAGCTGTGTGCTGTGGGAAAGCTGTGTGTTGTGGGAAAGCTGTGTGTTGTGGGAAAGCTGTGTGCTGTGGGAAAGCTGTGTGTTGTGGGAAAGCTGTGTGTTGTGGGAAAGCTGTGTGCTGTGGGAAAGCTGTGTGTTGTGGGAAAGCTGTGTGCTGTGGGAAAGCTGTGTGTTGTGGGAAAGCTGTGTGTTGTGGGAATGCTGTGTGTTGTGGGAAAGCTGTGTGTTGTGGGAAAGCTGTGTGTTGTGGGAAAGCTGTGTGCTGTGGGAAAGCTGTGTGCTGTGGGAAAGCTGTGTGTTGTGGGAAAGCTTTGTGTTGTGGGAAAGCTGTGTGTTGTGGGAAAGCTGTGTGTTGTGGGAAAGCTGTGTGCTGTGGGAAAGCTGTGTGTTGTGGGAAAGCTGTGTGTTGTGGGAAAGCTGTGTGTTGTGGGAAAGCTGTGTGCTGTGGGAAAGCTGTGTGCTGGGGGAGGGAGATGTGCTGGGGAAAGATTGCAGACCGTGGCAGGATGTACGCAACACACAGACACTCTCAGGTTCAAACCAACTCCTTTATTTTATTGTTTCTATTTATAGCCTCCGGTTTGTGGTCTTACTTGCCATCGAGGTAGCGTCTTCTACCATCATGCCGCTATGAAAAGACGAACTTTTGCTTTTATGTTTGGCTTGGGATGCCCTTGAGGAGGCAAGTGCAATGTGTTTATCCTACACTTTTAACCATGAATCGCATATTCACAGTTAACTTACAGTTTGTTTTATTCTAAGGAGCCCCAATCAGAAACTGAAGATGAGGAGGAGGATCCTGCTGCCAAGAAGCGTCGGTTTTGGGTCCATCCCATAATTTCGCAAAGGCAAATGAAGGGACACTTTTCCTTGTTATATGGGGATCTTCGGAAACATCCGGAAAAGTTTTTGGCTTTTTGCAGATTGTCAATACCTACTTTCGATAAGCTGCTTGCGCTTGTGAGGCCCAGGATTACATTCAGAGATACAACGTTTAGGAAAAGCATTTCTGCAACTGAGCGTCTGCTAGTTACACTAAGGTAAGTTTGCATTTGCATTGTGGGTTGTGTTATGTGCTATACTTATTACTAAACTCCCTTTATCTCAATTCCCTTACAGATTTTTGGCTACTGGCAACTCTTTTTCAACCATCCATTTTGAATTCCTGTTGGGCATCTCAACGATTGGGATGATAGTCTGTCAGACCTGTGACGCGATATGGCAACAACTGAGACCGGTAGTGATGCCGCTACCTTCCATCCAAGGCTGGCTGGACATTGCAACTGGTTTTGAGGATGTTGCCAATTTCCCCAATTGTGTCGGGGCCTTGGACGGCAAACATGTGAGGGTGAAGAAACCGCCCAAATCAGGCTCCCGATTCTTCAACTACAAACAATATTGCTCGATAGTTCTGTTAGCTGTGGCAGACAGCAACTATCGGTTTGTATTTGCAGATATCGGGGCCTATGGAAGCTCTGCGGATGCTCGCATCTTCCTGAATTCATGATTTTGCCAGCGGCTTCTTTCCAACCAGCTTTCCCTGCCGGCTGCAAGAGTGCTACCTGGTTCCTCAGGTCCTCCTGCCCCATTTGTGTTTGTTGCAGATGAGGCTTTTGGGCTGAGTTCTAACCTTCTGCGTCCATTTGCACGCAGAGGATTAGATACCAGGAAGCGGGTCTTCAATTACCGTCTCACACGGGCTCGCCGTTTCATTGAATGTGCTTTTGGAATTTTTTCAAGCAAGTGGAGAGTTTTCCAAAGCTGCATTCAAATGGAACCCAAGAACGTGTGTAAAGTAATTCAGGCCGCTGTCGTTCTTCATAATTTCTGCAGGGATAATGACAGTGCTTGGTCTGTGGTGGCTGAGTCACCTGCAGCATCCACACCAGAAGATTCAGGGTCACAGCCATTTCAGGGTCGGACAGCAGTATGTGGACAAAGGGTGCGAGACTTATATGCTGCTTATTTTATTAGTCCTGAAGGAGAAGTCCCATGGCATACTGCCTCCGACTACTAATGTTGATGATTGTGACATGTATATGAAGGTGTTGAAATGCCTAGGCATATATGTTTGTTTTGTGTAGTCTACCAAAAACGTTTGGGGTTTTGTGAACATACACTGCGAGGCAGAATATCTAGGCATCTCTTCCGGACAGATTCTCTGCTGTGGTTCGTTTTTATGACATATTTTGACAAGAACTGTAATAGTGCTCCATCATGCCCCAATGTGGTTATGCAGGCCCTCACTTTTACATGCATACACTTTTTTAAATAAAACAATTATCCGATCTGATTCTGCTTCTATTTGTGTGTGTGCAAGGTGGTCGTAATCGAGCTGCTGACGATTGTAAGATCGGAAGATAGTGATGGGTTTTGTGTGTGAACAACCATGACAAGTCTCTAGCTTTTAACACAAATTCATCAGTGACACACAGAAACTCAAGTGTATATAACAAAGTGTTAACTTTATTTTTAAAATTGGGGCATAGTATTAACTTTTTAGGAAAAACGGTGTAGTGCACAAACCTGAGTAGTACATTAACAAATATTAAAGTGCACAAACCTGAGTAGTACATGAAGAAATATTAAAGTGCACAAACCTGAGTATTACATTAACAAATATTAAAGTGCACAAACCTGAGTATTACATTAACAAATATTAAAGTGCACAAACCTGAGTAGTACATTAACAAATATTAAAGTGCACAAACCTGAGTAGTACATTAACAAATATTAAAGTGCACAAACCTGAGTAGTACATTAACAAATATTAACGGCAGTATTAATTAGGGATAGTGGAGATATCCGGCGCTCCAGGAATAATACTGCAAAAATCTGACACCATTACATTAGGCGCAATTGAAGTTGGCTGTGCCAGATTTTGCGGGATTGTTTCAAGATTCTGGTATTGGCCAGTTTCCCTAGAAGCGTGCCTTAGCAGTGCTGGTCTTACAAAGGTTGAGGATTGTGTTTGCGGGTACCGTATCATGGGCCCATCATACCTCTGCGCCATGCTACCCATGTAGCCCATATACGTGGATGCAGGGGGTGGGGGTGGTGGAGGGGGTGCCGTATCAAAATTCATCATATGCAGCTGTGCATTGGCAACTGCTTTAAACATGTGGCCTGGGTAAGTCAGCCCTGCAGCAGCTGCCAATACAGCCATGATGGCATTTTGAGTGGCAAGGTGCCATTCCTCTGGAATTTTCCTCATACTCTGCTCCACAGTGCGTCCAAAAGCAGCCGCAGAGTCGTTCTGGTGCTCGTCCAGCATATCTAACACCTTTGTTTTGAAGGCTTCATTAAGTGCTGGGGAAGGAACACTCGCTGGCCTGCCCCTTTTCCGTGGCCTTCTCTCCGGGCAGGGCGCTCGCTGACTGAGTTCGGACGCTACAGGGCTGGCCTCTGAAGTTCCGGGTGTGGCGCCAGTGGCTGAACAAGGGGACCCTTCTGATGGCACTTCCTCTTCTGGGAGTGTGTCTACTGTCCTGAAATTAACAATTTGGAATAATGTATTTGTACGTTTGGTTTTGGTAAGCTAATTACTCAAGGGTGTGGGATAAACCTGATATCTATACTCCAATATGCAATGCTGAGAGCGAGGATTGTTTAAAAAAGGCCCTGAAATGGTATTTTGCTACGTGAAAAGTGTGGATGCAACTACTGAAAATACTCACGGCCGATTGTCCATAGTCGATGTAAGGAACAGCAATTGGTCCCAATATCTGTACTGCGGCTTTTGTCGTCCGGAACCACCGGGGACCTTTTTCTTAAATTCCTTCCGGAACTTGTCACGCAATGACCTCCATTTATCACGGCATTCTTTGCCTGTTAGAGAAAAAACTATTTTAATACATCTCAAAGTCCAGCACGCAAGGATGGTTACCCCTCTTTCTCCTCCAAACAAAACAGTATCCCTCCCCCCTTTTACTCCTGCCCGCCAACACTCTCTCCTGCCCTCCTTTTTCCTCCTGCCCCCCCCCCCCAACACACTCTCCTGCCTCTCTTTCTCCTCCTGCCCCCACCCACAGTAGCGTAGCTGGCGGGGGGGGCAGGGGGAGGGCGAGTGCCCCGGGCCCCCCGGCCTAGGGGGGGCCCCGTGTCCTGTGGGGGAGGCCCGTTCCCCGTGTCGGCCGCCACGACTACCCCTAACCCTACCCCTAACCCTACCCCTAACCCTGCGTACTGCAGCTCACCTACCCAAATCACTGCGAATATTGGTGGTAGCCTCTTCCCAGCGCTCTTCATATATATGGTGACAGATGGTGTCCCACGACTTCTCCCTCTTTTCTCTATCTGAATAACAAGGGGAATTTGTGTCCCATATAGCTGGGTGATCAACCATCAGCTCCAGAAGCTTATCAACAGGAAAGGGTGCCATGGGTGGTGATGAGCAGATGCAAGGGGTCTGTGTTGCTGCTTTTCTTCCTGGGAAGACTCTAGAAAAAGACAATGCACGCTCTCTGTTTTCTGTTTGCAAAACAACATTTCTTTAGTTCTATAGCAACAGGGAACCAACGTTTAGGTCCAAACCTTGGACCTTGATCACGGTACTTGCTGTAATTTGTATATAAATACAAATCAATACATACAGTGCTCAAAGAAAAGAATATATACATATAGTACCGTATATACTCGTGTATAAACCGAGTTTTTCAGCACAAAAAATGTGCTCAAAAGTTCCCCCCTCGGCTTATACATGAGTCATATTCTCGGTATACAGCCCCCCATCAGTGGTGTATACAGGGCCCCCCCTTGCTGCCAGCCACCTGTAAAGGAATAGATCATTATACTTATCCCTGTCCTGTCGCCGCCGCCGCTCTCTGACACCGCGCGTTCCTCCGGCTTCATTCGGCGTGTTCCTGCTGAATGAAGCCGGAGGAACGCGCGGTGTCAGAGAGCGGCAGCGGCAACAGGACAGGGATAAGTATAATGATCTATTCCTTTACAGGTGGCTGGCAGCAAGGGGGGGGGCCTGTATACACCACTGGGCCCTGTATACACCACTGGGGCCTGTATACACCACTGGGGAGGCTGCTGTATATACTGCTGGGGCCTGTATATACCACAGGGGAGGCTGCTGTATACTACTGGGGCTGCTGTATATACTGCTGGGGCCTATATATACCACAGGGGAGGCTGCTGTATACTACTGGGGCTGCTGTATATACTGCTGGGGCCTGTATATACCACAGGGGAGGCTGCTGTATACTACTGGGGCTGCTGTATATACTGCTGGGGCCTGTATATACCACAGGGCAGGCTGCTGTATACTACTGGGGCTGCTGTATATACTGCTGGGGCCTGTATATACCACAGGGGAGGCTGCTGTATACTACTGGGGCTGCTGTATATACTGCTGGGGCCTGTATATACCACAGGGGAGGCTGCTGTATACTACTGGGGCTGCTGTATATATTGCTGGGGCCTGTATATACCACTGGGGAGGCTGCTGTATACTACTGGGGCTGCTGTATATACTGCTGGGGCCTGTATATACCACAGGGCAGGCTGCTGTATACTACTGGGGCTGCTGTATATACTGCTGGGGCCTGTATATACCACAGAGGAGGCTGCTGTATACTACTGGGGCTGCTGTATATACTGCTGGGGCCTGTATATACCACAGGGGAGGCTGCTGTATACTACTGGGGCTGCTGTATATACTGCTGGGGCCTGTATATACCACTGGGGAGGCTTCTGTATAGTACTGGGGCTGCTGTATATACTCCTGGGGCCTGCATATACCACAGGGGAGGCTGCTGTATACTACTGGGGCTGCTGTATATACTGCTGGGGCCTGTATATACCACTGGGGAGGCTGCTGTATACTACTGGGGCTGCTGTATATACTGCTGGGGCCTGTATATACCACAGGGGAGGCTGCTGTATACTACTGGGGCTGCTGTATATACTGCTGGGGCCTGTATATACCACTGGGGAGGCTGCTGTATACTACTGGGGCTGCTGTATATACTGCTGGGGCCTGTATATACCACAGGGGAGGCTGCTGTATACTACTATGGCTGCTGTATATACTGCTGGGGCCTGTATATACCACTGGGGAGGCTGCTGTATACTACTGGGGCTGCTGTATATACTGCTGGGGCCTGTATATACCACAGAGGAGGCTGCTGTATACTACTGGGGCTGCTGTATATACTGCTGGGGCCTGTATATACCACAGGGGAGGCTGCTGTATACTACTGGGGCTGCTGTATATACTGCTGGGGCCTGTATATACCACAGGGGAGGCTGCTGTATACTACTGGGGCTGCTGTATATACTGTTGGGGCCTGTATATACCACTGGGGAGGCTGCTGTATACTACTGGGGCTGCTGTATATACTGCTGGGGCCTGTATATACCACAGGGGAGGCTGCTGTATACTACTGGGGCTGCTGTATATACAGCTTGGGCCTGTATATACCACTGGGGAGGCTGCTGTATACTACTGGGGCTGCTGTATATACTGCTGGGGCCTGTATATACCACAGGGGAGGCTGCTGTATATTACTGGGGCTGCTGTATATACTGCTGGGGCCTGTATATACCACTGGGGAGGCTGATACCACTGTATATACCACTGTATATACCACTGGGGATCCTGGTTAAAGGATGCCTGTAGACATAAATATAAGTGGTGCACATTAGGAGGCAATAGAGCACAAAGCAGTGTATTGATCTAGCTTTTGCTGTACTTAGCAAATAAATATTCACTACAATGGCATTGTGCAGATCACAGTTTGTTTGGCACTCTGTTTCCATAGACATTGCTAACCTGGCTCTAGGTGGTCTATATCTTTTTTCTAAGCTTATGGTATCTTCTTTGTAGTATATATAGTGAAGGTGCAGGTAAATACCTTTTTTATTGAATTCGTTTGCGTTTGGCTGGTGTTACTATGTCTCTCAGCGACCTAGGACGCCGGCGCATGCGCCGTGGAGCCGGAAGTGCGTCACCGATGAAGAAACAGGAAACACCCGCCCCCTGAAGCTGTGTGCATAGTGCGGCGGCGCCGCAATTGAATTACGGCCGTGCCACACCCCAGTCATTGCAATGGGATGCGGCAGTGCGGCGTCCGCACTGAGAATGGACATGCTGCGGACAGAATTCCGCACCGCAGCATGTCGCAATGCTGGCCGCAATGGCACACTGTGCCATTGGGCCAGCATTGCCTGGTCTCATTGCGGAGTCCACATGCGGCAGCCGCATGCGGACTCCACAATGCCGCGCCGCCAGTGTGGAGCCGGCCTTACACTTTGCCTAATCCCTTTATAGTTTTTAAGATGTTTTTAATATGCAATCATTATATATAATTTTCGCATATATTGATCATCATATGAATGATTATAGACTCCATAGCCTTGTAGTGTAAGTGTACCAACGTACACATCCTTTTCTAGTTATAGCCTTCTCCGGCGACCGCAGTGATAGTTTCCATGGAGAGGCGTCTATACACGTCACTCCTCCGCCCTCCCATGTGACGCGTCCGGGGGAGGATCCGGGGAAGTGACGTCAGACGCCGAACCTGCAGGCCGCGCTGCTGCGGCGACGGGTAAGCGCCATTAGACCGCACCTGCTATGTACTTGAATATTTCGCTATAAAAAGGTCATACCTCATAACAGTGGCACCCTCTGGAAGAAGCCGCAGGGCGAAACGCGTCAGGGTGAGCAGCGCATCCAAGTAGGACGGGTAATTATGCCACCATTTGAAGTGTTATTTTGGCTGGACACTTGTCCCACCTCAGTATGTGATATGAATGGGAAGCCTTCTGCTTAGTGTGGCTGATATATAAATGAGGATCTACATAGCTTTTACATAGGACCCCTGCATATATCTAATCAGTAACCTGTGTTAACCTGGTTAGGAACACAGGAGATTACTATTGTTCTTATGTGTATCGTGGTAAACAGTTCATACTGCCAGCTGCCTAGTGACCGCTTATGCCGAGCGCAGAGGGAAACGCTGCTAGGACCCACCCACCTACTCAGCCCTTTAGGCCCTCTAAAAAAGATACTACACACATTTGTGGTTGCATGTAAATAACATGTATTTGAAAAACATACACAAATAATTTGTAACTGGTTACGCTCCAATCACTAATCAAAAGAAAACTTCTTACCCCTGAGTAAGTACTAATAATAAAAAATTAGCCATGAAAACCGTAACCCAACCATTCCTAAACCCTATAACAATAAAAAAAACAAAATAAACTATGATCCTAAAAATATCCTCTAGCCACTAGTCCTCTGAGCGGGGGTGGGTTCCTCAGCAACTGCAGAATTATTGTGCATTGGCAATTATTGTCCGCATGAAGGTAATCCAGAGATGGTAGTTTAGTGCTGCGGAAGACAACCACAAATGTCAATAGAATAGCCGTCAAGTCGCAGTAGACTCTTGAGTGGAGGACTTCCATTGTCTGCCACCTCAGGTGGTGGTGGGTGGGGAGTCCAGAGATATTTCCTGCCACGCCTAGTGTGGAGGTGAAGCTGCTGCCAGTGGTGAGGCCAGGGATGTGGCCTGTTGTGGTGCTGGTGGTGGCAGAGCAGCATGTATGGCCGCATTTCTGGTAGCATTTCTGCGAGGAGCTGTTAAGGAAAAGGTATAAATTACAACATGTCCACACATGGGTAATACACAAGCCAAAATATTGCAAAGGCTGATGGCAAACCATGTCAGAGCACCCCACCCTTTTTAATCAGATGGCAATTTACATATTGTTATTATCCCTGCCACTTTAAATTGGTGGAGACAGATAAGCTGACAATTTTTGGCCCCTTAAATCCTATGGTATGTCTCACATAATAAGTTAGTGGTAGCTATAATACTGGGCACCAATACTCCAACGGGGCCCCCAATCATTGAGAATCTTTAAATAACATAGTGTCTTTCTATAGGCCTATATACCAATGATGAGGGTATGTACACCAGCGATGGGGGCCTGTATACCACTGAAGGGGGCGCTATACTCCAATAATGGAGGGCTGTAGTCCAGCCAGCCCTACAGGTCCTATATACCAGTAATGGAGGCCATGTACCATGAAGAGAGGGTCTGTAAACCGGCTTTGAATGCACCTTGAACAAGCTATACAAATTGCTCATTACAGTCGTCGCATGCGCCAACAGTACGCACACAACGGCAAGCACCTGCTCCAAAAAAAAAATATTTAAAAATTTGACGCTCTAGCGTCCGTAATATAACGCTTATGGGTTCCTGCTTATTCAAATCCCATGTACATGAAGGCGTCATTCGGGTGTACAAATAATGACGGAAGTACACTTAATTTCGGGAGTACAAGAATGTGCATATGCATACTATCGTAATGTCTGTGCCAATGTGAAATGGTGCATGAACGTCAGTTTTGGAAAGTGTGTGTGCGCACATTTATTATGTGCATCTAGATTGCGAGTTGGATTTATTACATAGTAGTTGAAAAGCTGTGAATGACATCCAATCATGCAAAAGAGGCGAGGCCACGAAAACACCCTGGACCGCCTATCGTCAATATTTTCAGATCGCCGATCGTAGAAAATACGTCGCTGAGTTTAATGTCACATGCAGCGATGCACAAGGTCTACTGAGCGATGAGCGGCAGGTTTTACGTCTGTCAGTGAAACCTGCGATCGGCGATCAGCGACATATCGCTGGTTACATCGCTTGGTCACACGCTTCAATGTCGCTCCTACGTCGCTTGAGCGACTGAAAATCCGTGACATATGAGCGACATTGACAGCGATATCGATGCGTGTGACATAGCCTTTAAAGTCTCTAGTCAATTTGGCACTGTATGATTTAGGGAGAGGTTGGCTGATTCCGGTATCCCTGACAGATAGATGAGGACTTCTGCTCATTATTGATTTTTTCACTGGTCACTATAAGAAATGAATTTTTGTATACACTTTTTTGCTTTCAATTACCTATAACCTCTTTTTTTGTTTTGCAAATCTTATGGTGGGGTTACACGTAGCGATATCGTGCCGATATCGCATACAACGCCGCGGGAGCGCGCATTTTGGGAGCACTTTTCCGATATCGCATCGCCGGTTTACACGCTGCGATATCGGGAAACAACGTCCCTCCGATGTGTACGCCCACCAACCCAGTAACGACCATTTAACATGGGAGTTAATGGGTGAGGTGCGAGTACGCATCGGAGTTGGGCTGTCACACGCTGCGATGCTGGTACAACGGCCTTGCGATATCGGGCGGTTAAATAGCTCTGCTATTCAACTCGATATCGTTTTGGCATCGTTCCAGCATCGCGTTGTATGCTAAAACAGTACAACGCGCACACGATATTGGCTCCAACTCGCGACCCACGTGACTTTTTGTCGGAGTTGGGTCGGAGTTGGACGCCGATATCGCGGCGTGTAAACCCACCATTAGTATCACCAAACACATTTATTTATTATATTCTTGGGCACTTATGTGTAGTTGATGAATTTTGGTTTTACTTTTAGAATTAGTGTTTTTTCACTAGTATACTTGTGTTTTATATGTGATGATGTGGCACATTAGTAATTGAACTTCAGGAAAATATTATATGGATAGGCACATTAAAGATTTACACAGGAATAGGTTCCTTCACTGTGTATTTAGTTACCATTAAGCACTTTGCACTTTAGTCTGTATATATATTTTTTCTGAGCTGGACCATTAGTGATATTGGAAACTGGTATTACTCCCCACATGTCTGCCAGGTTGTAATAGTATACCATCTATCTAGAGAATTTTTATGAATATTGTGAAAGTAAATTTAGGTGGGGTTTTAAGACATGTATATTATGTAGTATCTTTCTGTGGCTCTCATTCCTATTATTGGTGGATTGGTAGCATTCGGATGCATGATTTTGTGGTGTATTTTATCTTAATGATGTATTATTTATATGTGTTATGTATATTTTAATTATGTACCAATAAACTGATTAATTTTATACCATAATTTGGGCTAATAACTCGTTCTTTGTATAGGTTTTTCTACTTTTAGTTTGCCTGACTAACTCTATTGGCCTACAATCTGGTTTTAAAATGTGAATAGTTACTTTTGCTGCAGTGTGAACTTTTTGTAAAATTCCCTGATTTAAGTGGAGACTCATAGATTTACATGAGAACTCTTTCCTACCCATGAGTGCATAATGTTGTTTGTGCTTGGACTATTAACTCGTTTTAGCCAGAGACTCTTGTGTGATACCATGTAGCTAGTGATGGGCGAGTCCTAAATTACTCGGAATCGCTTGACTCTAGCGAGTCCGAGCCCGGGACTCACTACTCGTTGCGAGTCTAGCGAGTCCAATGTTAATGAATGGGGAAGCGAATATTTCAGCGATTCCTGTGCTGCTGAACCCTAACGAGAGCAGACAGAGCAGTGAATAACTCGCATTCAGCACGGATTGCTGTGTCCACTAGCGATTTGCGATTTTGAAGTCCTCCGTTTTGCTCTGAAGCACAGAAAATCGTTTCAACAGCAATACAGAAGATAAACAGGAAGTCGCCTCTGCTAATAAGCGATTTACTGCACAGGCTGATGTTATCTGCAGACACAGGCCGATCTGATCTGCACACACAGGCCAACCAAAGATGTGTAGCAGACGAGATACAGACAGGCTCATTGGCCTGGTTGAAGAGCGGCCTCAGCTGTAGCAGCCCACCCACCCTGGCTATCGGGATGACAGATAGCGAAATCTGTGTTGGAGGTCCATCACCAGAAGTATGTTCCCGTCTTTTGATGAAGCTGGACAAGATGCACAGGCAAACCTTGGTAAGAGTTATGTGATGTCAATTGTAGTGATGAGAGAGTACCAAAATGCTAGTGTGCTCGATGCTCGGGCCGAGCATCCCAAGATACTGGTGTACTCGGGCCGAGCATCCCAAAATACTGGTGTACTCGGGGCGAGCACCGAGCCAAATGTTATCCTATGGGAGACCCGAGTATTTTTATTAAATGACCACCGCCAGCATGTAGAAACCCTATAAATGTCACAAAACTCTCAGAAGAGTGCTGAAATGACATGTCAACAGCATGGTGAAGAACCCTGTAAGCATTTCTGACTGAAAAGTCACAGCTGTGAAAAATGTTGTTTGAGTTTTACGCCATTTATATAGACTCACCAGATAAAGTTCATAAATGACACCAAGAATAATTTTCATGGCGGAAATGTTCAGGGCACATACCCACTAGTGAGACACAGCTGGTGTTTGCTACTTTGTGTGATGACATTAAATATTTTCCGTGAAAAGATTGTGTTGAACTCAGATGTCACTGAGAAGAGATGTACATGAAGGCCTCTTGACATAATGTGCCCATTTTGAGGAAGTGGGTCTATTGTTTTATTTCCCTTTGCCAGGGTGGCCAAACATTTCGAGGCTACCCATTCTCCATGGATAGAGACGTTCATGAGGGCATCAAAACATTATACCCATTTCAAAGGAGCGGGTGTATTGTTGTTGTAATACCATTTATGAAATAATGTGTGAAAAAATTTAACAATGGGGGTATACATGAAACAACGGCCTAACTTTTTTAACGGTCAACATAGTGGCGCATGAGGAGAAAGCTGAGCAGTCCACCGATTAACCAAAGTACAGAAGTGTGTACCCACGGGTGAGTGTAGGTTAATGGAAAATTACCTTTTCAATATTTTAATTCCGCTCTCATTTCCTGGTGGTGTGGTGAGGTCTTGCCCAATCCAACCCTTGTTCATCTAGATCTGAGTCATTCTGTCTTCATTTTCAGTTGACAGGCGGGTGCGTTTATCAGTAATGATTCCACCTGCGGAAACTCAAAAAAAAATCTGAAAAAACGCTAGCGCCAGGGCAGGCCAGGACTTCCAAGGGTACAGAGCCAATTCATGTAACATGTCCATCTGGGATACCCAATAATTGTAAGGCACACAGCAATGTCGGAGTACAGTTATTAGATCTGCAAGGTACTCCTTCAGCATCTGTCAAAACTTAACATTTCTTGTGGCACTACCACGCACCTCAGGTGCTGCGTAACGTTAGGGGCTGAGAAAACTGTCACACATCTTAAAGACTGTTCCCCTACCTCGGGCGGGATTACACTTGTGCCCCTCTCGGCCGTATGCCTTCGTTGTCCACCAATTCCTGATCGATGCGGCTATCGTTTTGTGTGGAGAATGCTTTGTGTAATTCCACAACTATGGCCTTCTGGAAATGCTCCATTTTTGCTGACCTCTCCGCCTCAGGAATAAGCGACATAAACTTCTCATTGTAGCATGTGTCTACCACTGTTACCAACAAGTAATGTTTTTTGGCCCGAGATGTTCTTAACGCGAGGGTCACGAGCGAGGCAGCTTACCATTAAGTCAACCATGTGCGCCAGACTATTAACAGCCAGCACTTCAGTGTCCAGAGCAACACGATGACTGAACATGCTGTCCTCCTCCTTCTCCTCCTCATCATCCTCCTCCTCCTCATCTCCCCTGTCCTCTGGCCAACCACGCTGAACACAGGGTATGACTGGTGTGCATGTCATATCCTCAATGTGGCCGGAGAGTAGCTCCATGTCTTCATCCTCCTACTCGTCCTCCTCTTCCTCCTCGTCATAGTCCTCCACTGCCTGTTGTGATGACATGAGGCTGTGCTGTGTGTTATCACCCACACCCACTACTGTTTCTCGCTCCAACTCATGGCGCTACGCCTGCAATGTATCATGTTTGTTTTTGAGCAGAGACCATTTTAGAAGGCCGAGAAGCGGTATGGTGATGTTAATAATGGCGTCATCAACGCTCACCATCTTGGTGGATTCCTCCAAGTTTTGGAGGACACTACATAGGTCGTACATCCATCTCCACTCATCACGTGTTATGTGTAGATTTTGACCTTTTTCCCAACGCCTTAGGTGAGGCAGGTACTCAACAACTGCCCTCTTCTGGTCACAAATCCTGAACAACATGTGCAGAGTTGCGTAACAATGCGTGGGGACATCACACACCAGTCTGTGAGCCTGAAGCTGAAAAAGACCCTGCAAAGCTGTCAACGCCGCCAGAAGCTGTTGGTTAATTTACATAAACTGAACACAGGCGTCAAACTTTTAAGAGGAGATCATACAGCTCTGTGTATGATTTTAGAAACCGCTGAACCAAGAGGTTGAGCACATGTGTCAGCTGGCCTCTCATCAAAGCCGCCAACATGTTCAGCCCTTGTCGCACATGACCTTCCTGGCTTTAGGTTCAGAGGTGTGAGCCAGTGATCTGCCTGCTGTTTCAGAGATGTCCACACCTCTTCTGCATTTTGGGGTTTGTCACATATGCATATTAGATTCAGCACAGCCTGTTGCCGCTTCGCCGAGGCAGTGCTTCCAACTTGGGACTGTTGTTGAGAAAACAGTGGAAGAGGATGCGCAGACAGGTTCCTTCTCTGCACAAAGCACCCACTGACATTGTGGAGACCAGCAGAGGATAACACTGCGGGCACCAGTTAAAGCACTCAAACACAGTGAAACCCAAGGTGCATTGCTCCCTAGAATTTGAATATGCAGATGAAGTCCATGGAGCCTCGGTTAAGAGTCTACAACATGGACACCAGCCAGTTATCCCACCAGGGAAGGACCTAGCCCAGGGTATTAGTAGCCCTTAAGTCACTATCCAGCCCTTGCGAGCTTGAAGATATGGCCAGGGGTTTACCATGGACTAGGTATCCAACCACAGACAGCTGTTTCGGGGTTGTTGCCCCTCATCAGTGTGGCGCAGGATTCTGGCTGGGTGGGAGCAATGCTTGATAGACAGACATCACAAAGCACCCACTGACCTTGTGGAGACCAGCGGAGGATAACACTGCGGGCACCAGTTAAAGCACTCAAACACAGTGAAACCCAAGGTGCATTGCTCCCTAGAATTTGAATATGCAGATGAAGTCCATGGAGCCTCGGTTAAGAGTCTACAACATGGACACCAGCCAGTTATCCCACCAGGGAAGGACCTAGCCCAGGGTATTAGTAGCCCTTAAGTCACTATCCAGCCCTTGCGAGCTTGGACATCACAAAGCACCCACTGACCTTGTGGAGTCCTTCCCTGGTGGGATAACTGGCTGATTTCCATGTTGTAGACTCTTAACCGAGGCTCCATGGACTTCATCTGCATATTCAAATTCTAGGGAGCAATGCACCTTGGGTTTCACTGTGTTTGAGTGCTTTAACTGGTGCCCGCAGTGTTATCCTCCGCTGGTCTCCACAAGGTCAGTGGGTGCTTTGTGATGTCTGTCTATCAAGCATTGCTCCCACCCAGCCAGCATCCTGCGCCACACTGATGAGGAGCAACAACCCTGAAACAGCTGTCTGTGGTTGGATACCTAGTCCATGGTAAACCCCTGGCCATATCTTCAAGCTCGCAAGGGCTGGATAGTGACTTAAGGGCTACTAATACCCTGGGCTAGGTCCTTCCCTGGTGGGATAACTGGCTGGTGTCCATGTTGTAGACTCTTAACCGAGACTTCATGGACTTCATCTGCATATTCAAATTCTAGGGAGCAATGCACCTTGGGTTTCACTGTGTTTGAGTGCTTTAACTGGTGCCCGCAGTGTTATCCTCCGCTGGTCTCCACAAGGTCAGTGGGTGCTTTGTGATGTTTGTCTATCAAGCATTGCTCCCACCCAGCCAGAATCCTGCGCCACACTAATGAGGGGAACAACCCCGAAACAGCTGTCTGTGGTTGGATACCTAGTCCATGGTAAACCCCTGGCCATATCTTCAAGCTCGCAAGGGCTGGATAGTGACTTAAGGGCTACTAATACCCTGGGCTAGGTCCTTCCCTGGTGAGATAACTGGCTGGTGTCCATGTTGTAGACTCTTAACCGAGGCTCCATGGACTTCATCTGCAGGTTCCTTCTCTTGCCAGAACCCTCTCGCGATATGGTCCTTGCAGGTTTATCCTTCTCTCCCTTCTCTCAAGTTGTACGGTATACTTAACCATGGGTACAAAGAGGGCAAGAAGTGGATGTCTATTGTATGTTTGGCACTATTGTTTGAGAGAAGAGAATGTGTTATCAAATCTGATGTCTGTACTTTATTCATCTGCTTGCAGTTGATATGGTGATGAAGAGATGGAGGAGCTGCCGGGACCAGTATAAGAAGGAGTACGAACGGCAGTTACGCCTGGGCCCACAAGCTGCACCACCGTTGCGTGTTTACGCCCACTTTTACAGACTGGCATTCCTTCATCCATTTGTGCGTCTTAGAAGGTCCGTAATGGAAGATTTTCATTTGCCCATAACCTTAACATGTGTAAGATTAGACAATATGTTATATGTCCCCATTGCTTTTGTAGCCATGTCAAATTGGAAGGCGGATGCTGATCTGTTGAAAGCGTGAAAAAATATTTGGGCATCATGCACACAATTATGTTAGGTGACCTCAGATTTTTACGATCTGCATAACACATACATAGTCCACACTCAGCAAAGTTTTTTAGTGGGACCATGAGTACTGTATGTATTTGTTTGTGAGAGATTCGCCATAACAACAGCCGCCATGAAGGCATGTGACCATGACGTGGGCATGTAGTGACTGGCTCACAAGGGCTTAGTCTTGTGGCTCAAGGAAGACACCTTATATGTTTGTGACTCCACTAATGTGCTTCTTACAGGTACCCACCTTGTACAAAAAGCAAGTGGGACACCAAAATTGGTCCCAGTTTAACAATTCACTTTGTAGGTTCAGAGAGGCATGGTGCATGTTGAGAATTACCCCGTCAACCTGCAACATTATGTGTTTTAAGAAATGGAGTTTTGACCTGTTTAATTGTCATAGTCTCCATTTGTGGTTAAATGACTATTGTGAGGGTGGCGTTAGACAACACCATATCTCTGAAGTTGTCATTGTATATTAATTTTTGGTTCTTAATAAAGTATAAAATTATCATTGAGAATACCACATTCAAATCTAACAAGCTTTTCAAAAATGCAATTTTTTGCAAGAATTAAGTAATTTCAAGGAAAATAGGTTGGGTTAAAAAAGATGAACAGACATGACACTGTTATTGTGAAGTTTACTAACAGTTTGGAGGTTACACTGTGTGTCGCAATGTTATTTATATGTTTAACCCCATTTAATTTGTGAGATACAGTAGGGTAACTAACTACAAATGTGCAACACTTATTTTATGAACACAGTTGATCATGTCAAGGTGTCCATCATCTTAAAGTAATTTTAGAGGGCAAAAATGTCTCCACACTATGTGGCTAAAAAATGACCCTGTGGTTATTCTTGCAGTCCACATCGGTACCTTCCTTGTTTTTGAGGAAAACCAGGGTATACAGTAGCATGTCAATGCGCTCTGTGTCTGATCAACAGTATCGATCTGTCTGTGCTCAGCAGTCTCATATCCGTTCAAGAGGCACAGCGGTCTCCTGGTGTGTCGTTCCTTCGCACACTTGTGTGTTGGTCTTAATATTATTAAACTTGCCTATGCCTGTGCCATAATTTCAAAATGTTACTTGGCCCATTACCTTATGTAAATATGGTGTAGCATATCTGAAGGCATCTTACGGGTAACTATATAGTGTGAGATGGTGGTCATAGCAGCATAGAAAGGCGTGATTTCTTATTGCGGGAAGGGTGCGTTATTTTGCTAACTCAATGGCATGACCTGACTTGAAAGGGCTGCCATTTGTACCCTAACGGTCCCATATACGTAGGCTACATATGTGTTGTGCTGCTTAATATTTACTTAGAATGTTTTAACTATTTATTTTACGGTAAACAATAGTTTGGAATAGTAAGGTAATCCTCAAAGTTATGCTACTAGAAGCCAATTTATATTGTATGTACTTTGCTCAGCTTGTTGGTTGGGTATTTTACATGGTTAACTTTGCCAAAATGTGAGTAAAGTTAGATTTCTTTAGGTAGAAGACACACAAGGGTAAATGTAAGTGTAGATTGAAAGTTATGTTGGTCACTGCACACTTTAATTATAACTTTCTAAGTACAAAAAATTGGGCGCTTACTTTTTTCTTTTTTGGTTTTGAAATAGACCGTGACGTCAAAATCCCCAGCCTGTGGAAGTTCACCAAGGCGCAGAGGAGGCCGCTGGGGCAGCTGTTCAACATCAGACAGACCAGCCCAGCAACAGGATGTGGATGAAGCAGATGAGGTGATGCCGGACCCCAACCAACCCGTGGCTGATCAGCTTCCACCACCGTTACCACCACAGCCTGTAGAAGAACATGCTGTGAGTGGTATGGCTCTGGCGGCTGCCACCAGTTTATCTGCCATCCGGTGTTCCAGCCGCTGTGGTCCCCTGTAGCTCTGGCCATGATATAGAGAAGTCCAACAGTGGCCCTGGTCCTGTTCCCTCCTGCACTGCCCCAGCTCATTTTCATTTTTCATCGACGCAAGGTCCATTTCCTTGCTCCTCTGTCCCTGCTCCGGCTCCCTGCCATTATGTCCCTGCCCCGGTTAGTCCAGCTGTGGCCGAGCTGATCCATCATCAGCATTTGGGCGTGATTCTGGTGCCTCCTACAGCTTCAACACAGGTGCCTTCACACCCAGCTTGGCACCTTTACACAGATATGGCTCGAGTGTTGTTGGTCCAAATTACTTTGCTCCCTGGGAAGGGGTGGTTGGTGCATCCAATGCAGACCCAAACACAGTACAGTGGGCGGCTGCCTTTGCACACACTCATTGGATATCTAACACACATTCCACATGAGCGGAGACTGAGTGCAAGGGCAGCCGTCCAAATAGTACTTGATGCCAATGTGCCCCCAACAGCCCCACACGGGTCTTAAATATGCTGGAGGGTTGGCAGCGTTCACAACACAACTTATTGGCAAGGTCACACCGCCAGCAGCCAGGCCAACTAGGACCCATGCTGGGCTCACAGAGTATTGATGGACCCCCTCTTGAACATACCTTGTGGCGACCCTATGAGCCTTTAGTGAATGTGCCTAATGTTGGGTCAAGAGGTTTGCAGAATATCACAGGCCATTGGCTGAGGACATCAACCAGGCACTCAACGTCATCAATATGCCTGTCCATGAGGGTGAGTAGATGTGATTGTGGAAGACAATGGTGGCCGAAGTTACCATGTCCTCTAATGTAATGGACCTATGGAAGTTTTTATCCATTTTTTTTTGGTTGTTTTGTAGACTTTGATTTTTCTCTTTTTGAGATAATTTAACATTCTTTTTATGTTAGGTTTTATGTAGCAAGTTGGTACCTTAACCCCCTTTCGGTGTGTTTCTCTGGTATGTTATGTTACTAAATGTGGCTTTTTGTTGGCTTTTAAAAAAAAAGGTGGAAAGAATAACAGACAAAGAAAACAGACTTAGAAAGCCAACAGGCATTAAAGTCTACCACTTAAAAATATTTGTTTTGACAGCCACATATCAGTTGTATGTGTCATGTGTAATACACTCATTCCATGATTTTGGAACTCTCACACACTTTCCACACGAAGAATTAGTCAAGAATGTCAGGTCAGTTTATGGGATACACCTAAGGTGGGATTTGGGCTGGGGTTTACATTTCCATTAATAATTGAAGCTGATTATCACATTGTTGTGGGCTTTTAGATAAACATGTGTGTCCCGTCTACAGCTACAATGCAGTTTGTGAAGTATTATCGGCGCTGAAATCCATTTGCATCGTCGTACCATGAATTATCGTTGAATTCATGAAGGACCATTGCCTTAAATTGTTCCCTCTGTTCGGCGTACGTTTGTCTCTAAAACATTCCAACGGTCCATGGGATGTATGTATTGTACAAATTAAGCAGGCCTCAGAGCCCATGTCCAACTGTACCTAGCACTTGAAGCAAAGGGCATGCAATGGTCAATGATGAATTATCGGCTTGTTGCCTCCAAAAATTTGCCCAAGCAGCGGGATCAAAATTTTTATAATTAATGCAAGGCGCTTGAGCCATACAATATATTTTCTTGCAGTTGGAGAAATGCCCACTATGCAAGCATAGGCTTGTTGCCTCCAAAAATTAGCTCAAAGGGCTTAATAATGTCTTTTTTGAAATACAGGAGGGCGCGTGGCCCATACTATATACTTGCTTGTCGTAAGAGCGTAGTACAAGCAACGTCCACGATGCAGGCATAGGCTTGTTGCCTCAAAAAATTAGCTCAAAGGGCTTAATAAAGTCTTTTTTGAAATACAGGAGGGCGCGTGGCCCATACTATATACTTGCTTGTCCTAAGAGCATAGTACAAGCAACGTCCACTATGCAGGCATAGGCTTGTTGCCTCAAAAAATTAGCTCAAAGGGCTTAATAATGTCTTTTTTGAAATACAGAAGGGCGCGTGGCCCATACTATATACTTGCTTGTCCTAAGAGCATAGTACAAGCAACGTCCACGATGCAGGCATACGCTTGTTGCCTCAAAAAATTAGCTCAAAGGGCTTAATAATGTCTTTTTTGAAATACAGGAGGGCGCGTGGCCCATACTATATACTTGCTTGTCGTAAGAGCATAGTACAAGCAATGTCCACGATGCAGGCATAGGCTTGTTGCCTCAAAAAATTAGCCCAAGGGGCTGTATTGTATTGGATGGAAAAAAAAAAAAAAGAAAAATGCTCACAAGCGAATGCACTTGTAAAGTTAAATGATTTTTACTGATTGCGTAGTTTTGTTATCAAGCAGCAAATGTTGCAGGAACATGACTTATCACATCGTCTGAGCTGAGGGACATGCCGATACTTCTTGTCTTAAAAGGGCATAAAGTTAAAAGCGCAATATTCCAATCATATTAATTATGACTAGGTTACTCTACATTTGGGTACTGTTGTCTGGGGGGCTTACGAACTGCGATGATATCCAGTCCTTGTTGAACTTAATGAGAGTCAGCCTGTCGGCATTTTCAGTAGTAAGCCGTGACCTTTTATCAGTGACTATACCCCCAGTGGCACTGAAAACACGCTCTGATGTCACACTAGCAGCTGGGCAGGCCAGCACCTCCAAGGCATACAAAGCGAGCTCTGTCCAAGTGTGAAGCTTGGAAACCCAGTAATTAAATGGTACAGAAGGGTCGGTTAGGAAGCTGGTACTGTCACTGACATACTCGTTCACCATGTTGGAGAATTGTTGTCTCCTAGTCAAGGTGACCATAGTAGGGATGGGCGAATCTACTCGCTACTATTCGGGACTCGCCCGAATAGTAGCGGACTCGCTACTCGCCGAGTTTCCTTAGGAATTACTCGGGGGTAGCGAGTCCCTGTACTTTTGCAGTGTATCTATACAGATACACTACAAAAGTACCCTAAAAGTTAATCTAAGGGGTTAAAAACAATAAACATTCATACTCACCTTCTGTGGGGCCTGTACCTTATGTACCGGGACCGGTACCGAAGACCTCCGGACGTCACAAGACCTCAGATCACCGGGAGAAGATGGGCTGAAGGACCTGTGAGATTTCAGCCAATCAGCATGCGGCTAGCGGTCACATGGGTTTGTCACGTGGCCGCACTGCCAGCCAATCAGATTGGCCAGATCGCTCATTGGCTGGCAGTGTGGCCACGTGACAAACCCATGTGACCGCTAGCCGCATGCTGATTGGCTGAAATCTCACAGGTCCTTCAGCCCATCTTCTCCCGGTGATCTGAGGTCTTGTGACGTCCGGAGGTCTTCGGTACCGGTCCCGGTACATAAGGTACAGGCCCCACAGAAGGTGAGTATGAATGTTTATTGTTTTTAACCCCTTAGATTAACTTTTAGGGTACTTTTGTAGTGTATCTTTATAGATACACTGCAAAAGTACAGGTTACTATTCGGACTCGCTGGACTCGCAACGAGTACCGAGTCTCGGACCCGGACTCGTTAGAGTCCAGTGATTCCGAGTATTTCAGGATTCGCCCATCCCTAGACCATAGGCATGATCCGTTGTTGATCGGAAGGTCTGTTGAACATCGCCTAGTTGGTGGACATCTTACCCCCACCTCTTCTTGACATTGATGACGTTTGTGTCCCAATCAAAGGCTGCTGTTGCAAAGAACTGGTTCTTCAGGGTATAGCGGAGTCAGACGGTGATATGGACATCAAATTGTCAACAACACTCTTGAAAAAAATCCATCGTTAAGCCCCTGGTGACTGCAACAGCAGCGACGGAAATTTGTCTTTGTACCGTGGGTCCAAAAAGGTTGACAACCAGTAGAGGTTGCTGGCATAGATGTGACTGACGCGTGGATCTTGGGAGAGACATTGAGACATTACGTCAGCCATGTGTGCTAAGCTGCAAAGACTCATCTCCTCGGTTACAACAGAATGAGGATCACTACGCATCATGGCCTCTAAATCGGTCTCCACCTCCTCCTCTTCAGCCCACCCATGCTGTACTGACATAAACGTAGGGTTGGGAGTACCATCAGGGTTCACATCAGTACCACAGACAACAAGACCTGGTTGTAGTTGCAGTGGGGCCAGCCACTCATCAGTCTGTGCTTAAGACCTTTCCACAGCTCAGTTGCAGTGTGAGGTGTGTCACCTAGACAGATAAGCTTCAGAAGAGCCTGTTGTCACCTTGCTGAAGCACTACTGCAAAGCTCCCAACTTGGACGTGATGGTGCGGCAGCTCAGCAGTGGACAAGGAAGTTGCAGAAGCAGATTGTGTACTGGACATATATGATGAGGCAGCCACCCGGAATGATGTTGTGCCCGCTATTCTTGGAGTTTGTAGTATCTCAGATGGTCCACTTTGAGAAGTTGGGACACTGTCCACCAGGTTGATCCAGTGAGCCGTTACTGAGATGTATCTGCCCTGTCCACAACTACTTGTCCACGTGTCCGTTGTTAGGTGGACTTTGGCGGTTACATCATTTGTTAGTGCACGCTTTAAGTTGGTAACAATGTGCTGGTGTAACGCGGGGACGGCACTACGTGAGAAAAAGTAGCGGCTGGGTACAGAGTATCGTGGTGCTGCCACAGCCAACAACTCCCGAAAAGACTCTGTACCCACAAGCCTAAACGGCAGCATTTCCACAGCTAACAACTTTGCAATTTGCGCAGTCACTTTTTGGGAAAATGGGTGTGTCGATTGGTACTTCCGCTGCCTTTCATACAGCTGTGGCACAGACAACTGGACGTTTGGCGCACACTGACCAGTGGCTTGACTACTGTCATGTCTCTCTTGTACCGCAACTTGGGAGGAGTACGTTTGAGCAGGAGCTGATGCCTGAACACTAGCTGGTGAAGGATGGATCTGAGGTGGCCTAAAAGTGTTGGGATCAGAAGGCACTGATTTTGAACCCTGATGGGCCGACCACTGAATTGGGTGCTTAACAAACATATGCTTACGCGTTCTGCTGGTGCTCATGTTTCCTTTTCCCAGGCCTCTGCTTAGCCTTGCATGGCAGATGTTACAGATAACCATATTTGGTACAGATGTCGCATCCTTAAAAAATTGCCAGACAATGGCTTTTCGTCCTTTATGTTGAATTGAAGGCAGAGGAGGATGACTCTGTAGAACACCAACTGTTGACACAGTTTGGGCAACTGTGTTTACAGTTTGTGCAACAGTTAGTACAGTTTGTGCAACAGTTGACACAATTTGGGCAACTGTTGTCACAGTTTGTGTTCTGGAGAAAGGAGTAAGCCTTGGTGCTTTTGGCGGTGGTACATAGCCACTTTCCTCCTCCTGGCTGCTCTTTTGGCTAAGCATGCCAAGAGTCCAGGTAGGATCTATGGTCTCATCATCCACGCCTTCCTCTTCAAAGTCTTCTGAATAACGTGATTGAGCAGGCTGGCCAGATGAGATGTGTGTCTCATCATCATCATCCACCTCCTGAGATGCTGTATGCCTTTGGTGAAAATGGCATTCTTCAGTACGAGGTGCTTCAAAACTTTGGCCATGAATAGACATTACATCTTCTTCAAGTGTCTCGTCAGGCAGTGACAAAGAAAGGCCAGATGCAATCGAGAGGCTGATAAGAACCAAATAAATCATCGGAGTGACCAAGGTCGCACTCCAATTTTTCCTCTGGCTGCCGATGGGTTGAGGAAATAGGAAGACTTTGAGGATTGGATGGCCTGCGTTGTCTGTAGCGACACTAGACTGTGTTGGCAAGGACGATTGTGTACTGCAAGAACCAGTGGTCGAGGTGTTATCAGCCATCCAAGATGTTATCTGGTCATGCTCTTCCAGCCTCAAGACACGTTTTTGTTGAGTACTGGGAATTTTAGACGGGAGAAAGAGAGATCTATCAATCCTCGTCTGTCTACCTGTACCAGTGCCTTCTTGGGCACGACTGCTACGGCCACGACCTCGTCCCCGTCCCTTTGCAACCTCTTTTTTGGGAAATTGTGGTTTTTGTGACATTGTTGACAAATGCACAGTCACCAAGATGGAGTTAGGTGTTGCTGTAGGCGTCACCTGCTGGCAGGTTAAGTGCGTGCTAACACTTGTCAGTGAAGCAGCACACTAGTCCCTGAAAAAATTATTAAGTGCGCACAGCCACCGAGATGGAGTTAGGTGTTGCTGTAGGCGTCACCTGCTGGCGGGTTAAGTGCGTGCTAACACTTGTCAGTGAAGCAGCACACTAGTCCCTGAAAAAATTATTAAGTGCGCACAAGTAGTCGCACAAGTAGGTGGCGTACATGCTATTTGCAGGTAGGAGAGCAGCAACGCACTGGTCTGCCACAGAGAAAATAAAGCTGAAGGGGTTATTATGACCCAAAATCTATTAGGTGCAAAAAAATAGGAAATAGTACCTCAGCTAAGCCTCTGACTTCAGCTATTAGGACAGCTGAGTGAGTAAGCTAAGCTATGAGGTCGGTCCTGTGTGCAGTGTAAGGCTGCTCCTCCCTGCCTGCCTGCCTGCCTTCCTACAGTCCTCTACACAGTACTCCTCTGTCCTCCTGGTAGCTCTCACAAGAACTGTTTGGGTTAAATATAAGGAATCTTGAAGTTTCCCTACACTGATTGACACTCCCTATGATCTGCTCCAGCATCTACCTCACCCTGCTCTAGCTCAGATCTTCACAGGAATGTGCCCAAAATGGTGGTGGCAAGGCTTATATACAGCCTCGCCTTTCATACATGACATAGGCATCACGATGGACAGAAGCCAATCAGAGTCCTGCCACAACCAACATGGCTGTGGCATTACTGAATATGATAGGCTAACATGCTTGTCCATCTTCACAAGTTTTCTGACCTAACACGCTAGGCTGTCTCGGAAGCGTTGTCGGAACATAACAGATTCTGTATTCGCGAGTCCCGAATACAGTATACACTCGGATTCGTAGACTCGCTCAGACTCGCTCAGACTCGCTGCTGACAGCGGGTATCCGTGAAGCGGTGCGATTGTTTAAACGATTTGGGGATATTCAAGCTACATAGCGATGTGATATAGCGAGTCTAGCGAGTGAGAAAAAGTAAACTCTGACAAAACTAGGATTGCCATTGACTTGCATTGGACTCGTTACTGTGCGAGTAATCGCTGGGAAACTCGCAGAGTACCGAGTCCTGTGAGTCCCTTACTACTCGCCGAGTAACGAGTCCTAGCGAGTAGACTCGCCCATCCCTACATGTAGCCATTTAAAGCGTCCCAGCGGTGATAAATCACACTGGACTGTGATAGACAATGATTACCATCGGGTCCGCGCAGTTACCGGTCCCCGTGTGGCCGATGAGAAGTTAGATAATGTTATTATTGTTTAAAGTGAATTGTGTATAAAAGAAAGGTACTATGAACTGGAGAGTAAGATCTTGGCCAAGAGGTGACCCGAGGACCCCGAGGTCTATTGTAGCTAGCTTTTGTACTGTTTAGTAACGTTAAAAGAACCGAGCCTCCCATAAAGGGAAGAAGAAGAATGCTTGTATGTAAATATGTTACTTGTTATTGTTTTCTGATTAACCCTGTAACATCATAATCTCAGACGAGTATATTCCATCAAGTGGGAATGTGGCGCCCCACTGGTCAGGCGTCACAAGTGGGGTACTACACCCAAAAATGAGCGTGTGGTCATCCCTGTTGTAAGTAGAATGCAGAACACTGTGGAAGGCTCTGATCCCAAAACACACCTACCAATATAACCGGGGGAGATCACAGAGTTAGTTGGAGAGTTGGAGGGAAAGCGTGAGAAAAGCAAGGTGGAGTCTTCAGGAGTGTCTTCCCCGAGGAAAGACGGAGAACAGAAGCTTTCCCGAGAGAGAAAGGGGGCTTCAAAAGAGGGCTAGAGAAAGGCATAGCCCAGACAAAAAGGTCCTGACTTGTACACCCGGAGTACACGGGCCTGACAACGTGGCCTGGAGTGTTCATCCTCCGACCGTACTCATCCCTGCTCCGAAGACGTTCTCAGGGTATTTATCCCCTGGGTCCTACTACTGCTCGCGAAGCAGGCACTGAAGAGAGAGAGAAGGGACAGGACAAGGGTAGATCCAAGAAGGTACCACCAGAGACTTCCACAGATTCTGCATTCTGCTGCAACTACCCGGCCGGCCGTCCTGCTGGAGTACTGTGAACTGTACCACCATCTTGTTCGGCTTGGTCCTACAAGTAAAGTACCAGGAAGAGTGAAGTGCCACCATAGCCGAAATACCACCACCCTCCGGAGGACTGTGGCGGTGCTGGTGTCTAGTCACCAAGCACTACAGGTGGCGGCACATGATAAAAACTTCAATCCTTTAATTTGGTGACTGTCTCCCCCTCGGGGCCACGGGTCTGGGCAGGCCACCAGTGAGATCCCCCACTGAATCTGAGGGCCCAGACATCTAAGTTCCCATACCGTGGGGTGGTACCTTTCACTGGACTACATCACCGCATCATTCGGATAATGGGTGGAGCCATGTTGAGTGACAACCTCTTTCCCTCCTCCAGGACATGAAAAATGGGTCATGGCAAGCAATGACACAAAACATACAGCCAAGACAACAAAAGAGTGGCTTAAAAAGAAACACATCAAGGTCATGGTGTAGCCTAGCCTGAAGCTCCGAGTTGCCAAGTAACAGCCTCAAAATCTTTATGATACAGAGATGATCTCCAAAGAGGAGTGGACCTAAATTTCTCCTGACATGTTCGCAAACCTCATTATCAACTATGAAAAATGTCTGACTGCTTTGCTTGCCAACAAGGCTTTTGCCATCAAGCATTAAGTCTTGTTTGTCAAAGGGATCAAATACTTATTTCTCTTAGCAAAATGCAAATAACTTTATATAATTTAGACAATGTGATTTTCTGGATTTTGTTTTTGATATTGTGCCTTTCACTGTTAAAATTAACCTACCCTTAAAATTATAGACTGTTCATGTCTTGGTCAGTGGGCAAACTTACAAAATCAGCAAGGAATCAAATACTTATTTCCTTCACTATACTTTATCAGTTTATTTCTAAGTGCTGTTTGGTCTTGCAAGTTACAGTTGTGGCCAAAAGTATTGACACCCTGCAATTCTGTCAGATAATACTCAGTTTCTTCCTGAAAATGTTTGCCATCACAAATTCTTCTATCTTCATTTAATTTGTCTTCAACGAAAAAACACAAATGAGAATGAAGCAAAAAGCAAAACATTGATCATTTCACACAAAACTCCAAAAATGGTCCAGACAAAAGTATTGGCACCCTCAACCTAATACTTGGTTGCACAACCTTTAGCCAAAATAACTGTGATCAACCGCTTCCGGTAACCATCAATGAGTTTCTTATAATGCTCTGCTGGAATTTTAGACCATTCTTCTTTGGCAAACTGCTCCAGGTCCCTGATATTTAAAGGGTGCCTTCTCCAAACTGCCATTTTTAGGTCTCTCCACAGGTGATGGGATTCAGGTCTGGACTCATTGCTGGCCACCTTAGAAGTTTCCAGTGCTTTCTCTCAAACCATTTTCTAGTGCTTTTTAAAGTGTGTTTTGGGTCATTGTCCTGCTGGAAGACCCATGACCTCTTAGGGAGACCCAGCTTTCTCACACTGGCCCTACATTATGCTGCAAAATTTGTTGGTAGTCTTCAGACTACATAATGCCATGCACACGGTCAAGCAGTCCAGTGCGAGAGGCAGCAAAGCAACCCCAAAACATCAGGGAACCTCCGCCATGTTTGACAGTAGAGACTGTGTTCTTTTCTTTGAATGCCTCTTTTTTTCTCCTGTAAACTCTATGTTGATGCCTTTGCCCAAAAAGATCTACTTTTGTCTCATCTGACCAGAGAACATTCTTCCAAAATGTTTCAGGCTTTCTCAGGTATGTTTTGGCAAACTCCAGCCTGGCTTTTTTATGTCTCAGGGTAAGAAGTGGGGTCTTCCTGGGTATCCTGTCATACAGTCCCTTTTCAGTCAGACGCCAATGGATAGTACGGGTTGACACTGTTGTACCCTCGGACTGCAGGGCAGCTTGAACTTGTTTGGATGTTAGTCGAGGTTCTTTATCCACCATCCGCACAATCTTGCGTTGACATCTCTCGTCAATTTTTTTTTTCCGTCCACATCTAGGGAGGTTAGCCACAGTGCCATGGGCTTTAAACTTCTTATGACACTGCGCGTAGTAGATACAGGAACATTCAGGTCTTTGGAGATGGACTTGTAGCCTTGAGATTGCTCATGCTTCCTCACATTTGGTTTCTCAAGTCCTCAGACAGTTCTTTGGTCTTCCTTCTTTACTCCATGCTCAATGAGGTACACACAAGGATACAGGATAGAGGTTGAGTCAACTTTAATCCATGTCAACTGGCTGCAAGTGTGATTTAGTTATTGCCAACACCTGTTAGGTGCCACAGGAAAGTTACAGGTGCTGTTAATTACACAAATTAGAGAAGCATCACATGATTTTCTAACAGTGCCAATACTTTTGTCCACCCCCTTTTTTATGTTTGGTGTGGAATTATATACAATTTGGCTTTAGGACAATTCTTTTTATGTTTTTTCATTGAAGACAAATTAAATGAAGATAATAATACCAAAGAATTCATGATTGCAATCATTTTCAGGAAGAAACTGAGTATTATCTGACAGAATTGCAGGGGTGTCAACACTTTTGGCCACAACTGTATATATAATCATGGCTGGAATATACCTTCCGTTACCAAAAATTTGCTCTTAGATAAAATGACTATTTTTCATTGTATGTTTATGGTTTGGTTGCATACTTGTTTGACAACACATCCATATATGTTGTATACACTTGCCTTTTATTGTGGCAGTAATTAGACTTTATAGCCACTCACTATTCTTTTCATATGGTGGCTATCTCTTTATCCTCAATTGCTGTTTTGTGCCCCTTGCATTTATTTATTTAATAAAGATTTATATATATTACTTTCTCTTGGCTATATATGTTTGGATATAGGTGATTTACTTTTCATTCGAGAATTTTCATGCAGAACAATGCTTCATCACATGAATTGAAGTACTCCACTGCTTAGTTATCCAGTAAAGGTCTTAAAAAGTTGTATAATAATTCTGCACTCTAATAGTTGCCCAATAATTCTGCATAAACGGATATTCTCCCAAGAAAGACAAAATCTCAGTTTTACTTTCTTAAATATTTAGGTTTCTGTTCTATTAAACTTCTTGGATGACTGACAGCACTATAGTTGTTCAATAGCAAAATTAATCATCAAAAATAAACTTGCCTAATACTGTAATTTTGCGCTGAAATAAGTGTATATAGTACTATAGTCATTGTGTTTAATGTATTTCCTTTAAGAATGTATTTAAGAGTTCTTCTCATTGGAGTTGGTATATACATTTACTCCTATATCTGCGTGTATATTTTCTTTTCCAGCTTTTTCCGAATAACCTGCTGCCAATCTTATCACCTTTCTCTGCAGGTGAATCATAAACCACTTCTCACAATCACATCACACCACTTGTCTATCAAATGTGAACTTTGGACTCCTAGTTTCTTTTCTGTCTACTGTTCAATCTTTCTTTACAATTCACTGCATTTGTAAAACTAATCCACAATGTATCAAAAGTTTATTTGATACCAGTATTGTTCTACTATAATAGAGTGGTTTATTACTAATAAAAAATTATGTGTTTCTCTGCATTAATAAACGAATAGTTAGTGTGTACAGTGGCATGAAAAGGTTTGGCACCCCTAGTCTCTGCATATTGTCACTTCGGTGAGGAAGTAGACAAACTCTAATGCCACCTAATAAAGGTAGCGATCCTAAAAGTCATAATTGCCTCTTTAAAAAGCCTTTTAATATGACTTATGATTTGTGCCAGATCAAAACCCCAAACTGCATACGCTGAATTTCGGGGTGATTGCTTCTCATCAGTGCAGTGTGTGTGAATTCTGATCTGGCTGTATGAGAAGCTAAGACAAGGTCTGGGGGAACAGCTATTCTCCTTGTGGAGAGTATTCTGCCAGCCGGCAGTAAGGAGACTTAAAGAGGACCTGTCACCCCCCTGCTGCATGGCAATCTAAATGCAGCACTGAATGCAGCATGTCTGTTGCATTCAGGGAAGGGGGTCCCCCATCTGTCTGTGTGCTGTGTACCCAGAGATATAGCCTTAGGAAAACTCACTGTTAGAAGCCATGGAGGCAGTCCCTGTGGCTAGCTGGTGTGAGCTTGATTGACTTGGGGCCATTCCCTCCCCCTCTGCCTCACTGTGCTGCTTGTGCTGTGCAGGCTTTGCCCTCTTCCTCTCCTGCTTTCTGTCACTCAGAGCGGATGCAAATAATTTGTCCTGACATCAGCTCCAGATACCTGCCCTGGTGTCGGAACAAAGCATAAACAGAACAGCAGGAGTGGTACAGACAGGCAGAGAGGGAGGGAATGGCCCTCAGTCAATTGAGCTGAGTCCAGCCACAGGGACTGCCCTCATGGCCTCTAACAGTGAGTTTTCCAAAGGCTATATCTCTGGGTGCACAG
>JARQOC010000003.1:317742209-317915030 GCA_033576535.1 Allobates femoralis
ATGTAGTCTAGCCACCCCCACATCACTGATTGGCAGCTTTCTGTGCAGAGGCAAAAATCTGCCAATCAATGGTGTGGGTGGGGTGGGGGCTCAGCATTCAGACAACTGATAGACCTGCAACAGATGAAATACTTTTTAATCAAAACTGCAGCGTCCATTAAAGTTAGCAACACATCACTGAAATCAGGGTCTCTGCCCTTATATCATTCTGCTCTCAAATGGAGTACTGAAACCTGGTGATACATTCATTTTAGGTTTATGCTAATTTATCCTTTCAATAATTAAAGATCAAGCTGTTAACAATATCTGAAGAATTAATCAAATGAAAAAAAAATCAATCTTTATCTTTCATTATAATTCAAATTCTTTCAAAACTATGCCAATCCTTTATAGTGATTCACTGTATCAAAAAAAAAAAAGAAGCAACCTAATAAGAGGTTTTCCAAAATGAGGAAAAATGGGGCCAAGAGAGGAAAATATCAAAATAATAGGACTTATTATTCACCTGATAAATCCTTTGAGTTCCAGCTCCAAATGCTCTCTTTTTACTGTGCTGCAGCGATGATGACCCACTTGGCTGCTGCTGGTGATTAGCTGCAGCGGTCACTTGGATTATTTATATATCACAGTAATTAAAAAACGGTAAGTAGCATCCAGGGCTGAAACACACAGGTTTTCTTTAAATGAGTAATAAGGTTTCAATTTGTGCCATTTCCCATCCTTGACAACAAAAAGAACACCTTCATCGTTAAAATCATCAGTTATGGTTGTGATGTGTGATCCTGCTGCTGTTTGCAGCTATAGGTTCCCCTAATGTGATTAAGGCCGGGGTTCCACTTGATGCGATGTCGGTGCGAGAGACTCGCATGTGTGTCGCATCGTATCCCCCGGCACGACAGCCCGCATTCTGGACAGAAGCATGTCAGCTGCATGTGTTTCTATGCAGATCCACGATCCTGCCAGGTGATACGATGCGAGACACACACGAGTCTCTCGCATCAAGTAGAGCCCCGGCCTTTTAAGTGTTTACAGCTCCTTTGCAGTACCATGTATGTTCATGGTCACGGACTAGAAATAATCCCCATCCATAGTCTGATCCTACAGTGATGTGAAATGTCCTTCTTTCTGACCCCCTTCTAATTGTTTGTAGGGAATTAGGAAATTGTGGCCAATGAAACGTATAGTCCTATAAATAATATAGTGGGGGTATTCAAATTATAAGATATTTTAATTGAGACAGCGCCCAAATGTTTTCATTTTTTTATTTTTGTTACATTGGAGCAATAGAAAAATTGGTTGCATAAGCTTTAATAGCTTTTAAAGGGAGTCTGTTATCACACAAATAAAAGCACTTAGCCCTTATATACTGTATAATCTTACCTGCAGTGTGGATTTTGGTGGTTTAGTGGCTGAGAAAAAGCTGTTCATGTTCAAATGGTCACGGTCTCGGTTCCCTGTTACTTCCTGTAAATTTACCTCCGTGCACCCTGCCAACCTAATAAACAGCACTAGCCCATAGTAAGCTGTGCCTGACCTCAGTGCATGTCACACGATCACTGAAGGAGCCCAGCGAGGCTCCCACAGTGTAAATGTGGGCTTGTGCACAGTGTTCTCTCATCACTGGCTTTTGATTTGCAGCCGTCGCTCCCTATACTTCCACATATATCGGTATAGCAAGTGGCAGCTGCAGACAGGATGATGTTATTATTGTGTAGTCAACTCACAAGGGAGAAATGGGTAAAACACTAGAAACTGCAACTGGCCCATCCGGTTCCTAGTGCTACCTTTGTAGGTTAGAATGGCCATAACTTGTCTCTAAACTATGGCAAATCGGACCAGAGTGCAATTTACCTGCAGAAAGAAACGGGCGTTGAGATAAAAATCCCAGAGCACAAACCACATAAAACAAAGTGAGAAGGTAATGAAAAATCTGCTAGATAGTATGCCACCTACTGCCTAGCTGCAAACAGAAGATAGGGGCTGATTAAAGAGCAAAAGCAGCAGAAAGATAAATCCCGGTTAGTCTTACACTGACTGACATTGGGAGAATGGCTAGGCATTCTAAATGAGAATATCATCAGCAGGAAACACTCGCAGGGGGAAGGTATATATAGCCACCCCCAAAAGGTGATTGGACAAATTGGTAAATAAAAACTACCTGTTAACCTCATAGAAAAAGCCAGGATAACAGATAGTAAACAACCAGAGAAAAGGTGTTCCTGCTGTAGCTCAGCAGAAAGATAAGCTGACCACAAAGCACATGGTCCCTCCGAAGCGTAACATAGGAGCCAGCAATGGGAGCATGTCTACACTGACATTGTGAACCTGCTGCTGTGCTTCTTCATAGTTAATGTGCCATGGATTGGGTTCAGGCGACGTTCCCTTTTAGTTTAGCTTCACAACACGGTTTTGTTCCTGTCTGTGGGATTCTGTTTTTTGCAGGACCCCACGGACAGGAACGGACAGGACAGGATATGTAGAAAAGTGTGGCCAAATATGGCCAGGGATCCTGTTTTTTGCAGGATTTGCTTTCTGCTGCTGTCCATGGTGCTGAAGTCTGCCTGTGTCTGCTCTGCTGCTGTCCAAGGTGCTGAATTCACAGCCTGTGCATGAAATACTGCTGAAAATGGTGCTGAAACTAGAACGGCAGGATTTCTGAGCATGCTCTGTGCAAAAAAAAATCGGATTTGGGAAATGATCCAATTTTTTTTACCAGATTCGGCACCCATAGACTCCCATGTTATGGGCGCCAGATCGCCCCGGATCCGTTTCTCTCCGATTTTTTTTTTTCACTGGAGCTCAACAATGCTGCAGGCTCCGATTTTGGGCATGGTGAAAAACCGGAGAAAAATGAATCCAGTACAGAATACACAAAATTGGATGGCCAAATAGGAGCAATCCAGCACCATAGGATACATGGGAGGCAAAACCGGATCAGGTTCTGTCCGGTAAAAAACGTGGACAGAACCTGATGGACAAAACCGTGGTGTGAAGTCATCTTAACCAAGATAAAGGATTAGTGCTTAGAATGCAAATGAAGAGGGTGTAACGATGCACACTTTCTCATCCACCTAAACAAATTCACGCTGCAGGTGTGACTTTTATAGGGGCTACGTTCCCAGTTGTATTAAGTGGTCTGCTTTACGTTTTGGATTGCAGACTCCTTTTTAAATGTTAATTTTTCTTTTTTATGAAAGCAGCTAATTTTTTAGTGTGCACAATTAATCAGAAAAAAGCTTGGACAAAGTAAAATCTCCCTATTTTTTGGTGTGATCTCCTTCATTGGCCCAAAGAATTGAAGTTCACCTTTACACATCTACTGTCACTATGTCAAGAAATGTCAGAAGACTTCATTGGTTAGGCTCCATGATCCCAGATCACCAATAATGGCTCGTTTACAACTAACATATGGCTGATGAGCAGACACAATGTGACAAGAGAGTATACATGTACAGTAAATACATGATATGTATGCATAGTTTTGTCCCAGTGTGTCTGCATCTCATTCCCAATAGATTGGAAAGCTGGTTTTCCTTCTAACACGTGATGCTTTGGCCAGTTGTGGCATTTTTTACAATAAACTTTTCGAATCATTATCTCATAAAACAGCTCTATGATGCTGCATCTTTTCAGTATTACAACCTGAGCAAACCTTTTTCTTCTTTTAGGGCCTCAGAATGGATGGAATGACCCCCCTGCACTTAGTAGAACTTCAAAGAAAAAGGTTTGTGATAGAAGGATGGTCTGTCTGTCGGAAAGATGATCACAATTGCTAAATCCTACTCTTTTATTCTTTGTAGGTTCTTGAAAACCGGATTCCTCCTCCGCCTATTACAGCTCCTATAATGAACCCTGGGACAGACCCACGGACCCAACCGCAGCAAGCTCCATTGCCTGCAGTTCCTGCAACATCAGTACCATATCAGCCATCACACATGCCAATCCCACATCCAGGAGTACACCTTGATTCCTCGAAGCCTAATACGGAAGGTGCTCCGGGGGCACCAATCGGCAACACCATCCAGGTCAGTTTAAAATGTCACTTGGACCTACACAGCTATACAGTCTGCCAAAGTGCATCCTGTCACTAGTAAATGGCACATGCCCTGTCTTAACCTTAACATGCTGATGCAAGTGCTGCACAACGCTGTGAGTGTTATGAATGGGTCTTTTTACTATTACTAAACTATTAATGCAATTACCAGAAAACGATTTTAAAGGGGTATTCCCATCTCTCTGATCCTATCCAAACTTGTAGGTGTAATATTAACAATGTTAGCAAATGCCTCCAATTAAAAATGTAGAATAGTTCTCCTGATAAGCAATGTATTTTCTTAATGTGTAGGGCATTGCAGAACCTTTGGTATCCATGGTTACGGCCATGCCTAAGGAGAAAGTCATTTAGTTGCTGGTGGTCGTAACCATGGATACTTAAGGTCCTGCAATGTCCTGCACAAGAGGAAAAGACATTGCTTATCAGGAAAACTGTACTACATTTCTAATTGGAGGGATCTGATAATATTATTATTCCTACTACATAATGGGATCTTAGAGATGGGAATACAACTTAAAAGAAAATGCATTCATATCATTAACCTGTACATAGCCATGTCATCTTAATGATAAATCATATATTTTGTGTATTAGATATATCATTATCATCTGTATATCTAAGGGTACCTTTACACGTCGCAACATTGCATGCAATTTCACTTGCAACTTACTGGTTGCAGTGAAATCATGGACACATTGTTCTATCTTGTTGCTGTGTACAAATGGAACAATGTGTCCATGATTTCACTGCAACCAGTAAGTTGCAAGTGAAATTGCATGCAATGTTGCGACATGTAACAGTACCCTAATACACAAAGTATATGATCTATCGTTAAGGTGACATGGCTATGAATTCTATATACACAGCTCCACTGCAAATTTTTCAGTTTCTCTGATTTTTCTCTTTATAGGTATATTTTTGAGTAAAAATGTACATTGTTCTTTTATTCTATAAACTACTGACATGTCTCCGAAATTCAAAGCTAAAAATTTTGTATTCGTTTGCAGAAAATGAGAAATCGTCAAAATAATAAAAAAGAAATAGTGCTTTCAAACCTCAAATAATGCAAAGAAAACAAGTTCATATTCATGTACAAACAACAATACTCATTTTTTAACTCAGGAGGAGTTCAGAAATCAATATTTGGTGGAATAACCATGTTTTTTAATCACAGCTTTCATGCGTCTTGGCATGCTTTCCACCAGTCTTTCACACTGCTCTTGGGTGACATTATGCCACTCCTGGCACAAAAATGTAAGCAGTTCTCCTTTATTTGATGGCTTGTGACTATCCATCTTTCTCTTGATTACATTCCAGAGGTTTACAATGGGCTTCAGGTCTGGAGATTGGGCTGGCCATGACAGGGTCTTGATGTGGCGCTCCTTCATCCACACATTGATTGACCTAGCTGTGTGGCATAGGGCATTGTTCTGCTGTAAAAATCAGTCCTCAGAGTTGGGGAACATTGCCTGAGCAGAAAGATTCAAGTGTTTTTCAAGGATAATCTTGTATGCGGCTCGATTCATACGTCCTTCACAAAGATTAACCTGCCAATTCCAGCTGAAGCATCCCCAGATTATCAGCGATCCTCTACGAAATTTCACAGTGACTTGTACACCTCTCCAGCTCTCCGTCTAACCATTAGACAACCAAATGTTGGTCAGAGTTGAAATTTAGACACATCAGAGAAGATTACCTTACTCCAGTCCTCTATAATCCAATCCTTATGGTCTTTGGCAAACTTCAGCCTGGCTCTCTTTTGCTTCTCATTGATGAAAGGATTTTTTTCTAGCTTTACATGACTTGAGACAGTCACAAGACAGCAAACAATAAAGAACTTCATACATTTTTGTGTCAGGAGTGGCATAAGGTCACCCAAAAGCAGTGTGAAAGACTGGTGGAAAGCATGCCAAGACACATGAAAGCTGTGATTAAAAATCATGGTTATTCCACCAAATATTGACATCTGAGCTCTTCCTGAGATATAACATGAGTATTGTTGTTTCTAAATGAATAAGAACTTGTCTTCTTTGCATTATTATATATCTATAAGGAGAAAAATCTGAGCAACTGATAATTTGCAGGGGTCTCTTAATTTTTTCCAGAGTTGTATATATTAATATACACCCACATTATTTTTTTATTTTAATTTTTTTTACATTTTTCAGGCTATACACAATTTGCCTGCTGAGAAGATTACAAAGAACCCAATCCCTGAGGAGCACCTAATCCTGAAGACAACTTTTGAAGCCCTAATCCAAAGATGTTTATCATCGGCCATTGACCCTGTGAGTTTCCTTGACATAGCGTCCCGCTTAAAATTTTAACCAAAAATGCTGTTACCGCTTGTTTAGTATATATTATGAACTATAATTGATATTGTTATATGTGTAATTTATGTATTGGAAACATTTGATCCCTTTTCTATTTTTGTCAGCAAACCAAAAGGAAATTGGATGATGCAAATAAGAGGCTGGAGTCCCTGTATGACAAGCTAAGAGAGCAGACGGTAGGTTAGCTTTCCAGCTATCTTCAAGTTGTACAGAGATGTAATTGAGCACACAATAAAACACCAATGAGCCCTGGCATATCTCCCTATAGAGGAATACGGTCTGGGGTACATCCAAGAATCTTGAGCCTCTTCTTATTACTGTCGCCATACTATGCCCTGTTGTGTGCAATATATGCAGAGCTATTGAACTTTAAGGGAAGGTGCATATAATATCTTTAAAGACAATCTGTCAGCATGTTTTTGCTACAGAATCTGAGAGCAGACAAAAAACTAAGATAAAAACAAAATGAGCATTTAACTGGCAGTAAGTAAGCAGTAATGGCAGATATAAACAACATAGAGCAGCATGAAGTAGGAGTACTAACCCTGATTTCAGCAATGTATTACTTGCTGTACTGCTTGTTGCAGTTTTAATGTAATCCCTGTTTTCTCTGCTGTAGATGTAGTAGAGCTCACAATGTTGAACTCTGTATCACTCCGTCCCGACCCCTGACTGCCAGTTTTCTGTGTACAATGTATATTTCTGCAAACTGCTAATCTGTGGTGGGGGAAGAGTTACGCAGACTAGCTTTTAATGGACATAGTATCCTGTGATAATCTGCTGCTGATAAAACACTGATTTTATTCAAACTTCAGCACACAGTCAAATAAGTGACACATCGCTGTGATCAGGATCTCAACATCATTCTGCTCTAAGATTACATAGCAAAAACCTAGTGACAGAATCTCTTTAAACTTGGAAAAACCTGCCAAGTTTTTTTAAGCAGAAGACTTCATGAACTCAAGGTGTTTTGCAGAAGTATGATTTATGGCATCTCAACGGGCGTTTTTTTTTATACAATGTATGTTGAAAGAGATATGCTGTTTCCGAGCAGCAGGCACCTTGAAGGCTAAAAAGGCCTGAATCGCATGCACCCAAGTCGCTTTTTACATTGCAGTAAATAAGCACATTCTTTTCAGCAATTGTTTACCGTTTTCTCAGTCAGGTAACAGTGTACCCACCTAAAAAAGACTTTGGGTATACGTTCTCTAAAGGAGAAGTACTAAAAACGGCACTTTATAAGTAAGATATAATTGCCACGGCATAAATATAATTACTGTCTAATGCTTTTGTAACCATTTCTTCCCTTATATTTTCTAGCTATCTGCTGCAATAATTGCTGGTTTGCACAACATTGCAAGAAGCATTGAGTCTCGAAACTATGTGGAAGGTCTGAACATCCACACCCATATAGTGAGCACCAGTAACTTCAGTGAGACGTCCGCCTTCATGCCTGTGCTCAAAGTCGTGCTTACCCAGGCCAATAAACTTGGGGTGTGAACTGTTTACTCAGAGACTTCCTCACCATTTCTTGAAGAGCTTCTGCACCTTGCATAAGATGATGGACCAAGAACTAGCATGTTTTTAAAACCTCCAAAACACAATCACTTTGTGACTCTTGAATTTATTTTCATCATTTTTTTTTTTTAATTTGAGGAATTTTTTAAAGCATTATTGTATTTCATGGATTATTCCCTGCGCCTGTCAGTTGAGTTTCCAGAATCATACTAGCAAATATTTGACCAAGGTTATATATATATATATATATCTCTAATTATTTTTTATTTTAATGGTTCACATTTCCGAAACATCTAGTTGCCAAATTGTCTCATCTAAAATAAAATGTGATCCATATTAAACACATGGGGCTTTCTTCTCATTTCACAGTGGACACGGTAAACAGCAGCAGTCGTTTAGGAAGACCAGGAGCACTAATTTACAAGTGTTCATTGAGTAATTGTTCATCAATCTAACCTAGCTTCCACCTAAACATCCCATATATGAGTAGCTTCTTGAATACACATGCCATATTATGTCTGTGTCTTATAGGAGCACCTGCAGAGGGGCATGGGAACTGTGTCTCCTTCCTACATAGGCAAATTTGTTTCTGTTCAAAAAACCAAACAATTGGTATATTCTATTGTATTATGACTTCTTAGTAGAATATCTCTGACATGTGATAATTACCACCATACCACCATTGTTGGAAAACAAACCAGATTGGAATGAAGGAAGTGGATCTTAATATACCAGCCAAGTTTTTAATACTGTATCAGCATGTCATCTACTAGTTTGTTGTAGGTTTCTGCCCTGACATTCCCAAAAAGCTATACAAAAGCTGTGTTGCACACTTATCACAGCATATATCTGGCTCCCAAGGCTTGTCCTTGTCACTTATCTTGCATCCTAAGTAAAATGCCTTCTTCACTTGAGAAGTGATACTTTTTTACTGGTTGGCAAATGTCACTTCCCCATAAATATAGCAAAAATGTCCACGCTATTAACGCATTATTGAGGCATTAGTGTTCTGTATTGTAACTAAATGGATAAAATCATAAAGTTTTATGTAACAGTAGCTTTAACTATATCCCACAAAGTCTGAAAAATTTTAAATGCTCAACCTTTCTGACTGGGCTTTATATAGTACACCGCTGACATCAGCTTACTTCAGCAGGCGCCTGGCAGTAGTACTGCATTGCATCAGAGAATTATGCAATAAACTCTGGAACATGTGTGCATGATGGTATGCAATGTGATGCAACATTACATCATTATAGGCTTATTTAGGAGGTTGTTAGAGTCCTGCTGGATTCCTTTACTCAGTGAAATAGAAAATGGGCTATATGAAATATCTTCAAAACCAGAGTCAATAAAAAAAATTTTCATGGTCATATTTGTGCTCAGCACACAAAGATGCTACAGATTAGGACCTTAGTGAGGCTGGCTTCACACCATGGTGAAATCTGATATCGGGCTGTCAGGGGTGATACTGGCAGCCCCGGACCGGATTTCGGCCCAATAGTATGCTATGGGGCCGGATGGAGCAGGATGGCAGCTATCTGCCATCCGGTTTCCATCTGTCCAGGAGGATTCAAATTTTCTCCCGGACACAAAAATGCTGTATGCAGCATTTTTGTGTCCGGGGAAAAAAGCTGATCCTCCCGGGTACGGCTCCGGTGTGATCCGGCGCCCCCTATCATGGGGGTCTAGGGCATCGGATCGCAGCGGAGCTGTACCCGGGAGCCGGACGTTGGGTGCTGAAGCTCAGCGCCGCTCGGCGCTGAACTTCAGCGCCACGGAGCTGTCCATTGCTGACAGTTCAGGAGCCGCAGCTCGCTCCCTGCCAACTGCGATCCTGAATTATCAGCAGCTGTGGCTGCAAATAAGCCATCTGGCTGCACACCGGACCGGAGGGCATAACTGGCCCTCCGGTTCTGTGTCTAGATCCGGTCCGGGGCTGTCAGGTTCACCCCTGACAGCCCCGAATCGGATCTGGCCGTGGTGTGAAGTCGGCCTAAGTCAGTAACAATTTCAGTGGTGACCAGTGTTGATGGAGCACCACAGCAGCACACAGTCAGCATTGCTGGGTGCATGATATCTTAGGCTGGTCTCACACTGCAGTTGTTTCCCTGATCAGGTTCCATCCAGTTTGTGTGTCAAAACCAGGACTGTCTCCAAAACCCAGAACAGGTGTCAATCTTTCAATTATACCTTTTCTCTGCAAGTTCCTCTCCTGGTTTTGGCACACGAAACCGGATGGAACCTGATCATGAAAAAAACTGCAGTGTGAAACCAGCCTTAGAGCACAATAAGGTGTGGCAGATTTTTGGTACCCATTCTGCATTGAAAATGTGTTCTAAATAGAGATGAGCAAATTTATTTGAGTGAATTTTACAAAAATCACTTCCTCCTTCGCCTCATTGGGGGACACAGGACCATGGGTGTTATGCTGCTGTCCACTAGGAGACACTATGCAGAATCTGTAAAAGAGTTAAAAGGCTCCTCCTCTGCAGTATACACCTCTGGAGCAGGAAGCGCTTTACCAGTTTTTGCTTAATGTCGTTAGGAGGAACACTAAATTTTATTTCTCTTGAAAATGTTTTTGTTTTTTGGATTTTTTTTTTTTTAAAGAGACTCCCGCCATGCTCCTTCCTCGGCCCCCCACTTTTGGGGGGCGCCTGGTTGAAGTTGAGAGGTCAATCCACATGCCTCTCCCTCCTTGGCATCCCACAGTTGGGGTGCTGGGTTAAGTTTGAGATGATGGTCTTCCTTCCCCGGGTCCCCACTTTTGAGGTCTCTGGGTTAAGGTCAAGGACAAGCAAGGGCCCTCTGACGGTGGACGGTAGCATCCCTCCCTTATCACCCCGCATGGAGTTCTTAGGGCCACTTTACACACACCAACTTATCTGTCCAACGTCTGACCAACTTGCTGGTTGCAGTGAAATCATGGACACATAGCTCCATTTGTACACAGCCACAAAATGGAGCAATGTGTCCATGATTTCACTGCAACCAGCAAGTTGGTCAGAAGTTGGACGGATAAGTTGGTGTGTGTAAAGTGGCCCTTAGGTTGAGACACCGCAGGTAGGGCACAAACAGGCTGCACGGACACAGTGGCACAAAACAGGAGCCTCAGCTTTGCTGAGTGCTTCTACAGGAAACAGCCCACAGCAAGCTGCAAGGCTGCAGCTCCAGGAACCCCAACTCTGCTGGGTGCTCCCCAAGGGGCAAGGGGCTGCCTAGCCTCGTATGGGCTGCAGGGAGAGATTCCCTCCTTGCAATTGTTCCTGTGTTAGCCGTCCATCCCCCCTCCTCATATCTCAGCATAGATGCCGGTTAAGCTGTGTGCAGACAAACAAGGCATGCACTGCACAGTTTATAGTGCTCCAGTAGCCAAACATGTATCTCCACTACACATGTCAGTGCTGCCAGGTGTGCAGGTGCACACATCCTAATACATGTAGGACAGCTGGCCAATGTGTGGACAGACTCTGGCCCATGCCCCTGTGGGCATGGGGGAACATATATAGAGGACAACCAACAGAGGGTACAATAACACGGAGACCCTCACAAACACTGGGAGCCCAACTGTTCTTCTTCCCTGCCTGGTCATCAAGCACACACTAGTGTAACGAGTAACTGGCTTTAGCAGTCCTACAGTGCATGTCCCCGCATTATCTCCCGCCAGCACGGAGCAGCAGATGGACATACAGCACAGCCTGCCTGGCCCTATAGGCATGTCCGCTCTGCAATGCCCCCCATTATTCTCCGGCTTCTCTAATGGGCACTACTAACGTTTTAATAGGATGTATCACAGCATCCGCTGTGCGGGTGTACAATAAACACAGCAATATCTCTTAAGCCACACACCCAGGGGCTTTAGGAAGTACAATACGCACTGCGTCGCTGAGCGACAGGCTACCATTGGAAATGTCAAGATGACTAACAGTGATATACCATGGTTTACCTGGTCTCCCGTATGTACACTGTGTAACGAGCATCATACTGCTATGAATAGCAGTAGAGGGTCCTAAGGCTGGGTACCGTTTTCTACAGTAGTAAGCACATCCTTGATGCCCGAACTGGGACAGGTTAAGGTTCGCTGGCCAGCACACGGCCTACCGTAAGTATTAGGTATGTCCTATAACCGTACCTATTGCAGCTACCTGTGGGTGCACATATCCAACCTTATGGCTTTACCATAGGGGTAGCTAGGTTAAAGTGAGGCACCGACAAGGTTTTTCCTCGGGGCACCCAACGTTGGCGCAGCACAGGATATTCAAACGTATTAATGACTCGTCCACCATACTCCTCCCCGGGCCTCCACACAGCAGAGACAACTAGGTTCGGGTGGACTTAATACAAGTTTACCTCACAGATTCCTTCCTCAGCCTTTCACTGTTGGACAGCCCAGTTGAAGTTGATGTAACCTGCAATTACTCAACACATGTAAGGCGTCCCAGGACAGGTTGCCAATTCTGTCCACACCCCAGAGAAGGAGTCTGGTTGAGGCTCATGACAACCAAGTCTCACAAGACCCAGGCTGAGACACGTGACCGCAGCTGCATGGTTAATTTAACTAAAAGTCTCTAGAAACTAAAATCCATAGCATACAACTCCCCCAGCTCACCGGTGTTGGCGGCGCTGGGTAGTAGCCAAGATTGCTATAGGCCATACTCCTTCCTCGACTCCCCACTGTTGGGGACTCGGGTTAAAGTTGCGACGGCACAAGGCCTGGCCAGCCTCCCTCCCCACACTACAAATACAAAGTTCTAGGTCGTGCAACGTGAAACACGAGCCCAACTACCAATCGCCTCGCTGCACCTGTATAGGTACTTAGGTTGAGCTAACACGCGCAAGCACTCTGCACAGACCAATCCAAAGCAGGACCTAGCAGACTCCCGCCTATATTAACCCATGGGATGGCCTCTCCAGCCCCCAGTATGACCGTGGCCTGAAACTCATTCCACGCAGTCAGTCCCTTCTCTGCTCAGGGGTCAAAGGAGAATACCGTCAGACGGTAGCACATAGATACACAGTTTTTCCTGACTAAAGTTAGCAATGTCTATACTGCATTCCAGTAGTCGTCCATGGCTGGATGACTTATTCACCAACGCATGACTTTCAAAGACTGCAAACACAGTGTCGCTTTCACGGTTGACGTTAAGAACACTCAGTTGGCGAAGCAACCTACACAAGTTTACCACAATTCCAAGGCACATGCGGCAACACAGCACACACATTCTAGCATGCTGCACCATCACATATGGTGTATCAGCCATATTGGGCACACAGTATCGGATACACACAGCTGCCTTTAGCTGCAACACATACACAGCTCGAGTCAAAGCCCCAGACAAGGCACGGATTCTTAGTCATGAAATCCCCAATATCCGTCAGCGGTATCCTCAATAAGTCACAATTGCCATGGAAGTCCTAGACAGGATAGTGGCAGTATGGGAGGCAGTTGCATTGGCATCTCCTACACCTCCGCCCTTTTTATTTTTATTTTTTTAAATGCTCCATGCTAGGTATGGCACGACAACAGGAGGTAGACAGAGGTACCCCCATCACAATGCACATGGCAGTAGTTGCGTCCATGCCCAAATATTACCCTCAATCTACGAAGCTTCAGGCAGTATTTATGGAACTGAAATCATTTGGTCACCCTCTGGCACTCGTACATGTCAGAACACAGTCAGACAAGGTTACAACCATGGCAGATGTCAACCACCAGATTGGAACCAGCAGTATCCAAGCGGTAACAGACCTTTGCCACATCCTGCACTACGTTGAATCCGCAAACACTGTACTGTGACCTGTTCTCATGCCTTGTGTAAGCATCTAGAAGTGTACACATCTAGAAAGCGGATGTTCTAACCCGCCAAGGAATAGACTCAGCCTTCATCCAGATGTCCTCTGTCAAAGCTGTCAGTGACAGAAAACCACAGAGGTAGACCTGACGGCGTCTTGCCTCAATGCCAATATTCCAACCATCCTGCCCAGGTCCCAGGACCCACAGTCATTATGACAGACGCAATATAGTCGAAGACTGGACCTGTATCTGTCGCCTGTATATTCCTTCACCACTGCCAAGGTAGTGCTGAATATCAAACAAGAATGTCGCCGTATCATCCTTGTGGTGGCATCACAATGGCCCAGATGCACTTAGTACGCAGATTGCGTCCAACACATAGCAGCAGTACCAGGACGACTAACATACAGTCCAGCCCCGTTTTCTCAAGGCCGGTTCGCCCTCAGAATTCCTCAACCATGAAATTAATAACATAGCCATTAAGACCTGGAACTTAAACCAAGGGTTTTTTTCCAGGATGTTGTAGCGACCATAGTCACAGCAAGGAAACCATCCTTATCAATGATATAACATTAAGCAGGTGTTTTGCTTATGGCACCTCTAGAGGTCATGCCCCTTGGCCCTATTTCATACCAAGATCTCTCCGTTTCTTTCACTCAGACCTAGACTCCGGTTTAGCCTCAGAGTCGCTCACTGCAGGTTTCAGCCGGTGAAATCCGTCCTTCGAAGAGTATGCCATTTAAGGTCTCCATACACCTAGACTACATGTGGGACATGAACTTTGTCCTCAAGGCCCCACAGGAACCACCTTTTGAGCCTATATAGCATATTGCCCGTAGCATTCTCACCAAAACAATGGTATGTGTCAGTGGCAAATATCTTTCTTGGAAACGGTATCTGTACTGGTGGCGATCTCCTGTAAACCATCTTTTCTGATCTTCCACAAAGACAAGATTACCCTGTGGCTGGTTCCATCCGTCTTCTACAGGCAATATACTCCTTTCACCTAAATCAAGATATCTCTCGGCCGTCGCTGCGCCTGACTTCAGTCTGTCACGTCGCGATGGACCTACATATGTAGGACCTTAGCAGGTCCATATGCAGCTAAGTATCCAAGACAGTGCCTTTCAAAGACGTCGGATTTCAGAAGGCAGAAATCATTTCAAGTCAGCTTCTGAGGCTCCTCTAAACAGATGGATTCGTCTAACCATCTAAACCAGGGGTCTCAAACACGCGGCCCGAGGGCCGCATGCGGCCCCTGGGGCTTCACTATGCGGCCCGCGCCACCTTGGACAACATAATGATGCATTGCCCCAGTGCAGGGGGCCGCTGCAGTCCCCACTGTGTGATGACTTCCGTCCGCGGCACTAACAAGCTCTGCCACTCACAAGATCAATGCAAGCTGCCAGTCAATGAGAGGTCCGCAGCTGATGGCAGAATATGACCTCACATGCAGCCTCTGGCTGGCAGATTGCATTGACCTTGCTGAGCAACAGAGCTTGTCTGAGCGGCGGCTGGAGGAAGTCATAGCACAGCGGAGGCCGGATATCAGCACAGCGGGGACCGCAGCGGCCCCCTGCACTGGAGCGATGCAACATTAAAGTGAGAAAAGTGTGAATGTGTGTGAGTGTGAGGGTGTGAGTATGTGAGTGAGGATATGTGTATAAGAAACTGTGTGTGAGTTTCAGTGTGTGTATGAGAGTGTGTGAGTGTGTATATGAGGATGTGTGTGTGAGTGTTTGAGAGTCTGTGTGTGTGTGGGGGGGTTTGTGTGAGTGTGAATGAGTAGGTATGTGAGTGTGTAAAAAGAAGGTAAAACAGGATGGGGGCATCACTATAAAAGTAGATTAGGATGGGGGACATCAGTACAAAAGGGGACCAGGATGCGGGACCTTACTACAATAGGGGTCCAGGATGGGGGACATCACTACTAAAGGAGATCGGGATGGGGACATCACTACTCAGGGGGATCGGGATGGGGGACATCACTACTAAAGGGGATCTGGATTGGGGACATCACTAGAAAAGGAGATCAGTATGGGGACATCACAACAAAAGGGGATCAGGATGGGGAACATCACTACAAAAGGGGATCAGGATGGGGGACATCACAAAAAAATGGAATCAGGATGGGGGACAACACTAGAAAAATGGATCAGGATGGGGGACATTACTAGAAAAGGGGATCAGGATGGGGACATTACTACAAAAGGGGATCAGGATGGGAGACATCACTACAAAAGGGAATCAGGATGGGGGACATCACTACAAAAGGGGATCAGGATGGGGGACATCACAAAAATGGAATCAGGATGGGGGACATCACTAGAAAAGGGAATCAGGATGGGGGACATCACTAGAAAAGGGGATAAGGATGGGGGACATTACTAGAAAATTGGATCAGGATGGGGATATCACTACAAAAGAGGATCAGGATGGGGACATCACTACAAAAGGGGATCAGGATGGGGGACATCACTACAAAAGGGGATCAGGATGGGGGACATCACAAAAATGGAATCAGGATGGGGGACATCACTAGAAAAGGGGATAAGGATGGGGGACATCAGTAGAAAAGGGCATAAGGATGGGGGACATTACTAGAAAATTGGATCAGGATGGGGATATCACTACAAAAGAGGATCAGGATGGGGACATCACTACAAAAGGGGATCAGGATGGGGGACATCACTACAAAATGAGATCAGGATGGGGGACATCACTAGAAAAAGGGAGCAGGATGGGGGTCATCACTAGAAAAAGGGATTAGGATTGGGAACATCAGTAGAAAAGGGGATCAGGATGGGGGGCATCAGTAGAAAATGACATTACTACAGGATGGGGACATTACTACAAGAAGGGGATCAGGATTTGTACTTTACTACATTGAGCAAAAAATTTACTACAAGGGATGCGGCCCCCTGCTATAAATGTTTTTCTATGTGCGGCCCACCAACCCAGCCGAGTTTGAGACCCCTGATCTAAACAGACTATACCATCTAAAGCTCACCACTTCCAGCAGTGTCACAGCACTTTATACTACGGCAGTGGAGACCTCTTAGGCCGTTCGGCAACAGTAGTCAGAGCAACAAGTGTGTAAGGCAGCCAAACAGTTGACCCACACACATACTCAAGCCAATGCAGTATTTACACTCAGTTCTTGGCAAACGCAGGTATAAATAGATGTGGCCTCCAGGCTCCAGCGGCCTGCCTGTCAGTACATAGTTCTTCACTGAACATGCTCAGTGTTACTAGTTCCATGCCGTTTTCCCACCCAGGGACTGCTTTAGGACGTCCCATGGTCCTGTGTCCCCTAATGAGGCAAAGGAGAAAAGGAGAATTTGCTTGCTAATAGTCACATATGCGCAACTATGTTAACCATGTAACCGCTGACAAGCCATGTGAGAACTGTAGCAAGGGACCCCCAGGGCAATAGGGCGGGTGCTGTGTCCCCCAATTAGAGGCTAAGAGAAAAGGAATTTACAGTGAGTACACAAAATTCCCCTTTTTTCCAGTATATGGATTTTACAGTTCGCTTTTAGCTAGGTCCACACAAAGATTGCAAAAAATAATATTTAACCGTTAAAATGTCTTGGTGTCTAGTCCGCTTCACCTTTATTATTATTATTATTACCTCTTCTTTTCCCCTTCTCCTGTTAGGCTGTTTTCGCCAAAATCCGGCAGATTTACCGCATCTGCTGCCTAACGGCTGCATTTGCGGCAAGCCCCATGCGTTGCCTATGGGGCTTTCGGTAAGGTGCGGCAAGTGCAGTTGTGGCCGCAAAAAAAAGGCTGCTGACCGCATTTTTTTCCGCGGCTGCAACTCCCGCAACCGCACTTGCCGCACCTTACCGCAAGCCCCATAGAAAATGCATGGGGCTTGCCGCAATTGCGGCAGTTATTAGGCGGCACTTGTGGCAGATGTGTTTTTTTGTCCAGATTCTGGCAAAAACGTCTATGTGAAAGGGGCCTTACGCATATTTTCTTCGGCCTCCACTGGCAGGTAGCGGCTTGCAAACGTCACTACATACAGTGCCTACAAGTAGTATTCAACTCCCTGCAGATTTAGGTGGTTTGATATGATGCAAATAAGTTAGAGCCTTCAAACTGCAAACGAGAGTAGGATTTATTAACAGAAGCATAAATCTTACAAACCAAAAAGTTATGTTGCTCAGTTGAATTTTAATAAATTTTAAACATAAAAGTGTGGGTCATTTATTATTCAACCCCTAGGTTTAATATTTTGTGGAATAACCCTTGTTTGCAATTACAGCTAATAATCGTCTTTTATAAGACCTGATCTGGCCGGCACAGGTCTCTGGAGTTATCTTGGCCCACTCCTCCATGCAGATCTTCTCCAAGTTATCTAGGTTCTTTGGGTGTCTCATGTGGACTTTAATCTTGAGCTCCTTCCACAAGTTTTCAATTGGGTTAAGGTCAGGAGACTGACTAGGCCACTCCATCACCTTGATTTTTTCCCTCTTGAACCAGGCCTTGGTTTTCTTGGCTTTGGGTCGTTGTCTTGTTGGAAGATGAAATTACGACCCATCTTAAGATCCTTGATGGAGGAGCGGAGGTTCTTGGCCAAAATCTCCAGGTAAGCCGTGCTATCCATCTTCCCATGGATGCGGACCAGATGGCCAGGCCCCTTGGCTGAGAAACAGCCCCACAGCATGATGCTGCCACCACCATGCTTGACTGTAGGGATCGTATTCTTGGGGTCGTATGCAGTGCCATCCAGTCTCCAAACGTCACGTGTGTGGTTGGCACCAAAGATCTCGATCTTGGTCTCATCAGACCATAGAACCTTGAACCAGTCTGTCTCAGAGTCCTCCAAGTGATCATGAGCAAACTGTAGACGAGCCTTGACATGACGCTTTGAAAGTAAAGGTACCTTATGGGCTCGTCTGGAACGGAGACCATTGCGGTGGAGTACGTTACTTATGGTATTGACTGAAACCAATGTCCCCACTGCCATGAGATCTTGCCGGAGCTCCTTCCTTGTTGTCCTTGGGTTAGCCTTGACTCTTCGGACAAGCCTGGCAAGCACTGGAGGAAACTTTCAAAGGCTGTCCAGGCCGTGGAAGGCTAACAGTAGTTCCATAAGCCTTCCACTTCCGGATGATGCTCCCAACAGTGGAGACAGGTAGGCCCAACTCCTTGGAAAGGGTTTTGTACCCCTTGCCAGCCTTGTGACCCTCCACGATCTTGTCTCTGATGGCCTTGGAATGCTCCTTTGACTTTCCCATGTTGACCATGTATGAGTGCTGTTCATAAGTTTGGGGAGGGTCTTAAATAGTCAGAAAAGGCTGGCAAAAGAGATAATTAATCCACACATGTGAAGCTCATTGTTCTATGTGCCTGAACTACTTCTTAATACTTTAGGGGGACCAAACAGAATTCTTGTGGTTTGAGGGGTTGAATAATAAATGACCCTCTGAATTAACTTTTAACGCTTTAAAAAAAAAAAAAAAAAATTAAAAAATCTTTTTGGCTGCAGTGCATTTCCCACTTCCAGGCTGATCTACAGTCCAAATGTCACAATGCCAAGTTAATTCCGTATGTGTCAACCAGCTAAATCTGCAGGGGGTTGAATACTACTTGTAGGCACTGTATGGTGTTGTTGCACATCGCAATAGATGACGTTGTGATACGTACAACCCAAGTGATGACACAGTGCATGTCCGATGTCTAGTCAAGGCCTAAATTAAGGAGTCCGAAGCCCATGTGACAGGAATGAGAAAAGAGATGGAGAGATACCCTAGCTATAAGAACAGTGGGGCAGGAAAGAGTTGAGGTGACGATTCATTATTTTATTTTATAAACCGACTATGCTTATTGGGTGCAGGGTGGAGGAACATTCAATTGAGAACATTCAATTTGCAGAGAATAAATGCTGCAAATCGAAATTCCCTCTGAAGTCTATACATTTGGAAAGTTGTTTTATATCCTGCAGAAAAATAGTAGCAGACTTTAGCGCATGTTGCAATTTTCAAATCTACAGCATTTTTGTGGATATTCATCTTTACATTTTGTTGTTAAAGCTCTTATTGACATGTTCCAAACAGGTTAAAACAAGTGCATAGTAATCTGATAACATTGCATGAAGAAATCACTTTCTAAAGATAATGTGCACAAATATACATGGATACAATAATTGAACACAATTTCAGAAATGGATAATGATTTGTCATAAAATACAAGATCAATACTTAAGAAAAAAATCCATGAGTGTTTCTTTCCCCCAAAATGGCACGTTTGACATTATTCTTAAACTTTTGGGCTCACTAACGTTTGTACCAAGTGAATAGTTAGGTGCAGAAATATTTGGACAATGACTGAATCTTCATGATTTGGGTTCAGTATGCCATTATTGTTTATTTAAAATGAGACTGAGATGCAATTGAAGATTTTAAATCTAAAGATTTTCATATTTATTTAAATGGCTTGAACAAAAATATACTGTGAAATGTTTAAAAATTGCAACCAGTTTTCTACAAAGCTTCCTCATTTCAGGGGCTCAAAAGTCATTGGATATATTTAGCATAAGTACTTTAAGGGTACCGTCACACCTGGCCATATCGGCGGCGATTTCATAGGCGACGCAGGGGCGTGGCCTATCGCCGGTGCGTCGCCTAGTGTAAAGAGGCGATATCGACGCTAAATATCGCCTTTAAGTGGTTGCCTGGTTTCTCAGCACTGCTCTGAAACCAGGCGAGCACTCTGGGGCAATGTGTACACAATGCCCCATGTAACATGGCGACCGCTGATGTTACAGGCGATGGGAGCCATAGGCTCCCATGTTACAGGATCGCCGCTGGGGTTTGTGGACACCCCAGCAGCGTTGGCGCCTGTAACATCGCCAGTGCGTCGCTGGAGGTATCGCCGCGTGTAAACACGCGACAGCAACGCTGGCGGAGCGCCAAAAACGTGCGCGCTCCCGTGCGGCACCGGTGATATCTCCGCCGATATGGCTAGGTGTGACAGCACCCTAACACTTTGTAGAGCATCATTTGCAGGCAAGATTGCTTGAAGTCTGGAAGCCATGGGCATCACCAGATACTGGGTCTCCTCCTTTGTGATGCTTTGCTAGACCTTTTCTACAGCTGACTACAGTAGTTGCTTGTTTTTGGATATTACATCCCTAAGATCTAAAGGGGTTGTGCGGGCTTTTTCTAAAATTTCTGTGTGTATCTAGACTGCAAAATACTGACAGTTTGTAATTTACACCCTGTCAGCATTTTGCATTATTACCTAGATATCACAATGCAGCGACTGGAGAATCAGCCTCAGCTCTTACCAGAGGCGTGTTGTTTTGGAGCCTGGGTGTAAATGTCACAACTGGACATTTACACCCAGTAATCCAGCTTGTCTGCCCCTGTGTATAGCAGGCCCGCCCCAGTGTACAACATTCTTGCCCCAGTCTTAAATATGACCACCTTCAACAAGGTTCTTTCTCTCCACGTGCCTGCGCTTAGCCATGTTAATGAAGCAATCCACCTTCTGCATTACTGCCACAGCATCCTGGACCTCTATGAAGAACACCGCTCTGTGATGCAAGTGTGTGCTCCAGTCAATAAATTAATCCACCTTCTGCACTACTGCTGCATCTGCCCCTCAGAAGGAGATGACCGTGCACACTATGAGAGAATGAACCTCACTGCAGGTGGTCATATTTGAGACTAGAGTGGGCATGCTGGAGACTGGGCATAAAATTCCAGTTGTGATGTTTAACCGAGGCCCCAAAGGCAGAGGCTGCTCCTCCACACACAGAATAGTGATATCTAGTTAATAATGCAAAATGCTGACAGGGTGTAAATTATCATTTTGCAGCCTAGATGCACACAGAGATTTTATAAAAAGTCCAGAAAACCCCTTTAAGGATGTAAAATCCTAAGCATGTAAAATGCATACTCGATAGGGTTGAAATCTTGTGTTTGATTTGGTCGTTACAAAATATTCTGCTTTTTTCCTTAAAAAAAACACTGGGATGGTTTTACAGTATGTTTTGGGGCATTGTTCATTTGTTCTGTGAAGCGCTGTCCAATCAGCCTTGCTGAATTTGGTTGAATGTGAGCAGAAAGTATAGCCCTGTACACTTCAGAATTTATCCGGCCGCTTCTTTCTTTAGTCACATCATCAATAAACATTAGTGACCCAGTGCCATTGGAAGCCATACATGCCTATACCATCACACTACCTCCACCATGTTTTACAGAGGATGTGGTGTGCTTTGAATCCTGAGCCGTTCCAAGGCTTCTCCATACTTTCTTCTTCCTATAAAATGCTTTTTTAAATGCTTTTATTTTGGCAATGTCTAATCTGGCTTGTTTATTGTTAAGGCTGATTAGTGGTTTGCACATTGTGATGCACCTTTTCTATTTGCTCTCATGACATCTCTCTATGGTAGACTTACATACAGAAACACTTACATACTGTAAACTGTTCTTTACTTGGATGAATGTTGTGAAGGTGTTTTCTTCTCATTATGGAAAGGATTATGCAATTATCCACCACTGTCATTTTCCATGGGCACCCAGCACTTTTTGAGTTGCCTTTGTATTAGCCATTGAGAGCTCCTTTGACCGCTCAACAACAGCTCCTCACAACAATAGCTTTCAAATGCAAAAGCCACTGCTGGAATCAGTTGCAAAACTTTTTACATGTTTAATTTATTATGAATAATGAGGGAATCACCCATTAAATAGATTTTGAGATAATTTTACAATTACGTGGCCTCATATACTGTATTTTCGGACTATAAGATGCATTGGACACACACAGGTTTTAGAGAAGTTTAGAAAATACTTTTAAAAATTGTGGTCATGACACACTGTTATGGTGGTATCAGCTGACACTGTTATGGTGGTGATGACCCCCAATTCTGTAATAATATCCTCCATCCCATGCCCCTTCGAGGTAGATGTGTCCCCTATCCTGATGTACTCTACCGTTCAAAAGTTTAGGGTCACACAGACAATTTTGTGTTTTCCATGAAAACTCATACTTTTATTTATCAAATGAGTTGCAAAATGAATAGAAAACATAGTCCAGACATTGACAAGGTTAGAAATAATGATTTTTGTTTGAAATAATAATTTTCTTCTTCAAACTTTGATTTCATCAAAGAATGCTCCATTTGCAGCAATTACAGCTTTGCAGACCTTTGGCATTGTAGCTGTTAATTTGCTGATGTAATCTTAAGAAATTTCACCCCATGCTTCCTGAAGCCACTTCCACAAATTGGATTGGCTTTATGGGCACTTTTTATGTACCATACGTTAAAGCTGCTCCCACAACAAGTCAATGGGGTTGAGATCTGGTGACTGTGCTGGCCACTCCATTACAGATAGAATACCAGCTGCCTGCTTCTTCCCTATATAGTTCATGCATAGTTTGGAGGTGAGCTTTGAGTTATTGTCCTGTTGTAGGATGAAATTGGCTCCAAACAAGCTCTGTCCACAGGGTATGGCATGGCGTTGCAAAATTGAGTGATAGCCTTCCTTATTCAAAACCCCCTTTTATCTTGTACAAATCTCCCACTTTACCATCACTAAAGCAACCCCAGACCATCACATTACCTCCACCATGCTTGACAGATGGCATCAGGCAGTCTTCCAGCATCTTTTCAGTTCTGCATCTCACAAATATTCTGTGTGATCCAAACCCCCAAACTTTGATTTGTCTGTCCATAAAATGTTTTACCAATTTTCCTCTGTCATTTGCGGCCAAAAACAAATCCAAAAATGCACTAGCAGAGAGCAAGCTGTCAAAGCATGGGGGAGGTGGCTTGCCAAGTACTCAAGGACGCCATTCACATTGATACTAATTGTGCAAATTATCTGCAGGCTCTCACTGGTCCCTGCCACCAGACCAGATGAGCAGCCCAGATCAATTTCTCTGCACCACTGAATGAATGACTCCCCATGGGGCCCAGCCGCCCCCGCAAAAAGATAAAAAGTGCAAAATGTTTTTTATACTAACAAAAAAACTATTTTGTGAGGTATTGGTTAGATGTTTTGACCAAGACACTGTAACCCCCGTCACGGGTCCTCACGCTTACGAGTCCTATCAAAATACATAAACTACTCATAGAACGGGCAGCAATAGAGAAAAAAAAAAACTCACCATTTGCGGTCAAAAACAAATACAAAAAATGCACTAGCAGAGAGCAGCCAGACCCCACTAGATGGAGCAGACACAGGTGTGGCTTTATCGTCCACACCTGTGTCTGCTCCATCTAGTGGGGTCTGGCTGCTCTCTTTTCTTTTAATGTTCTTTTTATTGAGTAAAGAAAGGTTTACAAAAATAAATGAACAATTACATATAGCAAAATATGAGTAACATACAATACTTGTAGTATATCGGTTCTAAATCTAAGTATCTGGGTCAGCGACTCAAGGCCACATAGGGATTTATTAAGGATTATGATAGGTTTAAGGAAAGGAAGTATTATGCTGATTATTATAATAACATAGGTGGTCAGAGCAGCTACGTATAATCCATCCCTTGAAGATGTCATCATATTCATATTCCAGACCCAGGTTCGTAAAGTATTGCATAAGGTATGCTATAAACTATAACAAAAGAAGAAAGAAGAAAAAATAATGGATTGTGATGTTTTAGAAGGAAGGGTATAGCAGGGGCGGACCAAGACTGTAGTGGGCCCTGGTGCAAGAAATTTTTCGGGGCCCCCCCCGTAACTCAGTGCCAGAATAGTGCCGCAGGTGTGCAGCACAGCCAGCAGTGTAGCAACTGTTTGTGGCGCCCGGGGCGGTCGAAAAATTTGCCGCCCCTTTGGTTGTTGATAATCTGGAAGTATATACAAGAATATAACTACTATACTAAAACACATAGAGAAGGGGTGCAATTGCCACCTCTGCACAACCCCAGTGTATGGCAACAAGCAGGACTCATGGAGGGCCCGGGGCCGGAGCAATTTTTGTCGCCGTGCTGTGGAGTTCATGATGTAATATAGATGCAAAAAAACGTTATTCTTAATATTATGTCACAATACCGGGATCTGAGGATCTTCTATTTCGAGGTCAGGGGCTCTCTGATGCCATGTTGCTGTCTGCCTCGCTGTCGTCCTCTTTTGACACTGCAGTGTGGTGGACAAGAGAGCATTAACTGGTTAATAACAAAAAGTATGGTGTGTACTAATTGAGCCATAAATCCTCCCCATACCAGTAGGATTACTATATGGATTTTAGTATTAGGGTACGGACACATTGGCATGAAACTCTGATGCAATTAGGGATGGGCGAATCTACTCGCTAGGACTCGTTACTCGGCGAGTAGTAAGGGACTCGCAGGACTCGGTACTCTGCGAGTTTCCCAGTGATTACTCGCACGAGTCCAATACAAATCAATATCAATCCTAGTTTTGTCAGAAATGCTGACAAAACTAGAATTGCCATTGTTTGCATTAGACTCGGCTACTGTGCCAGTGATAGCAGGGAAACTCGCAAAGTAACTGCTGTTTCTTTGCGAGCCGAGTCCAGCTGTCATCTCTGTGCAGCTCCAGGGTCCTAGAGCCCGCCTGCTGCCTGATGTAGCAGTGCTGAGATTGTTCTCAGTCTGCTCATTCCCTGTGCATAGACATCTATATTTATGCACAGGGGATGTAGCAGAGAGGACATCGCGTTTTGGACTGCGTCGGACGGAAGAGGATTTTTTTAATTAAAGATGGAGTCCCTAATGGTTTTTTTTTTATTTCTAATAAAAATTTTCTTTGTGTTGTGTTTTTTTTAAAACAATTTAATAGAAATTCATGGCGGTCATGTCTAATATTGGCGTGACCGCCATAAATTTCGGGCTTAGGGCCAGCTGATGATACAAAGCTGGCCCTAACCTCTTTATTACCCAGCGTGCCACCGCTACCAGGGCCGCTGGAAGAGCGGGGTTCAGCGCCAGAGGATGGCGCTTCAATGAACGCGCCATCCGGCTGCGGGCTGCAATTTGCAGCGGGGGGTGCCCAGAAAGCTTGGGCATCCCTGCGCTGCGGATTCCAGCCCCCAGCTGCTTAGCTGTACCTGGCTAGACATAGAAATTGCGCGGAGCCCCACGCATTTTTTTTTTTTATTATTTAATGAATTTCAGAGTCAGAGGCTCAGAGTCAGAGTCTCGGAGTCGGAGTCTCCTCAGAGTCGGAGTCTCAGAGTCGGAGTCGCCTCAGAGTCGGAGTCGTCTCGGAGTCGGAGTCGTCTCGGAGTCGGAGTCGAGTCGGAGTCGTCTCGGAGTCGAGTCGGAGTCGGAGTCGTCTCGGAGTCGGAGTCGGAGTCGTCTCGGAGTCGGAGTCGAGTCGGAGTCGGAGTCGTCTCGGAGTCGAGTCGGAGTCGGAGTCGTCTCGGAGTAGGAAGTCGTCTCGGAGTCGGAGTTGTCTCGGAGTCGAGTCGGAGTCGGAGTCGTCTCGGAGTCAGAGTCGTCTCGGAGTCGGAGTCATCTCGGAGTCGGAGTCGGAGTCGTCTCGGAGTCGGAGTCGTCTCGGAGTCGGAGTCGTCTCGGAGTCGAGTCGGAGTCGTCTCGGAGTCGGAGTCGTCTCGGAGTCGGAGTCAAAAAAAATGCGTGGGGCTCCGCGCAATTTCTATGTCTAGCCAGGTACAGCTAAGCAGCTGGGGGCTGGAATCCGCAGCGCAGGGATGCCCAAGCTTTCTGGGCACCCCCCGCTGCAAATTGCAGCCCGCAGCCGCCCCAGAAGATGGCGCGTTCATTGAAGCGCCATCCTCTGGCGCTGAACCCCGCTCTTCCAGCGGCCCTGGTGGCGGTGGCACGCTGGGTAATAGAGGTTAGGGCCAGCTTTGTATTATCAGCTGGCCCTAAGCCCGAAATTTATGGCGGTCACGCCAATATTAGACATGACCACCATGAATTTCTATTAAATTGTTTTAAAAAAAACACAACACAGAGAAATTTTTTTATTAGAAATAAAAAAAAAAAGCCATTAGGGACTCCACAATCTCAGCACTGCTACATCATCTCTGTGCACAGACATTCATGTCTGTGCACAGGGAATGAGCAGACTGAGAACAATCTCAGCACTGCTACATCAGGCAGCAGGCAGGCTCTAGGACCCTGGAGCTGCACAGAGCAGACAGGACTCTTCTCTTATCTGTGCGAGTTTCCCAGCGATTACTTACAAAGTAAACGAGTCCAATGCAAATAAATGACAAAACTAGGATTGCTTCAGGCTGAAGCTTCCAAGACACATCTGCGATTTGTAAATCTCACACTACTCGCTATTACTCACTTCCCCATTCATTAACATTGGACTCGCTAGACTCACAACGAGTAGCGAGTCCTGGGCTCGGACTCGCTAGAGTCAAGCGATTCCGAGTAATTTAGGATTCGCCCATCACTAGATGCAATGTGTGATTTTCTCGCATTGCAATCAATCTCTGAGAGCACATGGGTGAGTGTTGGATGCTTTTTTCTCATCCAGATTCAGGATGAGAAAAAAGTTGCAACATGCTGCGACAGTATGGTATTCCCGCGTGAGACTCGGCAATGCAAGTCTACGGGTCCGACAAAATCACGGACCGCACACAAACCATCCAAGAGGCATCTGTTTTTTTCACTGATACATTATCATTCTGTAGTACAGACAACTATAAAATGTTCCTGTAAATGATTATACAGTAATAGCTGCTGAGGAAAGAACAGATTGATTGCACACGGATGTGATCTGAGAATCTGAGAAAAATGTTGGCCACTTGCACAGCAGTTGCCAAACGGACCAAAAAACGGATGTCACTCATCCGACTCTCCTGGATGGGAAACAGACCGATTTTAAGGCGGCGGGAGACAGTGTACCACCAAGTACCCAGCTCCGTGCTGTGCACAGACAGTATACGGTACACTGTCTGTGCACAGCACGAAGATGAAGACATGGTGGTACACTGTGCACAGCACAGAGCTGGGGACATGGTGGTACACTGTCTGTGCACAGCACGGAGCTGAGGACATCCCAGAAGAGGCACAATAACCACAGACAGGCGGCGGGAGAACATTGAGCCTGCCCAGGAGAAGTACAACTCCCAGCACCCAACACACTGCCCAGAAACCATACAATAACGCCCGAACAGGCAGGAGAACTACAATTCCCAGCATGCCACACCCTGCCAACACAGGAAGGTGGAGGCTGCCGCATGGAGGCAGAGACACCTGGTACAGTCGCCACTATCACCACACACTGCCCCACTTCTCCTGCACCCCCATCCTCCTCTCCTCTGTCCCTCCTGCTGCCCCCCTGTCCTCTCTCTCCTGTCCCCCTGTTCCTGTCCTTCTGCCCCCCTGTCCTCTTCTCCTGTCCCCCTGTTCCTGTCCTGCTGCCCTCCTGTCCTCTTCTCCTGTCCCCCTTTTCCTGTTCTGCTGCCCCCTGTCCTCTTCTCCTGTCCCCCTGTTCCTGTCCTGCTGCCCTCCTTTCCTCTTCTCCTGTCCCCCTGTTCCTGTCCTTCTGCCCCCCTGTCCTCTTCTCCTGTCCCCCTGTTCCTGTCCCCCTGCCCTCTTCTCCTCTGTATGCTGTATACAGCATATGGCCCATATCCCATATGCTATATACAGCAGTCATCTCCATGGAGCCACTTAGTGTACCTGTTAGGGACAGGGAGTCAGGACTCTCACTGGTTAAATTCAATGAATGAATATCAGCCTCCCTCCAGGATACAGAACGGCTGGAAGTGAAGTGCGGCCGCACTGTGCGGGAAGTGACGTCACCGCACAGGTCCTATCATGAAGTGATCACCGCGGTCGCTCTGACAGGTCCTGCAGTGGCACTTCTCCCAAGGAGGGAGAGAAATTGCTGCTGCCCGCGCTTCGCCCCCACACAAGTGCCGCCTGTGGGGCCCCCCACACCCCCCACTGAGCACAGCTGACACCCGACAGCACCACGGGACTCAATGACAGAATAGTGCCGCGGGTGTGCAGCACAGCTGACACCCGAAAGCAACCCCCCCTTCCTGGAACTCAGCGCCAGAACAGTGCCGCAGGTATGCACCCGACAGCACCACCCCCACACTACTGCCGCTACCTACCACCCTTCTGTCTGTCTGACAGGGGAACCGACCTGCCGCTGGAGCCCCAGGGGCCCCCTAGCTGGTCGGGGCCCTGGTGCAGCTGCACCACGGTAGTTCCGCCCCTGGGGTATAGGAAGGGATGCTATGGGGTGTCCTTACTCCATGATTGTCGGGGTGTAATTGTTAAGATATATCTCAAGAAGTGCTGGGTTCAAAACCATGAAGTCATGTCATAATCAGGTTTCATAAGGATAGATTCTTAGGTGGTCGTGAGTATTCTGGCAAAGGTTAAAGTAGATCTGTACCACAGCCAAGGAGCCCATGTTTTTTCAAACATGGGATAGGATCCATACGAGAGAGCTGCTAATTCAGCTGTCCTATATATCAGGTCAATTTCTTGTAAAAGTCGGGCCCTGGATGGGACAAGGGTGGAATTCCAATGTAATGGTACTAAGACCTTGGCAGCTGCTAGAATATTGCTAGCCAGTTTAGAGGCCATAGTGTCTGTTGGCCACAGCTGTAGGTTCAGCAGAACTGTCTGTGGTGATAAACCGACGTCTCGCGTCTGGCTGCTCTCTGCTAGTGCATTTTTGGATTTGTTTTTGGCCGCAAATGGTGAGTTTTTTTTTTCTTTCTCTATTGCTGCACGTTCTATGAGTAGTTTATAAAAACTTTTTGCACTTTTTATCTTTTTGCGGGGGGCGGCTGGGCCCCATGGGGCGCCATTCATTCAGTGGTGCAGAGAAATTGATCTGGGCTACTCATTTAGTCTGGTGGCAGGGACCAGTGGAAGCCTGCAGATATTTTGCACTATTAGTATCAATGTGAATGGCGTCCTATGGTTGCAGATCTTGAGTGCTTGGCAAGCCACCTCCCCCATGCTTTGACAGGTTGGGGTGGCTTTATCATCCACACCTGTGTCTGCTCCATCTAGTGGGGTCTGGCTGCTCTCTGCTAGTGCATTTTTGGATTTGTTTTTGGCCGCAAATGGTGAGTTTTTTTGTTTTTTTTTCTATATTGCTGCCTTTTCTATGAGTCCAATTTTCCTTTGTCCAATGTCAGTGTTCTTTTTCCCATATTAATCTTTTCCTTTTATTAGCCAGTCTCAACTATAGCTTTTTCTTTGCCACTCTGCCATGAAGGCCAGCACCTCGGTGTCGCCTCTTCACTGTAGACATTGACACTGGCGTTTTGCGGGTACTATTTAATGAAGCTGCCAGTTGAGGAGCTGTGAGATATCGATTTCTCAAACTAGAGACTCTAATGTTCTTGTCTTGTTGCTCAGTTGTGCAGCAGAGCCTCCCACTTTTCTTTCTACTCTGGTTAGAGCCTGTTTGTGCTCTCCTCTGCAGGAAATAGGATACACCATTGTAGGAAATCTTCAGTTTCTTGGCAATTTCTCACATGGAATACCCTTATTTTCCAAGAACAAGAATAAACTGTCGAGTTCTCTTTTTCTGGCCATTTTGAGAGTTTCATAGAACAAACAAATGTAATACTCCAGATTCTTAACTAGCTCAAAGGAAGGTCAATTTTATAGCTTCTCTAATCAGCCAAACCATTTTCAGCTGTGCTAACATACATGTACAAGGGTTTTCTAGAGTTTCCTACACATCCATTAGCCTTCTTACACAGTTAACAGACACAATGTACCATTATAACATAGGAGTAGTGGCTTTTGGAAATGGGCTACACTTATGTAGATATTGCATTAAAACCAGACATTTGCAGCAAGAATAGTCATTTACCACATTAACAATGTATAGAGTGTATTTCTGATTCATTTAATGTTAGCTTCATTGAAAAAAAAAAGTGCTTTTCTTTCAAATATAAGGAAATTTCTAAAGGTAAGAATATTTATACTGTGTTAACCAGTAGATAGAAAAATATATTGCAATCTGAGAGTCTTCAGTGGTTAATACCTTATAATGGCTAACTGAAAAGATGGTAAGCATAGCAAACTTTTGGGACACTATGGCCCTTTCGTCAGGCTTATAAGGACACAGATTCTGAAGAGACATACATATATACTATACTTAAACAGGATGAGATGGTGCAGTAAATATGACAGGTGACCTAAAGCAGAGTCAGGCTGGGGGGAAGAGGAGCTGGGAAAGTGAAACCAAAATTGTAAGGAAAGAGGAAGAAGTGTTAAAAGTTCATAGTCCTCTAACTTGAGTCTGTTGCAAGATGTGATATCCCCAAATGCCCTTTCATTTTATATAAAATCGCATGAATCTGATATCCCCAAATGCCCTTTCATTTTACATAAAAACCCATGAATCCATGTGAAACATTTAATCCTGTTTTCAATGTGTCAAAGGTCACATGGATTCATGAGGTTTTATATAAAATGAAAGGGCATTTGGGGATATCAGATTCATGCGTTTTTATATAAAATGAAAGGGCATTTGGGGATATCACATATTACAATAGGCTCATGTTAAAGGACTATGAACTTTTGACACTTCTTCCTCTTTCGTTCCATTTTTGGTTTCACTTTCCCAGCTCCTTTCCCCCCTCCCCCCTCCCCCAGCCTGACTCTGCTTTATGTCCCTGTTGTACTTACTGCACCATCTCATCCAGTTTAAGTATAGTATATATGTATGTTTCTTCTGAATCTGTGTATTATCAGCCTGACGAATGGGCCATAGTGTCCTGATAGCTTGCTATGCTTACCATGTTTTCAGTTAGCCATTAAAAAGTATCAACCACTGAGGACTCTCAGATTGCAATATATTTTGGAAATTTCTAAGTGACCCCAAACTTTTGAACTGTAGTGTATATGTCCTTCATCCTTGTATATATGGCCACCATCCTTAGATATATGCTCCCTATCCTGGTATATATATATCCCCCACCATGGGCCCATCTTGGTATATATGCCTTCCATTGTGCCATTTTTGTAATACAAAAAAATTGGTGATTTTACTCACCTAAAGTGTAAAACCTTCAAATATGACCACAAAAGGAATAAAATGGTAAATTTTACTAATGAATATAAATAAATTGAGAATAAAAAATGAAATGACATTGGAAAAAACAGTGTGACAGCAATGCGGAAACTCAGTAAGTATGATTGTTCTGCTTGTTACCACCCATTTTATAGCACTAAACTTCAAGTCCTCCCAGACTTATATAGGGTTAGGGGTCTGGACTCAAGTTCTGGTCTCAAACCATCCTGCCCCGCTCGCCACCATCCTGCCCCGCTCTCCACCATCCTGCCCCGCTGGCTCCTTCCTGCCCCGCCGGCTCCATCCTGCCCCGCTGGCTCCATCCTGCCCCGCTTGCTCCATCCTGCCCCGCTCGCTCCATCCTGCCCCCCCCCGCCTCCATCCTTCCCCCCGCCACCATCCTGTTCCCCCGCCACCATCCTGCTCCTCCAGCTCCATCCTGCTCCCCTGGCTCCATCCTGCTCCCCGGCTCCATCCTGCTCCTCCGGCTCCATCCTGCCCCGCTCGCTCTATCTTGCCCCCGCCACCCATCCTGTCCCCCCATCCTGCCCCCCCACCACCATCCTGCTCCTCCGCCTCCATCCTGCTCCTCCACCCCCATCCTGCCCCCCACGCCTCCATCCTGCTACTCCGGCTCTATCCTGCTCCTCCAGCTCCATCCTGACCCTCTCGCTCCATCCTACCCCGCCGCTCCATCCTGCCCTGCTTGCTCCATCCTGCCCCGCTCGCACATCCTAACCACACTGTTCTTGCTCCCCGTCTCCATCCTGCACCCCCGCCTCCATCCTGCCCGGCTGGCTTCATTTTGCCCTGCCGGCTCCATCCTGCCCCACTCGCTCCATCCTGCCCTGCCCCCCCACCATCCTGCCCCCGCCACCATCCTGCTCCTCCTGCTCCATCCTGCCCCCCCACAACCACCATCCTGTCCCCCCCACCTCCATCCTGCCCCCTTCCGGCTCTATCCTGCCCCCCTTCCAGCTCCATCCTGCCCCCCTTCTGGCTCCATCCTGCCCCCCCTTTTGGCTCCATCCTGCCCCCCTTACCGTTCTATCCTGCCCCCTTCCCGCTCCATCCTGCCCCGCTCGCTCCATCCTGCCCCCCCGACACAATCCTGCCCCCCCATCACTATCTTGCCCCCCTTCTCCATCCTGCTTCCTCGGCAGTTAGCGGTCATGTGACTGATCAGCTGATCAGTTTTCCAGGCAACGACAGGTCCTAAAGGCCTGTAGGACCTAGAAAACGGAGGTGGAGCGAGGCGGGGGACAGGTGAGTATCCTCACTGAGGATTTTTTTATATTTACCTTTACTGTGGAGGAGCGGGGGCCAGGAGGAGGGGGGGCCGCGGGGAGCGGAGTATCGCCATATACCATAGTGCTGCTATACATGTGCTATAATGTACCGCTATATACCATAGCGCTGCTGCACATGTACTGTAATGTACGGCCATATACTATATTGCTGCACTATAGTGCTGCTATACATGTACTGTAATGAACCACCATATACCATAGCGCTGCTATACATGTACTGTAATGTACCGCCCTATACTATAGTGCTGCTATACATGTACTGTAATGTACCGCCATATACCATAGCGCTGCTATACATGTACTGTACTGTACTGCCCTATACTATAGTGCTGCTATTCATGTGCTGTAATGTACTGCCATATACTATAGTGCTGCTATACATGTACTGTAATGTACCACCATATACTATAGTGCTGCTATACATGTACTGTAATGTACCGCCATATACCATAGCGCTGCTATACATGTACTGTAATGTACCTCCATATACCATAGCGCTGCCATACATGTACTATAATGTACCGCCATATACTATAGCGTTGCTATACATGTGCTGTAATGTACCACCATATACCATAGTGCTGCTCTACATGTACTATAATGTACTGCCATATGCTATAGCGTTGCTATACATGTACTGTAATGTACCGCCATATACCAAAGCGCCTGTATACATGTACTGCCATATACTATAGTGCTGCAATACATGTGCTGTAATATACCGCCATATACTATAGTGCTGCTATACATGTACTGTAATGTACCGCCATATACTATAGTGCTGTTATACATGTGCTGTAATGTACCGCCATATACCATAGCTTTGCTATACATGTGCTGTAATGTACCACCATATACCATAGTGCTGCTCTACATGTACTATAATGTACCGCCATATACTATAGCGTTGCTATACATGTACTGTAATGTACCGCCATATACCATAGCGCTGCTATACATGTGCTGTAATGTACCGCCATATACCATATATATATATATACAGTATATAAAATATATATATATACATATGTAGTTCACTCACGTTGACTGAACAAGTTCTGTCAGTCAAAGTATGTCAACTACATACATATTCTAGAATACCCGATGCGTTAGAATGAGGCCACCATCTAGTATATATATATATATATATATATATATATATATATATACCGTATATACTCGTGTATAAGCCGAGTTTTTCAGCACAAAAAATGTGCTGAAAAGTTCCCCCCTCGGCTTATACACGAGTCATATACGGTACTCGGTATACAGCCCCCCCATCAGTGGTGTACAGGGCTCCCCCCTTCCTGCTGCACACCTGTAAAGGAATAGATCATTATACTTATCCCTGTCCTATCGCCGCCGCTGCCGCTCTGCACCGCGCTCCTCCGGGTCTTCATGCTTCTTCCTACTTGTGACCGGCGGGCGCAGGCAATGACGTCATGGCTCTTCCACCAGGACAATGACCCAAAACACACTTCAAAAAGCACTAGAAAATGGTTTGAGAGAATGCACTGGAGACTTCTAAGGTGGCTAGCAATGAGTCCAGACCTGAATTACATAGAACACATGTAGAGAGATCTAAAAATGGCAGTTTGGAGAAGGCACCCTTCAAATATCACGGACCTGGAGCAGTTTGCCAAAGAAGAATGGTCTAAAATTCCAGCAGAGTATTGTAAGAAACTCATTGATGGCTACCGGAAGCGGTTGATCGCAGTTATTTTGGCTAAAGGTTGGGCAACCAAGTATTAGGCTGAGGGTGCCAATACTTTTGTCTGGCCCATTTCTGGAGTTTTGTGTGAAATGATCAATGTTTTGCTTTTTGCTTCATTCTCTTTTGTGTTTTTTCATTGAAGACAAATTAAATGAAGATAATAATACCAAAGAATTTGTGATTGCAATCATTTTCAGGAAGAAACTGAGTATTATCTGACAGAATTGCAGGGGTGTCAATACTTTTGGCCACAACTGTATAAGAATCATTCTTAGACTTCTGTGGAGTTTATGTACATCATGATTAGAAGAAAATATTTTGGTACCGTGTTAGCCAGTTGAGAAAATGTTGATTTTTCTCAGTGGGAGAAACAAGATAATAATCTTGTAGTTGTGATTCTGACTCACCGTGGCCGGGACTCCGGTTTAGACAGGCGATGCTTCCTTCCTCCTTGTCACGGGTGGACCGCGCCTGCCGGTAGTGGGGCCCGGTGTAGTGCAGATCAAAAGTGTTGAAGACGTCTTGTAGGGAACAGATTAAAGGGGTTTTTAATTTATTCGTGACGCCACCTATGAGTAGTTCGGTAATCGTTACCGACGCTGCGGAACCTCCAGGGGATGGACAGCAGCAAGATGGAACGCTCCCCACAGGCTGAGCGGTGATCCCCGGAGGCTGGAGCTGCTTAAGATGTTGTGCGGCAGCTGCGGTTACCTTGTAGTGCGGACGGACAGTTCATAAGGAAGCACGGACACAGAAAGTCTCTGCAATGGGTCTTTACTGTAACCAGCAGGCAGTACATGGTATACAGCTTACGGGTAGTGGACCGGGTGGACTCAGCAGAATGGTGTCCCTTAGAAATCCGCAGTGTTCCTCCATTCTAACTAAGTGATTGCCAGTGTCGCCCAGGAATACCAGATCGGGTACGGGGAGGCTGCTTCAATGCCCTATCCATGATGTACGTTCTGGATGTTTTGGGGAGCCTTGGATCCCTCGGTGGGTACACCGCTGGTTAGACGACTGGAAGTTGGCTGGTGCTGGGGTGCTCCTGTAAAGCTGCTCCTCCACGCTTCTGGTTCGCGTAGCAGAGGTGAACTGCTGCCAGCTTCAGTACCAGTGAACCGGCTGTGAGTTGTGGGCACGGGAGTCTTTTGGGAACCCGTGTGAATAATGCCCATTCCCGGTTGGTAAGGCCTCAGGTGCTGACACCCGACCGGTGACGGCCCGGGGGCTGCACGGGGTGCGGAGCCCCCGCTCCTCTCCAAGTTCAAGTTCTCGACCTTGTTCTAGGCTCTGTTCTAGACTCTTGTGTAGACTATGTGTCTGTTCTCCTACACACTACCCTAGCACTCCGCCCACCAGGACCTAGGATTGGCCCTCTGTTCTAGGTGATGCATGCAGGGTTGGATTTCTAAATTAACCAGATCACTGCCGTGTCAGAGAATATTGCGGCTGTATTTATGGCTGCAATACCCTCTTGTGACGCACTCGTTGCGGGGCGCCACACTCCCCCTTGGTTGAATACGCTTGTCCCCAAGCGTCACACTACCCACATTACAGAGGTTTTTACATTTTATAACAGGTAATAAACACTTTTATTAATGACAGGTCACTGTATGCATAAAGGTGAAGTAGGTAAATAAACAGGTTAACACATTGTGCGGACCCGGCGGGCGGTCGGCTGTCCTTAGGTAAAAGTTCAGGCTGTAGCCGCCAAGTCGCGGTGTTATTTGCCAACGGGAAGAAGTCTCTTTAGCAGAAAAGTTCAAACAACAAGTCACTTATGGAGGGCAGTGTTCCGGACTCGTATAGCGAACCACCCGTCACAGCATACATATCGCTCATAGGTTACTATGTCCCCTCTATACAAGTCTCAGTTTGGATGCCCTCGCGGTAGGTGCGATTCCACATCACGACGCCCCACAAACACTTCGGTACTCACACCCTCCTCCCTTACGAATCCCCACCCGGTGGACAAGTTGAAGGTGCTTACCCGCCCGGTTTTACGGAATTGTTCAGGCAATGGAGATTGGCGGCGGGCTTCGGCGCGGGCCTGCATGTTGGCTTGCAGTCGAGTGTGCCACTCCTCCCTTCGGATACGACGTACCTCTTCGTCGGAGTGGTGCGGCGTGTGGATACAGTCACTACGGCGTGCTGGTTGTTGAACCGCTTGAGTTTGGTGGGCAGTCTGTAGAAAAGCCCGGTTCAACGGAACCGGAGAAGATGTTGTTGCGGCGGCATCCGACCAGTGTACCCGAGCAGATCGCCCGGCAGAAGGGTTCTTGGTGTCTCCCCAGGCGAACCCGGTGTAAGAGTCCTCAGCTGGGCTGTAGATCTCGTCGTCATCCTCCTCGACCTCTCCTTCGATGACTACGTCGGGCTGCTCGGCTGACGGAGACGATGGAACAGAATCCTCTGGGTCGATGGGTGGCTGTGCTGCAAAGTTCTCCTCGGGGTCGTTGTGCAGGACTTCCAGGCTGCCTGCCTCTTCTTCTGTAGCAGCGGGAAGTGGTGTTTCGATCCGGTCACCAGGTAGGCCTCGGTAATAGCAGAGGAGGCCTCCGGTTCAGGGGAGAAACAGGCGACAGTCTCAGTAGTGTGGAAACTAGTCGCGGGTTCCGCAGGTGGAACCAGGTATGTGTCGGCTTCTTTTGTGGAGCGTATTGGAAGCTCCGGCTCAAGAACGGGGTCGGCTGCGGGTTTAACCGCTGGAACGGGTCGAGCCGTGGCCCTCACAGGAATGATACAGTCTATGGGCTCCGGTGACGAAGCAGGACAGGTGGTGGGCGACGGTGAGGCGGTTGAGAAGCTGGCGATGTCGTCTGGGCCTGGAGAAGCTGTACCCGGTCGGCTCTGCTGCATCGCGTGATGGAGTCTTCTGCCTAGGGTCGCACTCCAGCTGCGAATCGTCCACTCCACAGTCTCTAGTAACCGCACCCGGAGGTCTTGTAGAGCCTCTAGCCAGAAGTCAGGGCTGTCGTCTATGGTAAGGGCAGGACCCGGACCTGGTTGGCCTATGGCTGCTCTGGCCTCCGCCTCGACCTCCCGCATTAGGTCTTGGAGTCTCATGCTGGCCATTCTCTTCTTCGGAGGGAAACCACACCCGTTCAACCGGTAAGCGTTCTGGTAGAGCTGGTGAAGAAGGTCTGTGACACTCCCATTTCCTCTGGGTTTTTGTAGTCCAATCATGGGAAAAGTCTTTGGGGTCCGCCCCCATGGTTGATTCGAGCAATCAGGGCGGACAAAGAGTTTGGCGCCTTTTGTCTTTAGCCCTCCCACGATGAGGGGGGGGTTGACTCACTCCTGGGCTTGCACGTGGCGGATTCTTGTGGCGGGAACGCCATCTTGGGCGCCATCTTGGCCCACGGTGAAAAGGCGGGAAAGTTCTTTTAGGGACGAACAAAGTCCAAATTATAGACATTAAAGTCATTTTTAAGCACATTATACCCGTTGGGTAACGGGCCTGCTCGTATCCTGTTTGTGACGCCATTTTCTGACTCACCGTGACCGGGACTCCGGTTTAGACAGGCGATGCTTCCTTCCTCCTTGTCACGGGTGGACCGCGCCTGCCGGTAGTGGGGCCCGGTGTAGTGCAGATCAAAAGTGTTGAAGACGTCTTGTAGGGAACAGATTAAGGGGGTTTTTAATTTATTCGTGACACCACCTATGAGCAGTTCGGTAATCGTTACCGACGCTGCGGAACCTCCGGGGGATGGACAGCAGCAAGATGGAACGCTCCCCACAGGCTGAGCGGTGATCCCCGGAGGCTGGAGCTGCTTAAGATGTTGTGCGGCAGCTGCGGTTACCTTGTAGTGCGGACGGACAGTTCATAAGGAAGCACGGACACAGAAAGTCTCTGCAATGGGTCTTTACTGTAACCAGCAGGCAGTACATGGTATACAGCTTACGGGTAGTGGACCGGGTGGACTCAGCAGTGATGGTGTCCCTTAGAAATCCGCAGTGTTCTTCCATTCTAACTAAGTGATTGCCAGTGTCGCCCAGAAATACCAGATCGGGTACGGGGAGGCTGCTTCAATGCCCTATCCATGATGTACGTTCTGGATGTTTTGGGGAGCCTTGGATCCCTCGGTGGGTACACCGCTGGTTAGACAACTGGAAGTTGGCTGGTGCTGGGGTGCTCCTGTAAAGCTGCTCCTCCACTCTTCTGGTTCGCGTGGCAGAGGTGAACTGCTGCCAGCTTCGGTACCAGTGAACCGGCTGTGAGTTGTGGGCACGGGAGTCTTTTGGGAACCCGTGTGAATAATGCCCATTCCCGGTTGGTAAGGCCTCAGGTGCTGACACCCGACCGGTGACGGCCCGGGGGCTGCACGGGGTGCGGAGCCCCCGCTCCTCTCCAAGTTCAAGTTCTCGACCTTGTTCTAGGCTCTGTTCTAGACTCTAGTGATGTTAAAGTTTTTATGACTCTAATTTATAAGATAACCTGGTCTGGGAACTTGCTATCTACCTTATGGAGAGAGGTTTTCCTGCAACCATAAGAAGACAGTTAAGTAGGTGGGGAGATTGTAGCCAAATCCCCCTCTAGGAAATATGCGGGGTTCTGATCTGGCACAAATCCCTTAGTCATATTTAAAAGTTTGTTGGAAAGCGATTATGACTTTGAGGAGCTACTTAAATGTGGCGCTGGAGTTTTTCCACTTCCTTACTGAAGTGCAAATTAAGATAACCTGGTGTCTTAAGACTTCAGTGTCTTTGAACTACATTCTTCAGATGTTATAATGAGGCATAAATCCATTAGTTAGATTTAACCCTTTTTGGATGCAGTCAAAAGTTCTAATAAATTTGGATTCCCAGACCCATCAAAGTTTTTGTGATTTGAATTTACCTCTCAAAATTCAAACTTTCATATTTTCATTATGTCCTTGACTAGAAAAATGTTCGGCTGCTAGAAAATGTCCGAGTTCTCCATTCAAATGGGGCAGACAGACAGAAGAATCCTTCAAGAAGTTAAAGCGGGCTTTGACGGGGGAAGCAATCTTAGCATAATCTGATTACAGCCAGCTATTCATCTTGTATACTGATGCCAGTAAAGTGGGACTGGGAGCCTTGTTGTCTCAAATGCAAGAAGGTAAAGAAAGAGTAAAGCCTTTGCAAGCAGGACGCTCCATTCTACAGAGAGAAACCCAGAGCTCGTTCAAGTTAGAATTCCTGGCCGTAATCTGGGCCATCACAGAACGCTTCAAACACTAACTGGCTGCAGCGAAGTTTACCATCTTTACAGATAACAACCCACTTACTCACTCGGACTCCGCAAAACTAGGTGCACTGCAGCAGCGCTGGATGGCCTGGCTGTCCAACTACAACTTTACCATCAAGTACAGGGCAAGCCGCAAGAATGCCAACGCTAATGCCTTGTCCAGGATGCCTCACTTGCAGACGTGGAAGAGGAACCAGAGGAGCTGGAAGAAATAGAGCTACCAACCTTTCACCGCCCTCATGAAACACAATACAAGAGCTGTGTGTACAATAAACCTCAAGAAGCAATGTTGAACCCATTACCTCCCCATGGATGGGCTGAAACGCAAAACAGTGATTCAGCTGTACATCTAATCGAGGAGCCACTAACGCAGGAGGATTCATACCCTAGTCCAAATGCCCCATCTGAAGCTCAACACCTGTGGAAAGAGTGAAGTAAATTATCCCTATATGAAGGTAAATTGTGCAGAAGGCATACTAACCCTAAAACCCTCGAATCGAACTTGTCTGGCAAATTGTCGTGCAAAAAAGAGATGTCAAGATGGTCTTAGAAGCTTACCATGATGGTGCAGGGAATTTCGGTTGGAAGAAATTAGAAGTTCTGCTAAGAGAGAGATTCTACTGGGTTGGCATGAGAAAATCCATCGAGAATTGGTGCAGGAACTGTGGCCCATGCAACCTAAGGAGAAAAGACAAAGATAGTCAGAGAGCCCCACTCCAGCCCATTGTGACAAAACAACCACTTTAGCTTGCAGCCTTGGATCACGTCAAGTTAACCCCAAGTAGATCAGGCTATGTCTATGCCATTACCATAGTGGACCACTATTCCTTTTTCTTAGTGGTAGTGTCCGTGAAAGATCTGACAGCCAGAACAGCGGCTAAAGCATTTCAAGCCTACTTCTGCAGACCTCATGGCTATCCCAAGCAGGTCCTCACAGATCAAGTATTTGAAGCGGAAGTGTTTCAAGAATTTTGTAATCTCTACAGGTGTAAGAAAATCAGGACACCCCTGTACTATCTGCAAACAAATGGCTTATGTGAGAAAATGAATCAGATTTTCAGTATTTACTGAAGACCTTGCCAGCGGAAGAAAGAAACATGTGGCCAGAAAAGTTGCCAGATCTCGTGGACTTATATAATCATGCCCCGGTGAGTTCCACTAATTGCACGCCAGCCTATTTAATGAGAGACCTGGTAAGCTGCCTATTGACCTGGATCTGGGTATTGTGAAGCCAGATGTTGATGCACCAGAAACAAATTGGGATACCGCTTGTCAACATAAGTATTGTCAGGTATAAGAGTGTGTGGAAAAGAGCCTGTCACAAGCAAGAGAAAGACAACATGCTCCTGCAACTCCTTTACACCCAGGTGAGAAAGTTCTCAAGAGAAAGAGACGCACCAACAAACTGGATGACCAGTGGGGAGCAGTGCCATACACTGTGTTACCATCCAACTTTGATAATGCCAAGGTGTGCTTAGTGAGTAAAGATGAAGGAAGAACATCGGCAGCAGTGTCCAGAGACCATATCAAAATATGTCCTGAAACATTGAAGTCCCAAGAGAGGATTCCAGAAGTACCAGAAGTTTCAGTACTAGTAAAACCCCAAGAGGAAGAAGTGTTCCATATGGTTCTAGGAGACTTTCCCAAGACCTGGACCCAGTACAGTATAATGGAGCAGTCATAGTTTCTATGTTAGCCTTTCATCAACCAGTGGTACCTGAACCAGCCAGACGTGAAGAACCACCAGCTGAGGCATCAGCAGAAGCATCACAAGTGGAAGCATCAGAAGTAGTACCTGCAGAAGAACAGGAAGAGCAACACCCTGCTATCAGAGAGCTTGTCAGTCCCATGGTAAGACTAATTAGACACTCTAGTATACCAGTGCTACATAGACCTACAGGTAGCATAGTGGATAGTGCATACACAACACCAGTAGCAGACACTAGAAATAGTGATGGGCGAATCTACTCGCTAGGACTCGTTACTCGGCGAGTAGTAAGGGACTCGCAGGACTCGCTACTCGGCGAGTTTCCCAGCGAGGACTCGCAAAGTAGCGAGTCCAATGCAAGTAAATGGCAATCCTAGTTTTACTAGCGAGACTCGCTATATCACATCGCTATGTAGCTTGAATCTCCCCCAAATCGTTTAGAGAATCGCACCGCTTCACGGATACCCGCTGTAAGCAGCGATTCCGAGCGAGTCTTAGCGATTCCTAGCGATTCCTAGCGAGTCTACGAATCCGAGTCCTGTATTCTGTATTCGGGACTCGCGAATACAGAATCTGTTATGTTCCGACAAATCTTCCGAGACAGCCTAGCGTGTTAGGTCAGACAAACTTGTGAAGATGGACAAGCATGTTAGCCAATCTTATTCAGTAATGCCACAGCCCTCTTCTTGTGGCATTACTATGATTGGCTGCTGTCCATCGTGATGGCTATGTCATCGATGACAGGCAAGGCTGTATATAAGCCTTGCCACCGCCATTTTGAGCACATTTCTCTGAAGATCTGAGCTAGAGCAGGGTGAGGTAGATTCTGGAGCAGATCATAGGGATTCTCAGTGAGTGTAGGGAACTTCAAGATTCCTTATATTAACCCCAAACAGCTCTTGTGAGAGCTAGCAGGAGGACAGAGGAGTACTGTGTACTGTGACACTGTAGGCAGGCAGGGAAGCAGGGAGCTGCAGCCTTTACAGTGTTCACAGGAGCGACCTCATAGCTTCGCTTACTCACTCAGCTGTTCTAATAGCTGAAGTGAGAGGCTTAGCTGGGGTACTATTTACAATTTTTTGCCAGCTGATAGATTTTGGGTCCTAAAAAACCCTTCAGCGTTATTTTGTCTGTGGCAGAACAGTGCGTTGCTGCTCTCCTAGCTGCAAATAGCACGTACGCCACCTACTTGTGCGACTAATTGTGCGCACTTAATAATTTTTTTCAGGGAATAGTGTGCTGCTTCACTGCCAAGTGTTAACACACACTTAACCCGCCAGTAAGTGACGCCTACAGCAACACCAAACTCCATCTCGGTGGCTGTGCGCACTTTATAATTTTTTCAGGGAATAGTGTGCTGCTTCACTGCCAAGTGTTAGCACACACTTAACCCGCCAGTAAGTGACGCCTGCAGCAACACCAAACTCCATCTCGGTGGCTGTGCGCACTTTCTAATTTTTTCAGGGACTAGTGTGGTGCTTCACTGTCAAGTGTTAGCACACACTTAACCCGCCAGTAAGTGACGCCTACAGCAACACCAAACTCCATCTCGGTGGCTGTGCGCACTTTCTAATTTTTTCAGGGAATAGTGTGCTGCTTCACTGCCAAGTGTTAGCACACACTTAACCCGCCAGTAAGTGACGCCTGCAGCAACACCAAACTCCATCTCGGTGGCTGTGCGCACTTTCTAATTTTTTCAGGGACTAGTGTGGTGCTTCACTGTCAAGTGTTAGCACACACTTAACCCGCCAGTAAGTGACGCCTGCAGCAACACCAAACTCCATCTTGGTGGCTGTGCGCACTTTCTAATTTTTTAAGGGACTAGTGTGCTGCTTCACTGCCAAGTGTTAGCACACACTTAACCCGCCAGTAAGTGACGCCTGCAGCAACACCAAACTCCATCTCGGTGGCTGTGCGCACTTTCTAATTTTTTCAGGGACTAGTGTGGTGCTTCACTGTCAAGTGTTAGCACACACTTAACCCGCCAGTAAGTGACGCCTGCAGCAACACCAAACTCCATCTCGGTGGCTGTGCGCACTTTCTAATTTTTTCAGGGACTAGTGTGGTGCTTCACTGTCAAGTGTTAGCACACACTTAACCCACCAGTAAGTGACACCTGCAGCAACACCAAACTCCATCTCGGTGGCTGTGCGCACTTTCTAATTTTTTCAGGGACTAGTGTGCTGCTTCACTGCCAAGTGTTAGCACACACTTAACCCGCCAGTAAGTGACGACTACAGCAACACCAAACTCCATCTCGGTGGCTGTGCGCACTTTCTAATTTTTCAGGGACTAGTGTGGTGCTTCACTGTCAAGTGTTAGCAACACACTTAACCCGCCAGTAAGTGACGCCTGCAGCAACACCAAAACTCCATCTCGGTGGCTGTGCGCACTTTCTAATTTTTTAAGGTACTAGTGTGCTGCTTCACTGCCAAGTGTTAGCACACACTTAACCCGCCAGTAAGTGACGACTACAGCACACACCAAACTCCATCTCGGTGGCTGTGCGCACTTTCTAATTTTTCAGGGACTAGTGTGGTGCTTCACTGTCAAGTGTTAGCACACACTTAACCCGCCAGTAAGTGACGCCTGCAGCAACACCAAACTCCTGTCACGGGTGGCACGGATGACAGGGTAGAGGCCACGCGCAGACGGTCCCAGCGTTTGGCCAATCAGCCATAAGGTTTGAGGACAGTCCGTCTTTCAGGGGCATTTACCTTCTGTGTAGATAAAGAGAAGGTATGATAAAGAGTCTCCCTATCATGGGGAGACGGCTGGGAAGGTCTTGTGCTCGGTCTGGTTTCTACACCAGGATTCTGGGTCTCTAGGACCCAGCAGGTTCTTCCCACCTTTATAAGGAGTTTCATTGCCCTCCCTCGGTGCAGGTGATATTTCCTTGTGCACTCATTATCCTTGTCACAGGAAGCAGAGGTTGTGGAGGTTGCTGTGCTCTGCTGCAAGATAAGTGTTTTCTTTCCCCATTGTCTGTTATTTCCTTGTGTTTGTCTTTAGTTGTTAGTGGAGGGGTCTAGTGAACCTCTCCATCTGATCCTTAGATAAGGTAGTGCTAGGATCAGAGAGGGACGAGGTTCGTGGTCGGCGACAGTTGAGGAAACTGTATAGGGACGTTAGGGCAGACAGGGTCAGCCCCAGTAAGACTAGGGGTCCCCTCTCCCTCTTGTGCCCATAGCTTTAGGGACTCCTTATTCCCCCCCCGGTCGTGGTCCTACGCTGAGTGCCTCTCCCGCTCCCAGCGTGACAACTCCATTCGGTGGCTGTGCGCACTTTCTAATTTTTTCAGGGAATAGTGTGCTGCTTCACTGCCAAGTGTTAGCACACACTTAACCCGCCAGTAAGTGACGCCTGCAGCAACACCAAACTCCATCTCGGTGGCTGTGCGCACTTTCTAATTTTTTCAGGGACTAGTGTGGTGCTTCACTGTCAAGTGTTAGCACACACTTAACCCGCCAGTAAGTGACGCCTGCAGCAACACCAAACTCCATCTCGGTGGCTATGCGCACTTTCTAATTTTTTAAGGGACTAGTGTGCTGCTTCACTGCCAAGTGTTAGCACACACTTAACCCGCCAGTAAGTGACGACTACAGCAACACCAAACTCCATCTCGGTGGCTGTGCGCACTTTCTAATTTTTCAGGGACTAGTGTGGTGCTTCACTGTCAAGTGTTAGCACACACTTAACCCGCCAGTAAGTGACGCCTGCAGCAACACCAAACTCCATCTCGGTGGCTGTGCGCACTTTCTAATTTTTTAAGGACTAGTGTGCTGCTTCACTGCCAAGTGTTAGCACACACTTAACCCCAGTAAGTGACGACTACAGCAACACCAAACTCCATCTCGGTGGCTGTGCGCACTTTCTAATTTTTCAGGGACTAGTGTGGTGCTTCACTGTCAAGTGTTAGCACACACTTAACCCGCCAGTAAGTGACGCCTGCAGCAACACCAAACTCCGTCTCGGTGGCTGTGCGCACTTTCTAATTTTTTCAGGGAATAGTGTGCTGCTTCACTGCCAAGTGTTAGCACACACTTAACCCGCCAGTAAGTGACGCCTGCAGCAACACCAAACTCCATCTCAGTGGCTGTGCGCACTTTCTAATTTTTTCAGGGACTAGTGTGGTGCTTCACTGTCAAGTGTTAGCACACACTTAACCCGCCAGTAAGTGACGCCTGCAGCAACACCAAACTCCATCTCGGTGGCTGTGCGCACTTTCTAATTTTTTCAGGGACTAGTGTGGTGCTTCACTGTCAAGTGTTAGCACACACTTAACCCGCCAGTAAGTGACGCCTGCAGCAACACCAAACTCCATCTCGGTGGCTGTGCGCACTTTCTAATTTTTTCAGGGACTAGTGTGGTGCTTCACTGTCAAGTGTTAGCACACACTTAACCCACCAGTAAGTGACACCTGCAGCAACACCAAACTCCATCTCGGTGGCTGTGCGCACTTTCTAATTTTTTCAGGGACTAGTGTGCTGCTTCACTGCCAAGTGTTAGCACACACTTAACCCGCCAGTAAGTGACGACTACAGCAACACCAAACTCCATCTCGGTGGCTGTGCGCACTTTCTAATTTTTCAGGGACTAGTGTGGTGCTTCACTGTCAAGTGTTAGCACACACTTAACCCGCCAGTAAGTGACGCCTGCAGCAACACCAAACTCCTGTCACGGGTGGCACGGATGACAGGGTAGAGGCCACGCGCAGACGGTCCCAGCGTTTGGCCAATCAGCCATAAGGTTTGAGGACAGTCCGTCTTTCAGGGGCATTTACCTTCTGTGTAGATAAAGAGAAGGTATGATAAGATCTCCCTATCATGGGGAGACGGCTGGGAAGGTCTTGTGCTCGGTCTGGTTTCTACACCAGGATTCTGGGTCTCTAGGACCCAGCAGGTTCTTCCCACCTTTATAAGGAGTTTCATTGCCCTCCCTCGGTGCAGGTGATATTTCCTTGTGCACTCATTATCCTTGCTCCAGCAGAAGCAGAGGTTGTGGAGGTTGCTGTGCTCTGCTGCAAGATAAGTGTTTTCTTTCCCCATTGTCTGTTATTTCCTTGTGTTTGTCTTTAGTTGTTAGTGGAGGGGTCTAGTGAACCTCTCCATCTGATCCTTAGATAAGGTAGTGCTAGGATCAGAGAGGGACGAGGTTCGTGGTCGGCGACAGTTGAGGAAACTGTATAGGGACGTTAGGGCAGACAGGGTCAGCCCCAGTAAGACTAGGGGTCACCCTCTCCCTCTTGTGCCCATAGCTTTAGGGACTCCTTATTCCCCCCCCCGGTCGTGGTCCTACGCTGAGTGCCTCTCCCGCTCCCAGCGTGACAACTCCATCTCGGTGGCTGTGCGCACTTTCTAATTTTTTCAGGGAATAGTGTGCTGCTTCACTGCCAAGTGTTAGCACACACTTAACCCGCCAGTAAGTGACGCCTGCAGCAACACCAAACTCCATCTCGGTGGCTGTGCGCACTTTCTAATTTTTTCAGGGACTAGTGTGGTGCTTCACTGTCAAGTGTTAGCACACACTTAACCCGCCAGTAAGTGACGCCTGCAGCAACACCAAACTCCATCTCGGTGGCTATGCGCACTTTCTAATTTTTTAAGGGACTAGTGTGCTGCTTCACTGCCAAGTGTTAGCACACACTTAACCCGCCAGTAAGTGACGACTACAGCAACACCAAACTCCATCTCGGTGGCTGTGCGCACTTTCTAATTTTTCAGGGACTAGTGTGGTGCTTCACTGTCAAGTGTTAGCACACACTTAACCCGCCAGTAAGTGACGCCTACAGCAACACCAAACTCCATCTCGGTGACTGTGCGCACTTTCTAATTTTTTCCGGGACTAGTGTGGTGCTTCACTGTCAAGTGTTAGCACACACTTAACCCGCCAGTAAGTGACGCCTGCAGCAACACCAAACTCCATCTCGGTGGCTGTGCGCACTTTATAATTTTTTAAGGGACTAGTGTGCTGCTTCACTGCCAAGTGTTAGCACACACTTAACCCGCCAGTAAGTGACGCCTACAGCAACACCAAACTCCATCTCGGTGACTGTGCGCACTTTCTAATTTTTTCAGGGACTAGTGTGCTGCTTCACTGTCAAGTGTTAGCACACACTTAACCCGCCAGTCAGTGACGCCTGCATCTACACCTAACTCCATCTCGGTGGCTGTGCATTTGTCAACAATGTCCCAAAAACACCAAATTCCCAAAAACCAGTCTGCAAAGGGACAGGGACGAGGGCGTGGCCCTAGCAGTCGTGAACAACGAGGCACTGGTAGAAGTAGACAGACGAGGATTGATCGATCCACCTTTCTGCTGTCTAAATTTCCCAGTACTCTACCTAAACGTGTCTTGAGGCCGGAAGAGCAAGACCAAATAACATCTTGGATGGCTGACAAGGCCTCAACCACTGGTTCTGGCAGCACACAATCATCCTTGACACCATATTCAAGTGCCGCTACTGACAACGCGGGTCATCTAATCCGCAAAATCTTCCTATTTCCTCAAGCCATCGCCAGACAGAGGAAAATTTAGACCGCGAACTTGGACATTCGGAAGATTTATTTGGTTCTTATCAGCCATTCATACAACCTGACCTTTCTTTGTCACTGCCCGAACAGATACTTGAACCAGACTTACATTCCATTCATGGACAAAGTTTGGATTCACCTCGTCCTGAAGAACGTCCCTTTCAACAAAGGCATAGACCGTCTCAGGAGGTGGAGGATGATGATGATGATGAGACACACATCTCATCTGGCCAGCCTGACCAGTCACGTTATGCAGAAGACTTTGAGGAGGAGGGGGTGGATGATGAGACCACTGATCCAACCTGGACACTTGACATGCAGAGCCAACAGAGCAGCCAGGAGGAGGAAAGTGGTTATGTACCACCGCCTAAAGCACCCAGGCTTACTCCTTTATCCAGAATCCAAGCTGTGACAACAGTAGCCCAAATTGTGTCAACTGTTGCACAAACTGTACCAACTGTTGCCCCAACTTTAACAACAGTTGGCCAAAATGTGTCTACAGTTTGTGTTGGCCAGACTTATCCTCCAGTTCCTACACCACAATCTAAAGGACGAACATCCATTGTCTGGAAATTTTTTAAAGATAGCCCATCAGTACCAAATGTCGTTATATGTAACATCTGCTATTCCAGGCTGAGCAGAGGTCAGGGCAAAGTAAACTTGAGCACCAGCAGTATGCGAAAGCACATGACTCTTAAGCACCCAAGTCAGTGGTTGGCCCATCAGGGTTCGACATCAGGGGCCCTTCTGACCTCAACACCGTTATGCCACCTCCGAATCGTCCTTCACCATCTACTGTTCATGCAGCAGCTCCTACTCATACGATCTCCTCACAAGCTGCATTAGACCAGAGATATGACAGTAGTCAAGTGACTTGTGAGTCTGCGCCAAATGTCCAGTTGTCTGTTCCACAGCTGTATGAGAGGCAGCGGAAGCACCCATCCACACACCCTTTTTCTCGACAAATGACAGCGCAAATTTCTAAGCTGTTAGCTGTAGAAATGCTGCCATTTAGGCTTGTGGATACTGAGGCTTTTAGGGAGTTGTTGGCTGTGGCAGCACCACGATACACTGTCCCCAGTCGCAATTTTTTTTCACGTACTGCCATACCCGCGCTACATCAGCACGTGGTTAACAACTTGAAGCGTGCACTGACAAATGCTGTGAGCGGAAAAGTTCACCTGACAACTGACACCTGGACAAGTAGTTGTGGACAGGGCAGATACATATCCCTAACGGCTCACTGGATCAACCTTGTCGAGAGTGTCCCAAAGTCTAATAGTGGAATATCTGCGATCCTACCAACTCCACGAATAGCGGGCACAGCATCATTCCGGGTGTCCGCGTCCTCATATACTTCTACAACACAATGTGCGTCTTCTACTTCCTTGACCACTGCTGATTTGTCCGCAACATCACGTCAAAGTTGGGAGCTTTGCAGTACTGCATCAGCCAGGCTCTTCTTAAGCTCATCTGTCTAGGTGACACACCTCACACTGCAAACGAGCTGTGGAAAGGTGTTAAGCAACAGACAGATGAGTGGCTGGCCCCACTGCAACTACAAGCAGGTCTTGTTGTCAGTGATAACGGACGAAACCTTGTTGCAGCAATAAAGCTCGGTAAACTTCAACACGTGCCTTGCATAGCTCACGTACTGAATCTTGTAGTTCAGAAATTCTTGAAAAATTACCCAGAGTTATCTGATCTACTAGAGAAGGTGCGTCGAAATTGCGGACATTTCCGACATTCATCAACGGCACTTGCAAGTCTATCTGCCCTTCAACAGCAATTTAATTTGTCCAAACACAGATTAATTTGCGACATGCCAACACGATGGAATTCTACATTCCATATGTTGGCTAGGTTCAATGAGCAGCAGAGGGCTATAGCGGAATATCAGCTGCAACATGCCCGTCACCCAGGAAGTAATACAAGACACATTGGTACGATGGAGTGGGTCTGGATCGCTGACCTTTGCGAGGTTCTAGAGAACTTCGATTACTGCACAAAACTGGTCAGCGGTGATGAGTCCATTATTAGTCTCACCATCCCCATGCTCTGTTTGCTTAAAGATTCTCTCCTGAATCTTAAAACAGAATCATTGAGGGCACAGCAGAGGGCTATGGATCCACATTTTAACATCCAGGATCAGAGCCAGCAAAGCCAATTTCAGCCGGCAACATTGGCTGCAGAACAAAACAGTGATGAGGAAGATGAAGACGATTTATTTCTCCATGGTACTGAGGTGCACCCTGATGGAACTCCCAACCCCAGTTTTATGTCGGTACAGCATGGGTGGGCTGAAGAGCAGGAGGCGGAGACCGATTTTGAGACCATGATGCCTATTGTTCATCAGTCAGGTGACACAGAAGACATGAGTCTTTGTAGCCTAGCACACATGTCTGACTTCATGTCTCAATGTCTGTCCCAAGATCCACGCGTCATTAACATCTATGACAGCGACCTCTACTGGTTGTCAACATTCCTTGACCCACGCTACAAAGACAAGTTTCCATCGCTGCTGTTGCAGTCACCAAGGGGCTTAACGATGGATCATTTCAAAAGTGTGGTGGTTGACAATTTAATGTCAATTTCACCATCTGACTCCGCTATACCACGAACAAGCAGCTCTTTGCCACAGCAGCCTTTGGTTCGAACACAAACTGCCACATTGTCAAGAAGAGGTGGTGGTAAGATGTCCACCAACTGGGCGATGTTCAACAGACCTTCCAATCTGCAACGGATTGTGCCTACGGTCCCCTTGTCTAGGAGACAAACATTGTCAAACATGTTGAACGAGTATGTGTGTGACACTACCAGCTTCTTAACCGACCCCTCTGTACCCTTTAATTACTGGGTTTCCAAGCTTCACGCTTGGACTGAGCTGTCTTTGTATGCCTTGGAGTTGCTGGCCTGCCCAGCTGCTAGTGTGACATCAGAGCGTGTTTTTAGTGCAGCTGGGGGAATTGTCACTGATAGAAGGTCACGGCTGACTACAGAAAATGCCGACAGACTCACTCTCATTAAGTTTAACAAGGACTGGATATCATCAAAGTTCTTAACCCCTTCAGACGACAGTACCCAAACCTAGAGGGACATTTTCAAATTTGTTACGTTTGGCTGAGTGCGGTTTAAACATTATGTCCTCTTCTGACACAAAGGATAAACAATGTGCCTCTGCTAAGAAGATTGGATAAATAATGTTCCTGCTACACTTGCTGCATGACAACAAAACTACACAATCAGTGTCAGTAATGTAACTTTAATAATGCATGCACTTGTAATGATTTTTGACCGTTGATTTATGTCAGACAATCCAATACAGTCTCTTGGCTGAATTTTTTAAGGCAACAAGCCTATGCCTGCATTGTGGGCATTTCTCAAACTGAAATAAAACATATAGTTTGGCTCAAGTGCCTTGCATAAATTTTAAAAATGTTGATCCCGCCCCTTGGGCTAATTTTTTGAGGCAACAAGCCTATACCTGCATCGAATACGTTGCTTGTACTATGCTGTCATGACAAGCAAATAGTATGGGCCACGCACCCTCCTCAACTTAAAAATAGAGTTGATCTCGCCCCTTGGGCTAATTTTTGAGGCAACAAGCCTATACCTGCATCGAATACGTTGCTTGTACTATGCTCTCAGGACAAGCAAGACTATATTATGGGCCACGCTCCCTCCTCTATATCTAAACAGAGTTCATCTCGCCCCTTGGGCTAATTTTTTGAGGCAACAAGCCTATACCTGCATCGAAAACGTTGCTTGTACTATGCTCTCAGGACAAGCAAATAGTATGGGCCACGCGCCCTAATCAACTTAAAAATAGAGTTGATCTCGCCCCTTGGGCTAATTTTTTGAGGCAACAAGCCTATACCTGCATTGAATACGTTGCTTGTACTATGCTCTCATGACAAGCAAATAGTATGGGCCACGCGCCCTCCTCAACTTCAAAATAGAGTTGATCTCGCCCCTTGGGCTAATTTTTTGAGGCAACAAGCCTATACCTGCATCGAATACGTTGCTTGTACTATGCTCTCATGACAAGCAAATAGTATGGGCCACGCGCCCTCCTCAACTTAAAAATAGAGTTGATCTCGCCCCTTGGGCTAATTTTTTGAGGCAACAAGCCTATACCTGCATCCAATACGTTGCTTGTACTATGCTCTCATGACAAGCAAATAGTATGGGCCACGCGCCCTCCTCAACTTCAAAATAGAGTTGATCTCGCCCCTTGGGCTAATTTTTTGAGGCAACAAGCCTATACCTGCATCGAATACGTTGCTTGTACTATGCTCTCAGGACAAGCAAGACTATATTATGGGCCACGCTCCCTCCTCTATATCTAAACAGAGTTCATCTCGCCCCTTGGGCTAATTTTTTGAGGCAACAAGCCTATACCTGCATCGAATACGTTGCTTGTACTATGCTCTCAGGACAAGCAAATAGTATGGGCCACGCGCCCTCCTCAACTTCAAAATAGAGTTGATCTCGCCCCTTGGGCTAATTTTTTGTGGCAACAGGCCTATGCCTGCATCGAAAACGTGGCTTGTACTAAGATCCTGCTGGAGCATGGCGAAGGGTCCCACTGTACGCTACGGAGATAACGCGTAGACGCGCTCTGTTGCAAGTAGACGTCCCAGCCTATCGCATCTGTGTTCCCAGTGTTGTTGCCATACCGAGTCATTAAGTAACCCCCCCACAAACACAGGCACTATTTATTTGTCAGCAACATTTGTATGTGCAGTCATGATTTTCCACATAATAACCAAGGTGCCTTCATGCGCCATGCGGGCCGTAAAGTACTTGCTAATGATGATGACTTTAAGCCCACCCACAAAAAAAACCTACACATCCATTCCCTGAAAAAAGACAGACACAAAGCAGTGTTTGTCAACTGGGTATTATTTCGCCATAATGGCAAAGATGTCAGAATTTTTTTTTTTTTGGTTTTAACTTTGTAAAAACAAATAATAACATAACAAAGAAATTGTGCAATGCACAGGAACAAAAAATAAACAAAAAAAAAAAAGGGGTCTACAGCTGGTGGTAGGTTGCCGCATCCTCCGGGCTTGCCTGTAACGTGGCACCATCACCCTGGTCGTTGAGTAGGTCCAGGGCCCCATGCAGTACCTCACCCAGTGGTTGGAAGCCTGTAGGCTGGGGCATCTGGGCCGGTTGGCCTTGGCTTGGTAGGCCCCTGATTGTTGGACACCACCTCTGGGTCGCCACATACCTGTCCCGGGTTGTGGCCCTGTCCAGGATGTTTGATCTGCTGAGCCGCCACTCCTCCAAAAAATCAAACACCTGCCCAGGGTGGTTTGGGGGCCTACACGCATCGAGGACAATGTGTATTGCTGACCATGCCCGCAGTCGTCTCTCGAATGGAATGTCATCCAAGAACGGTATGAGACTGCGGGCAAAGTCAGCACTACACTGTCCTCTGCGGTCTTGTGGTGCCCCCGGGATCAGAGCAGGGCTGCTGGGGTTCCAGTGACTCCCCACACTGCTGCTGGCAGTCGGCACTGGAGGGCGCTGGTGTGGCCCTTCATCCTCCTCTTCTTGTATCTGCGGCCCCAAAGGTGGTGGTGGTGGTGGCGGCGGTGGTGGTGGTGGTGGTGGTGGTGGTGGTGCTACTCCCTCCTCCTCATCTGGTGGGGGTTGAGGGGCCTCCCTCCCCTCCTCAGGCAGCTGTGGTGGCGGGTTCCAACGCCGCCTCCGAAAGTGAGCAGCTCTGTGGGTAAATATAAAAAACATTTGGTGAATGGGTTGCGTTTGGAAACAAAACCATAGGCCAAACATAACATGTGCACGCTTTTTTGACTCAGTGTATCTGTGTATTCTGTGTCTTTTCATTGTTGCCCTTAAGATGGAATTGCAGCAAATAAATTAATGACATTTTTGGCTCATGCCTCAAACTATATTGTATGTGTGGGTAGTGTTGCTCCACGATTTTTTGCCATTACATTACAAATTTTAAAATTAGTCTGCACTATTACACTGTGCCCTGACTTAGGCAGGACAGCTATGTAGTCACTTGAAGACATATTAGTGGCCACAACTATTGTTTAGACTTTTTGTGGAAACTTTATGTGGACAAAGCTATAGCCTGACACTGTGAGGCAAACACATTATTCAGGGTTGTTTGCCATCAGATGGACACAAAAACACACAGTGTGGACGGCCTTGGTCTCAATGCACATAACCCAGATCTATAGGGCAGGTGAGCAAGACAGGAAATGGAGTCCTGCAGCATAGGTGACACATGAGCATTTGGCGTTAGTGGCCTACACTCCTTGTTGCTGCCATGTATGCTAATCAGGAATGTCTTGGTAAATAAAACACACCAAACAGATGGCTTGGGATTTGAAACGACTGTAATGGACATATTTTATGGGGTTGTCTTTGAGCAGCAGGTCACACATCGTTGGTGCCAAACAAGGTGGTATGCACAGATGGACAGTTTTAGTTATTCCAACGGGGCCGAACAAAAAACCGGGAGCAGCAAGGACAAACCTCGGGTTTCCTAAAGGACCTTGGACATAAAAGGCTGTTGCACTTAAAATATGGCCCTCTTTAGTTTGATTTAATACAGCATTAATACGCTATGTTTTCCGGAGGATTCGTAATGTGGCCATGAGTTAACGACAAAAAAACTAAAATTCACATGTGGGCCCTAATATCTACACCATCACCTTGCAGCCCCAAATAAACCCATGGGAAAACTGAACCACACATATTTGTAGTGATACAGGGTATGTTCTCAAATGTGTGTGAATGTGTCAGCAATCTGGGATGGTGTACAAACAGTTTAGTGCAAAAGGGGTATATCCTTGCAACGTTATTTAGCGGAAAAAAACACCCACAACTAAATGTGTAGGGATGTATGTGGCCCTTATGCAAGTCGAGGCCATTAGGAACTGATACAAATGAGGCTTATGACAGGCAAACCAGACAGGGCCACACACCTTAGAGGCCATTGCAGGGAAGAACATGGCTTTGTTCCACAAACATGCCAACAATAATAGCTAATTGTGAGGTCACGGAACATTGTGTCTGACCACCCTGCAGAATATTGCTTATTTGTCCAAACGTCACAATGGGACTATAAATGTGTATGTCCTGGATCATTGCCAAAGGTAATAGAATTGTGTTGCACCATGGCAGAAACAAACCCCAGTGTGGGTATGTAAACCAGCACACTCATTATAGAGCTTCATACGTACATTGTGTGCCCTCGTGGACAGGGTCCTCTCCTCTTGTACCTGTATGACCTGATTGTCTTCATGTACTGTTTTTTGTCGTTAACCCTTATCCTCATGTAAAGTGCCATGGAACCTAATGGCGCTATATAAATAAATAATAATAACAATAATAGTAAACAACAGTGCGGCAGACACATACCTTGGCATACGGGCCACCGGTTCCAGAAATGACAGCCGTTCATAGTGGCAATATATTATCCCGTGACCAGCTTCCGGGCCCCCCTCCATGATCCTCCGGTGTTGCCGCTTGAATTGGTCGCGGCAGCTCCTCCATCGCTTCATAATGTGGTCAACTGTGAAATGATTTCAAACCGGGTTTAGACCTCTTTAACATTTGAAACACTAAAAGTATGTGTACAAATCAACAATAACATTTTAATCATGTTGTGTGTGTAATGTGTATACAAGGCACATGGAAACGAGAGTGTGGAACATCATCAACAGCATTACGGACATTGAGCTCACGTGGCCACAATCACAAATGGGGCAGGGCACATGTCAACGCATAGAGAATGTAATAGTGCGGGCACCAGACTCCGCTCATTAGTGGTATTTATATACACCCAACCCCCTGGCCTTCAGAGCCAGGAGGAACAGCCCTTAAACTAAGTGTACTATTGTGAACCCATCCAAATATAGGCAACCATGCCACGGCGCATTATAACACATTGAGGGCCCTGTATACCCTACTATGGGGGCCCTGTATACCCACGGGGGCCCTGTATACCCACTGCTGGGGTCTTGTATACCCACGGGGGGGCTGTAGACCCTACTATGAGGGCCCTGTATAACCACTGGGGGCCATGTATACCCAGTGCTGGGGGACCTGTGTACCCACGGGGGGCTGTATACCCTAATATCGGTGGCATATATACACACTGGGGGGGCCTGTATACTCTGCAGGTGGAGCTGTATACTCTGCTGGGGGGCTGTCTAACAGTGATAGCCGCTGTATACAAGGATGGCGGTCAATATGGTTTCCAACTTTTTTGGGCTAAAGTAGGGGGTCGGCTTATACACGGGTCGGCTTATACACGACTATATACGGTAAATGCAATATAACGTGTGAACACATTTAACTCACCCATATTGCTCTGCACATCATGGCCACAACGATGAAACGTTGGGAAAACGCCCTGTGCGATCTCCCTCCAGGCCGTAGTCCGCTGGACATTATCCCCATACGCAGGGTCAGTGGGCAGCCAAAGCAGGGGCCGAGCCTCCACCAGAGCAATTAATTGCAGGGTGTCGACAGGGGCCATGCTTCCTCGCTGTGACTTTCTGTGCGTCCAGCCAGGAAGCTCGAGTCGGCTTATTTCCTGTTTGCACAAAGCATGGGGTTTGCTGCAGAAAATCGCTTGCCTCGCCTCAAACACATGCGACTTTGGCCTCGGAGACAGCAGCAAAATACAGTTGCCAGTGGGGCTTCCGACACGGCAATGCGAGCGCTTTCCGACACACATCTGCGATTTTTAAATCACACATTACTCGCTATTACTCGCTTCCCCATTCATTAACATTGGACTCGCTAGACTCGCAACGAGTAGCGAGTCCCGGGCTCGGACTCGCTAGAGTCAAGCGAGTCCGAGTAATTTAGGATTCGCCCATCACTAACTAGAAACCATCACAGTCCATCAGAAATACCTGTACTGCGTAGATCAAACTGTAACAAAGGTCAGATTCCAGCCCATTATAGGGATTAAAGTGTAGTTTGGAGTAAAATGTAAATATGTTTCTTGTTGTATATAGGATGTAAATACGTAACCTTGCAACCACCAAGCATACGAACCTACAGAGACTTTACTGTATTAATTCTTAAATATTCTTGAACTTTTATTAACTATGGACCATTAGCCACTGGACTGGTTGTGGTAAAAACTTTTAATATTTTCAGCCAATGGTGGAAGGACTAATCACCAGAGTGACTGTTTTCATTTTTGATTTTTTCTTGGTTTTTGTAATTTTTATATTTTGAGACTCTGTTCAAAATTTATTGTCATTTAATCTTGCATTATTTATGTTTCCTTTACCAAAAGGTTATCACAGTACCGAAGTACTGTATTTCACTAAGGGGGAATGTGGCACCCCAGAGTCCAATTGCCACAGTGTCATTATCACCCCTGGGAGGTAATAACAGAGAGTGAATACAAAACAGCGCCTCACTAGCTGGTTAACTTAAAAAATCTGTGTTTAATCCGTCATCACAGCACGACGTTTCGGTCGTAATGACCTTTTTCAAGTGCACTTGAAAAAGGTCATTACGACCGAAACGTCGTGCTGTGATGACGGATTAAACACGGATTTTTTAAGTTAACCAGCTGGTGAGGCGCTGTTTTGTATTCACTCTCTGTTATTGCTTGAGTTAGGTGGAACTCCCTGACTAAAGACTTGCGCCTCCAACTTTAGGAATTCAATGAGTTCCGCCTTTCACTTGGTGCTGTGGATATCTTGCCTTCTGTTACCCTGGGAGGTAATGTCACACTTGAGAGCAACAGAAGGGTATCCACCCCAGACTGTAACTGCACACAACACCTTTCTGCCTCCAGGCCAGAAGGGGGAGACCCAAACCCAGCTTCAGTGTGAGTTCCCCTATGAATTCTGGTCTGGGGCGTAGCTAGTCATTTCAGTTCCTAGGAAAACTTAGGAAGACATCCTGGTGGACTGGTAGCTACACTAAGCTCATCCCAGGATAGCTAACTCAGCGGGAGAAGTCGAGACAGGAGCCTGAGGAAGTGCAGGAACACCTGGGGAGTGGAGCGGTATCATGCTCACCTCAGAGGAACAGCGCAAAAAACGAACGCCAGAGTCCGAGGCTTTGCAGGGCATAACGTCTCGGCAGCCAGTACCGGAAGGTGGGGGATTCCAAGTTCCCCAGCCACACGGTGCCCGGAGGCAAATCAGCATATAGAGCCCCGGGACAGCCACCTGAACCAAGGGGCTAATAAAGGACTCTAGTTGCCGGCCATACCGGCACCTAGCAGGAGAGAGAGGGCCAGCAGCTTAGCTAAAGCAGCAGCAGGAGCCTACACACACAGCACAGCAAGGAGGCCTCAGAACCGATCGTGTGAGGATTATCCCGAGAATAGGTGAGGGATGGCCGATGCTGGAGGTATAGTATGCACTCAATGTTATGTGATGTCTGTATAGTGATAATGTAGAGTATACTGGAAAGGAAAAAATGGGTTTACCCGTATAGAGAATTAATTAAATCGATAAGGTAAAGGCTCACCTTATAATGTTGTGTAAAGCCACAACCACTGTAAGCACATATGGTATAACCTTAATATGCTTGGTCTACAGCAGTTACCCATACAGCAGAATCCAATATCCAGTTGTAGGGAAAATGGGATGTACATCTGTGATTTCTCCTGAAGAAGGGGCTTGTAAGCCTTGAAACACGTTGTAATTAATCACATATGCCGTATAATCAACATTGTGGAAGAATCATTTATTTGGTGGATGGGAACGCAGTATTTAAACCCATTTTCTCTACAACTGGATATTGTATTTGTTGGCAGCGGATCATTCAGGATACACTGAAAGCGTGTTGACAACAGAACTTATCTTTAATTAGCAACAAACAGGTACAGATATGAAGGGCTTTGTGGAAACAGGAATATACATCTTAAATGTCCCTTTGCAGCATTAGCAAGCTACTGTGTTTCTCTTCACATGCACAGACACAGGAAACTGGTTGCAGTCACATGGTATTTCCTGTGTGTGAGCCTCTGGGAGTGTTCTTTTTTTCTTTTAAACTAACTTTACTGACAATGCACAAACCTAGCAATTCAACACTTACACATAGAGGATTGGAGTTGTTTCACTAAACATATTCCAACAGGATTCATAGTGTTATTGTCAGAGGGGTCAATGTCACTGCTTTATTGATATCACTGCCTATTACATTCTTGAGAGACGTTGAGAGACCTATGTTCCAGTGCAAAAGTTGTCAGAGACCTATGGGCCTATAACCTCACCACCCCATGACATCATTACATTCCCATTACCTGAGAACACAATGTCCATGTCCTTGTCCCTGGCAACATTCCCCCATGATAGCATCATCTGGCACATCACTATCACTTTAGCCTTAGGCTATGTTCACACTGTGCGTTTTTGATCCATATTTTTAATTCGTTCTTGCTGTGAAAATGCAGTGACCAGATCACTCAAATAGAATCCCAGCAAAGTCATTGGGTTTACATGTTTTGCTGTTCAGACAGGGAATGTCTGCTGCATTTTTTTCTCTTGAAAAGTGATCCTGAAAAAGAAGAAGTGTGTTAGATTCTGTGATATTTTTTTGATTCGCTTTTCCCATTGAAATCATTGTAAAGGAGAAAAAAAAGCAGAACAAAAATGGATGATCCGTTTTCTGATGCGTTTTTTTGAAAAGCTGATTCTCTATTGCAGCAGAAAAAGAGAAAAACGCCCCTAAAAAAAGGATCAAAAATGCACAGTGTGAGTAGAGCCTTACAGTGGATAACTTTCAAATCAATGCAAAAGATTACACCGTCAATCATAAGAGCCACAGTAGAAAAGTAAAAAAATGTACAATTATATAGATTTCCTTAGAGCGGCAGCTATGTGAACACAAAGTATTACATTTTCTTTCTTTAGTTAAACGATCAAAATCTTCTTTGATATTTGTAAGATCTTACAGATGATCAAAGGGAATTGTTACATTCTGGTATCAAAGACGCTTATCGCTTTATTTCTTTATCATATTCCAATACCCAGGTTTATGACTGAACTCTACTAATAGTCCCATGATGCTTTTTACCTTTCATTAGAAAAGAGAGAACATTTTATTAGGTTTGAGATTTGCATACAAATCCAGCTATTAAAAGGGTTGAGTAAATAGAATATTTTTGGATTTGCCATATAGACCAAGCAACTGATTAGAAGTGTGCCTTAATTTCCCATGACACACAAGGTAAACCCATTCCGCTATAAACAACTCATCTAATGCCAGAGTGCCACCTAAGCATACATCCATGTGCTTTGTTTGTTGCAGCTTACTTCATGGTCCATATTTTTACACTGCTGCTAGTTTGAGGTCAAAGTTTGCAAAAAAGTTGACAACAATATTAATAGCAATTTAACCAACACAAAACCCCTTAAGGGGGTATTCCTATCTCACACACATACGGCATAGCCACATGATATGGCATAAATGTATTGTTGACATATTTCAAATTAACGAAGATTGCATTCTATAAATCAGCTTTTAGTCTTATATGTATCTTAAAAAACCACAATCTGTATCGAAATAAAAAATTGGTATTGTTAATATTTTCATTGTATTTAAAAATTTTTAAATAAAACCTTTTCAAAAATAAGTAAAAAATAAAAATGTACAAGTTTCCCACTGACCACTTGGGCCTTTTTTAGACTCTAACTTTCTGTTGTTTCATATACTGTACATTGCCATATTCACATTAAGTACAATATAATAAAATATTCACATGCTGATTTATACATTACACACACGTAAATAGTACAGACATAAAAAAATGAATACATATGATATGCACTTACACAATTACATTTTTGTGATATACTAGTTTGCATCACTAGATGATTTTTAATTTATTTTTTTTGGCAGTGATGTCACGATGGGGGCAGACTCTGTGGTGCTGGGAAAAACATCTGTCTCTCCCCCTATCCACTCTCTCTTCCCCCGGGGTTGTCTTCTCCCCTCTGTGCTCTCTCCTTTGACCAGTCTCCACCTGTGTATTCTCTCTCCACTTGTGTGCTTGTCTCCCCTTTGCGCTCACCCCACCCCCTGTGTGCTTTCTCTGCCCCCCTGTGTGCTATCTGCCCCCTGTGCTCTGTCTCTCCCCCTTGTGCTTTCTCCCTCCTGTGGTGTCCAAAGATGGTGGCAGAGTAAGTACACATGAGCACACTGGGACATCCTGCCGCCATCTTTGTATACACAGGTGTCAAAAGATGGCAGTCACTTAAATGCACATGTGCCCCGGGTATACACATGCACACTCAGGCAGTGATGTGTCAGCAGCGGAGGATGCAGGTGGCGGTTTCGGGTGATGGCAACAAACTGCAGGTGGTTGTTGCACCACTGGCGGTACTGCGCAATGTGCCAGAACTGCGAATGGGTGCTAGATTTGCATATCCATTATTCTCTGTGCCCTCTGTACGCTCTCTCTGCCCCCTTGTGCGCTCTCCCTGCCCCCTGTATGCTCTTTGCCCCCTGTATGCTCACTCTGCCCCAAGAGCATTCTCTCTGCCCCCTTGGGCGCTTTCTCTTTACCCTTGTGTGCTCTCTCTGCCCCTTAATGACAAATGGGACTTAGCTATTATGTAAGTAGATAGTTGTAACAGTCATACCTTTAAATTGTGTCAGTGTATGAGGACTTGTTTTTTGTGATACGAACTAAAAGTTTGTTAAATGGCAGCAGATTTTGATCAATAATGTCTGAGTACATTTGTCCATTCATCCTTCCTTAAATTATATAAAGTTTGCCAGTGCGGGGGCGTGGCTTAGCCGGGCATGTGAGCGGACGTGCCAGGGAGAGCTCCCGCCGAGCCTTTACTATTATCCTTATCGGTGCTATTCCTTCTTGCACCGGAGAGACCCCATCAGTGAGGGGAACCTGCCCTGCACCCGGAGCTCACTCCCGGAGCCGCCGCTGAGGCCTCATGACCCGCAGACGCCAGCAGGACGCGGGAGCTGGTGGAGGGAGCGGGACGCAAGATGGCGCCGCCGCGCGCATGGAGGCCGAGAAGGAGAACGCGGCCTGCCGGAGGCGCATGGCGGCGGCGGCGAAGCTGCAGCGATTCGCCCATGGCGGTGATGCAGCAGAGGTGGGTGAGGAGGAACATGATGGCCGGGAGGAGGAGGATGGATGTGGATCCGAGGGTGGCATGAAGGTGAGCACAGAGACTGCAGCAAGGGAGGATGAGATGGTGGAACAGCAGCAGGGACAGGAAACACCAGAGGAGCCCACAATGAAGGACTTGTTTTCCCTAATATCATCCATGAAGTCCACCCTGAACACTGTGGCCACTAATGTACAGGGCCTGCAAGGAGAGATTGCTGCTATTAAGGGAACATTAAAGAAGTCTGATATCAGGATGACTGAAATGGAGGGCAGAGTCAGTGCTGCAGAGGACAGAGTGCAGCAGCTGCTAAGATCTGATTCCAGAAAGGATAAACTACTGGCTGACACTGTAGCAAAAAATGATGATCTGGAAAACAGATCTAGAAGGAATAATTTAAGGATAGTGGGGTTCCCTGAAAAAGCAGAGGGGAGGGATCCCACTGCCTTCATAGAACAATGGCTGAAAGATAAGATTGGTGAATCATCACTGACCAAGGTGTATGCTGTTGAACGGGCTCATAGGGTTCCAATGCAGCCCCGACCACCAGGATCAGAGCCACGTACTATCCTAGCCCGGATTCTAAATTACAGGGACAGAGACATTATACTGAGGAAGGCACGAGACGCAGAGGATATGTCATATAACAGTCAGGACATTGCGATTTACCCGGATTATTCGCCCACAGTGCAGAGACAGAGGAAGCAATTTACTACTGTGAAGAAGAGATTGAGAGACATGGGACTACAGTATGCCATGTTCTTCCCAGCAAAACTGCGGGTGGAGGCCATGGGGAAAGCGCAGTTTTTTCTTTCACCGGAGGATGCGAATACTTGGTTGGACACAAATTCTAAGCGTCTAAGAGCTCACGACTGATGAGAGACACATAACCGGATTGTGAGTCATGACTGAACTCTCTGCTCGAGACGAGTGAGCTGGTTTATCTGTTGGAAGCTGCCGGTGATGCCTCAGTGAGATCTACGTATCTTTGTGGCTATATTCTATAAGAGACTTTATTCTTTACATATAACCCCTTTCTTTTTTTTTTCCTTTTTTCTTTTTATTCTTATTATATTGCACTTATTTTTTCCCTCTTTGGGTGAACTTTATACTGATGTAGGATCCTTAAGGGGATGGGCCGTCCAATATGCTGGCATATTTGGCATAGGCGTGCAATGTGGCCCAAATGTTTAGTCTTGTTTGTTGTTCTTTTTCTCTCCTTCTAGGTGACCTACGGGATTGTTGTTATGATGATATGCACTGTATTTAATAGATGTGGAGAGGTGGGAATCCATCTAGGGGTGATTATTGTTAATGGGGAGGGAGGATATGTTTAGAATTACCGATGTTACTTTAAAAAACAATTTATATAAGGTTCATTAAGGCGGGAGTAAGGCGACAGGGAGAGGTACAGATGCTTCCGGCTGAGATCTGGAGACCCGCGTCACAAGGGAGTGACGCTTGTTTTTGGTTACTAGGGGGTTGGCAGAGGGAGGGGGGGGGGGAGTACAGGGAGTTGGAAAAGGGAAGGGGCCAAGCGGTGGAGAAATTACAATAGACTATTGCACTGGCTTGACTTTAGACTAACTGATGGCATTTAGTAAAGTACTAAGCTGGAATGTGAGAGGGTTATCTGACGCTACCAAGAGGACCGCAGTGTTTCACTATATCCTGGATCAGAAGCCCGCAATTATCTGCCTACTAGAAACGCATATGGTAGAAGATAAACTAGACCTTCTGCGGAAAAGGTGGCTACAGGAATCTTATCATTCCACATATTCTACGTACTCCAGAGGGGTCTCTGTGCTGATACCTAGAACGACTAAATATGAGGAGGTGAAGACACGCATTGATGGGGATGGGCAATATGTCATTGTGATTTGTAGACTTCAAGGGTGCTTGATAGCGGTGGTGGCGTTGTATATTCCGCCGCCATATTCCAGTGGAAAGATTAAAGAGATTATGGAGTGGCTGGGACACATGGGAGATATACCGGTGCTTCTGGTGGGTGATCTGAATAATGTACAGGATGAGTATTGGGACAGGTTCCGAAGTAGTAATCACAGAACTTGTGGACGTAGCACACCCTTCGGGTTACTCCTTGGAGAATTGGGATTCAGGGATGTTTGGAGGGTATGGAATCCTGAGGTGAGATGCTATTCTTGCTATTCGACTACCTATAATACTCTCTCACGCATTGACATGGCTTTAGGGAACGACCGCATGGATGAACTGGTCTTGACTGTGGAATATCTTCCCAGGGTCCTCTCTGACCATAAACCGATATGTGTGTCCGTAAGAATGGGGGAACAATTGACAGGGAACAGATTACACTGGAAGCTACATCCAATGTGGCTACAATCTATTGATACGGAGCAAATAGAACGACTGACTAGGGAATTTTTTGAGTTTAATGCCGGGTCCGCTGCGCCATCAGTAGTTTGGGATACTATGAAAGCCTATTTGAGGGGAATACTGTCTAAAGAGGTTAATATGCGTAAATCCAAGACGAGATTAGAAGAAGAGAAAAAAGTGAAAAAGGTGAAGGAGGCGGAAGAGGCCTTACTAATGGGAGGGGACAGCAGCCTTACGTCCGGACTGCGTGATGCCCAGGCGGATTTAGATGCATTTCTGCTTGATAAATAACTTAAGCGGAATGAGTTTAGACGTATGGCATTTTTTGCTGAGGGAGAGGCGGTTGGTCATCTATTGTCCCTGGTGGCTTCGGCACAGAGGAAAACCCCATTTGTCTACTCACTAACTGACTCTGATGGAGTCAAAATAACGAACTCAGCTGGCATTGGGGAAGTGTTTCGGAAATTCTATGAAGCACTATATTCCTCTGGGGCGGAGGTTGACACGGACGTGATGGAGGACTACTTGAAAGGTCTGAACCTGCCGAGGTTATCTGAAGGAGACAGGGCTATGCTGGAAGCATCAATAACGAGCGAGGAACTTAGTGTGGCATTGTCATCCATGGCTAATGATAAGGCACCAGGGGCTGATGGGTTGCCGGTTGAACTTTATAAAAGACTTGAGGAGGTACTGTTACCCAAGTTGCTGGAAGTACTGGAATGTTCCAGGGAGGACGGGATACTACCAAGATCCATGAGGGAGGCGACAATTGTGGTATTGCCAAAGGAGGGCAAAGACCCTGGGTTGCCAGATTCTTACAGGCCGATTTACCTGCTACCCGTGGATGTTAAAATTCTTGCAAAAACATTGGCCAATAGATTGACGGGGGTGATAAGCTCCTTAGTGCATCCGGATCAGTCTGGGTTTATGCCTAGTAGATCTACCGCAATAAACCTACGGAGACTGTTTTTGAACCTACAACTGCCAGCTGACAACACGGGTAGGAGGGTGGTAGCCTCGTTGGATGCTCAAAAAGCATTTGACTGTGTGAGCTGGCAATTCCTGTGGAAAGTGTTGGATGCCATGGGATTTGGCCCAGGTTTTGTATCGTGGATACGATTACTATATACCCAACCAGAGGCCAGAGTAAGAGTTAATGGGGCACTTTTTGGGCCGATCATGCTACAAAGGGGCACTCGACAGGGATGCCCGCTTTCCCCACTGCTGTTTGCTCTCGTTGTGGAACCACTTGCGGAAAAATTGAGAAGGGATACGGAAGTGGTTGGCTTCCGATATGGTAGGGTGGAGGAAAGAATAGCAATGTATGCAGATGATATTCTATTATTTTTGCAGGACTCGGGTGCTTCCATGACGAGAGCCATGTGGCTGATTGAACAATATGGTTATATGTCAGGGCTTAAGATCAACTGGAACAAATCTACCCTGTTTCCGGTGGATGAAGGGGATTTGGCAGTGGTGGAAGGCGGGGGCCTCAAAGTGGTGGATAGGTTCAAATATCTGGGAATATGGGTGTCAATTCCCGTTACAAAGTATTTGGATTTAAATCTGGGACCGGTACTAGAGGTTATTAAAGATAAGATGAAGGCGTGGAACAGGCTACACCTGTCTGTGGTGGGAAGGGTAAACTTAATAAAGATGGTGCTGATGCCTAAGTTACTGTATGTTTTCCATAATGCCCCGATCCCTATTCCACAGTCTAGGTTTAAATATATCAACTCGTTGTTCCGTGGGCTAATCTGGGGTAAGAGGTTGGCGAGGCTGAGATTGGAACTCCTGCAACGACCTAAAGATGAGGGTGGACTGGCCCTACCAAATCCCTATCTATACTATGTAGCGGCGCAGTCTCAACATATGAGAGGATGGACGCAAAAAGCGGCTCAGCCTTCTATTCAAAAGGTTATGGAGGAGGTGACTAATAGGTGCCCGTTAATATTTGGGGTGGAAGATGGGACATTTCAAACACTGGGGAAACAATGCCCGACTATTCGGCTAATACATGTCATCTGGGATAAATTGAAGAAGCTCAGAGGGGTGGAAGGATTGACGGACTATTCCCGCTATGGCATAATTACAACCTTCCGGAGATAGAAAAGCTGGGATGCCTGGGGGAGTGGAGAGACCGGGGCATAGTCTTGGCAAAACAAGTCCTGGATGGACAGACGCTTAGACCATTCTCGAGACTACGGGAAGAATTTGGGCTGAGAGAGACAGGGATATTTCAGTACTTGCAAATGAGGCACGCTGTAAGAGCACAAGCTAAACAGAGAGTACTGACGACCCAGACGGATCTTGTACTGGATTATGTGTGTGAAGGAGGTCCCACGAGAGGAGTAATTGCAACCACATATCGGGACATTATGCACACCTTCTTGTTACAACATCCGTCTAAGGCTAAGCTGAGATGGGAACAGGAAGTTGGGACAATAGAAGATGATCAATGGGATTCTATATTAGAGTGGGTACCGAAACAATCAATATGTGAACCAGGCAGGCTATCTCAACTTTATGTCTTATACAGGGTGTACCGTACCCCAGAATTCTTACATAAGATACATTTAAAATCTAATGCTGAGTGTCCCAGGTGTCGGGGGGAGCCGGCGGACCTACTCCATATGTTGTGGTATTGCCCAAAATTGAGTAGTTATTGGATAAGAGTGTTACACAGAGTGGAGAGGGCGTATAGTGTAGTGCCTAGGGATCCGAAAGTGTGCATATTAGGGTATGTGGATTGGCATTGGATTGATGCAGAACCACCAACGAGACAGGAATTTATGGAACGAGCAAAATATGTTTCTTTTATGGAAAGAGGGGTATACCGGAAAAGGGGTAAGCTAGACTGTTATGAGAGAATTTGGTCACCATGGCTCACCTACAGGAGGGGATAGAGTTTCTACTTGGGGGGCAGTGTCTTCTATATAATGGGATAGAGGGGAGTGAGTTGAAGTCTGTATTTGTATCAAATATACGTATAACACGGTATCACCGCTTGGCTCAAAGGGGAAGGGGTGGGAGATATTGGGGGGAGGGATTGGGAGTTCACGGGTTTGTACTGTTTATGGAAAATAAAGGGGAACATTATTGAGATAAACGTTAATGAAAGCACTGTGAAATAACATGTTGGAATTTTTGTCAATAAAAATATATTTGATTTAAAAAAAAGTTTGCCAGTGCCATATGCTGAAAAACAGCAACACACCATGATGTCCCATCTCCAAACTTCACTGTTGGTATGGTTTTTGAGGAGATATGCAGAGCATTTTGCCCTCTAAGCATACAAGTGCGTCTCAATTAATTGGAATATCATCAAAAAGTTAATTTATTTCGGTGGTTGAATACATAAAGTTAAACGCATATATTATATAGAGTCATTACAAACAAAGTGATAATTTTCAAATGTTTATTCCTGTTAATGTTGATGATTATTGCTTACAGCCAATGAAAACCCAAAATGTATTATCTCAGAAAATTAGAATAATTAACAAAAAACACCTGCAAAAGCTTGCTAAGCATTTAAAATGGTCCCTTTGTCTGGTTCAGTAGGCTACACAATATAAAGGGATGACTGATGATTTGACAGATGTCCAGAAGGCAGGCATTGACACACTCCATAAGGAGGGTAAGTCACAAAAGTTAATGTGACAACCATCCGCTGTGAAGCTGAGCTGCTGGTAAGGCAGCACCCCGAGAAACCCCGAGACCCTTAACCCCTATACAGGGATCTGGAATTATAGCGGAGCCCAGGGGGTAGCTGCCTATTATGAGCAACAGAGCAGGGAAGGTCGCCAGGGGAAAAAATCAAGACCCGAAAAACGAAGTCAGAAGTCCGAGTCAAAACCGAGAGGGCAGCGAAGGTACAAAATCATCAGGCAGTAGCAGAGTCGAGAACCCAGGCAAGGGTCAAGGGCAAAACCAAGAGGACAGCTGAGGTACAAAATCGACAGGAAGAAGCAGAGTCAGAAATCCAGGCCAAGGTCAGAGACAAAACTAAACATACACTATATCACTGGGGAACCAAAACTATATCTGGCGGCCTGCAAGACAGGCTCCAATGTATTTGAAGGGCGCGGTTACCTCCCATAGGCTGGAGCTCACAGCCCGATGACCTCATCCGGACCGCCCTAGATCCAGGCCAGATGGAGATGCAAGACTGGCTCCACCCACGCCACCTCTGACAGAAGAACGCAGGCTGCGCCTAACGGACACCTCTGCAGGGCCTGCTCCTCTGCGACCAACACCACCCAGAGGGGAAACACAGGGGCGCTCAGCGACAGAGGCAGACGTCGCGGGAGCAGTTCCATATGAGGACAAGGCCCTCCTGTCACCGGTGCCACCAGCCGAAGGAATCCGGCTCCTCCCAGCGACCGAGGCAGGAACACCGGCCACCGAGTCCAATGGCGATGTGACAGTTAATTGCTAAAGACGTTGGCTGTTCACAGAGTGTTGTATCCAAGCATAATAATGGAAAGTTGAGTGGAAGGAATCCGTGTGGTAGAAAAAGGAGCACAAGCAACTGGGATAACCACAGCCTTGAAAGGATTGTTAAGAGAAGGCAATTCAAAAATTTGGGGAGATTCACAAGGAGTGGACTGCTGCTGAAGTCAGTGCTTCAAGAGCCCCACCACACACAGATGTATCAGGACATGAGCTACATCTGTCACATTCCTTGTATCAAGCCACTCATGACCAATAGACAACGCAAAAAACATTCTACCTGTGTCAAAGAGAAAAAGAACTGGACTGTTTGCTCAATGGTTCAAGGTGTTGTTTTCAGATGAAAGTAAATCTTGCATTTCATTTGGAAATCAAGGTCCCAGAGTCTGGAGGAAGAGTGGAGAGGCCACAGTCCAAGCTGCTTGAGGTCTAGTGTGAAGTTTCTGTGGCACCCCGCAGATCAGGCGACACAAAGGGGTACTGCACCCATAAAAGCGGTGCAGATACTCCAGCTGCAAGTAGATTTCAGGCTGATGGGTGGAACCTACACACAAGCACCCCCACACTAGATCACATGGTGGGAGGTACCCGGGAGGGAATAAAAACCACCTCCAGGGGGAACTAGAGTGAGCTAACAGCCAGGCAGTGAGCCTGAGGGAGCAAGGAGGGTCTCTCGGCTGAGGGACCCGGGAAAGACTAAGGACAGATCCCAGGCGCAGACAGCCAGCCTGAGGGAAGAGAGGGACTTCAGAGAGTCCAACCCCAGCAGCTTATCGGGCACCGGAGCCCGCACCTGTGGGATCCTCCAAGGACCACAGAAAATCCGGCGTTCTGAGGGGTATATCTATATACTGCCCAGACTCTTAAGAGACCAGAAGAGGGTACCAGGCACCGCTTGATGGTTCAGCGGTCGGCCAGCAGAAGGTAACCCGATGGGAGCGAGGAGAGTGAGAGACAGCAGGAGGCCAGGTCCACTGTATGGGGCCAGACTTCACACAAACTACTGGGAAGCAGGGAAGAATTGAAAGAGAAAAGGCACATGCTGAGGGTTCCATCCTACCACCTGGGATCCGCTTGCAGCCACCCGTTAGCTACTTGTCATTTAACATCTTACTGCACTGAGGACTGTAATAACGCTGCTAAAGTTCTAGTAAAGTACCCGGAGTGAAGTGACTTTGACTCTGCTGCATCTTCTTTCCATGAACTTATTCCTTTCACAGGATCGCTGTCCCGGAGGTCCCAGTCCTGCCTGCGGAGGACTGCAACATCTCAGCCGCAATACCACTGACCTCTGGAGGACTGTGACGGCGCTGGTGCTATTTCACCAGAAACTGCATGTGGCGTCACAGCAACTAACTTTGTAAATAATCCCTTGTACATAATCCCCTTTTCAAAAGAACCATCCCCCGGGACACGGGATCAGGCGCGGCCGCCATTCCCCGTGACACAGTTAACCCCCCTCTTGCCGCCTGAAACCCAAGTACCCCACACCCTGGGGCGACACATCTTCACAATCAGTGATGGTTTGGGGAGCCACATCATCTGCTGGTGTAGGTCCACTATGTTTTATGAAGACCAAAGTCAGCATTACTGTCTACCAGGAAATTTTAGAGCACTTCATGCTTCTCTCTGCCAACAAGCTTTTTGGAGATGGAGATTTCATTTTCCAGCAGGACTTGGCACCTGTCCACGCTGCCAAAAGTACTAATAACTGTTTAATTTATTTACATTATCGCTGTGCTTGATTGGCCAGCAAACTCGCCGGACCTAAACCCCATAGAGAATCTATGGGGTATCGTCAAGAGGAAGATGAGATAGACCAGACACAACAATGAAGGCTGCTATTAAATCAACCTGGGCTTCCAAAACACCTCAGCAGTGCCACAGGCTGATAGCCTCCATGCCATGCCACATTGATGCAGTAATTCATGCAAAAGGAGCCCCTACCAAGTATTGGGTACATTTACTGTACATACTTTTCAGTAGACCAACCTTTATGTTTAAAAATCATTATTTCAGTTGGTCTTATATAATATTCTAATTTTCGGAGATAATGAATTTTGGATTTTCACTGGCTGTAAGCCATACTCATCAACATTAATAGAAATCATCTTGAAAAAGATCACTCTGTTTTTTTTTTTTTTTCTTTTTTTTTAACCAATCATTTTTATTAGGTATTTAAACACTACAAAATAATACTAAACAGTACAATACAGATAGTACAAACTAGTACAAGGTAGTACAAGGTACTCAAGGGAACAAAAACCCACAAAAATTGGGGAAGGAAAAGAGAGGGAAAATATGGGGGGGAAGAGGAATTGGATGACGCAGATTTAAAAGAAGGGAGTAAACAATGCATAAATAGCAATGTATAGGGGCAATACCCAGGTCAAAACCAAGTTCCCTTAGACATTAATGAAAAAGGATGAAGAAGACCAAGGGTCATGTAAGAGAGTAAACTAATAACCTGCTAAAACCAAGCAGACTGCCATTTTGTAGTGGCCCAGGAAAGAGAAAACACAGTCTCTGGTTGCCATGGTAACTGCTCTGTGTCTAGGAAAGTGAAAGCACAATCTCTGGTTGCCTTGGTGACGGCTCTGTCAGTTGCTCCTGTTGTTGTTGATCACTCTCTGCAGTGGCCATTACTAGTGTAAGGATTACAGCAAAGCCAGTGCAAGCTATTTGGGCCTTTAAAGTTGTTTGCAAGCCCTGTTGTGTGGACTAAAGACTTTATCTTGAACTGAGCAAGTGTCCAGCATCCGAGGAGGCTGAGGAGATGTTCCCCCTGATGGAGCGAGTGATTGGCGTCCAAGAAGGCCGTGAGTGACTGCGAAAGGAGAGCCGGCGTCTGGTGCCATCCACATTGGGAGGATCCTGACAAGGTCCTGACAAGCCCTGGAAAAGAGTGCTCAACAGATTGCACCCCAAGCTTACAGAACTAAAGTACTGGACATGTGAATCTGGCATTGGCTGGTAAGCTGCCAAATTCTGCTGTTTTACAATACGTTTTTCTTTTGCGCAAAAGGTCTTTTTTTCTTTTTACTTTTTCTGGACTTGCTGCAGCCTACGTGGAATATACACCGGTGTAAAGCTACATTTGAGGTTGATGGTACCATAGTTTTGAGATACCCGGGTATCCCTGTGCTAAGTGTATAGCCAGCATTGATATAGTGTATTGTATTGTTATTAGCTGTGATAAGTTATACTCAGTGTGCCATCTCAGAGGTCCCATCAGACCGCCCACAGTTGATGTACATAGCCTTTAGTTAAGTTAAATCCTTGATAAGTCTAACGTGTAGGTAAATTTGCTACTGGTTCTGAGTGTGATTTACATAGCCTGGGAACTCTGAGATCGGTGCATTGATGTCGGCTAACGCTGAGTGTGTGAAACTGTTATTGGTAATATTTTAAGGGAATTTTGAGATTTTTACATTCCATACTGAACCATACTTTGATCCCCATATCAGTAAAAATACTGTTGTTTATTTCTGCCTCTGTCTCAGTCTGTGACTCACTGGATCTTAATAGGACCTCCGGTCATTACAGTCCCACCATAAGAGAATTCTATTTTTCTTAGAAATGTCGTGAGAAAAGGAGGATTGATATGGGAAGTGTAGATTCACTCTAGAGATGAATTCGTCCCCAGAAGGAATGTTGGGGAACTTCCAATATTTGGCCACACATTGTCTCGCCGACACCAAGATATTAGCAATAATCGGTTGGAGAGGAGCAGGAAAGTCAGGCAACATTAAACCCAGTAAGGCCAAAGGAGCAGTTAAGACAATCGGTATCTTGATACCCTCCAAAATAATTGTTTCAACTCTCCGCCAGAAGGGACGTAGTTTCAAACACTCCCACCACATGTGTATAAAAGAGCCCACTGAATTGCAGAGCTTCCAACACAAAGGGGAGGACATGAAATAAAATTTGGCAAGACGGGCAGGGGGCATATACCAGTACAACTGCAGTTTTTTTGACTACTCAAAATGGTTAATGCAAGATGTAAATCTGGAGGCATGGGAAAAGGCCACCTGCCAGTCTGAGGGAGATGCAGAAAAGGAGAGGTCCGATTCCCACTGGGACAAGATCACTCTGTTTGTAATGGCTCTACATAATATATGCATTTCACTTTTTATGTTGAATTACTAAAATAAATTAACTTTTTGATGATATTCTAATTTATTGAGATACACTTATAGTGTGTACTATAGCATCCAAAGAGTTAGAATTTTGGTCTCATCAGACCAAACTTTATTCTCCCAGCATTTCATTTTCTTGTCTAAATGTTGAGCAAACTTTAAACACACTTGAACATGCTTTTTGTTCAACAGTGGAGTGTTGCGTGGTATTTGTGCATATAGGCCATGGAGGTTGAGTATATTATTTGTTACTTTCTTTGAAACAATTCTACCTGCTGATTCCAGGAGTTTCTGTAGTTTTCCAGGTGGTTCCTGGCTCTTGGACAACTCTTCTGATAACTCTATTCAATCCTCTGTCTGAAATCTTACAAGGAGCACTTTATTGTGTCTAATTTCATGTGTTCAATAGTTTTTCCCTGTGTCATTTCTCATTATTACACATATCTTTATTTATGTTATGGCCATCTACGGTTTTATTGATTTGCCTGTGTGAATTGGATGGGTTGTTACTGATTCCTATAAGAAATTCAATGTCAATTGCACTTCAGGAAATAAATTTACTTAAAAAATTGTTGCCTCAATACTTGTTTCACCCACTAAATATTAAGATGTACTACGTAGAGATGCATCTCTATGTATTATAATATAATGTGCTTTAAAGGAAATCTGACAGCTCCCCTATGCTCCTCAAACCTCCACACCTCTATAAGTTTATTTCTAAGGATAAAAAATATAGTTTTTAATAGGCTAATCAGTTTCAGATTAGTTAATTTCCGACTAATCCCCCGAATAGTCATTCCACTGCTGCATCCTGCATCTTTGAGGTATGCTCACATTAGATCAGGTTTTAAACACGTTAGTTTAGGGACCGTTCTGATAAGGGTCACCTTGGCGTTGGTAGAACAGCTTCATACATTTTTTGCAAAAAACGCACTTGCTTTTTACTTATTCCTATGTAGAAGAGTATTTTTAGATGTTTCCTATACTGTCTTTTTTGTGGTATAGACTCTTGGTGGTGTGAACACGGTTCTACAGACCTGTTCACATTGTGCTCTGGCTCAGCTGTTAGTATTCAATTAGTCTCTTGTTATGCAAGATGGGAAATTCCCCACCCTCTCCTTACTGAGCCAGACACAAAAGTGCTGTTTCTACCCTGTGCCCACATTGGACTCTGGCTCTACTGCATCCTGCATCTTTGAGGTATGTTCACATTAGATCAGGTTTTAAATACGTTAGTTTAGGAACCGTTCTGATAGAGGTCACCTTGGCGTTGGTAGAACAGCTTCATACATTTTTGCAAAAAACGCACTTGCTTTTTACTTATTCCTATGTAGAAGAGTATTTTTAGATGTTTCCTATACTGTCTTTTTTGTGGTATAGACTCTTGCTGGTGTGAACACGGTTCTACAGACCTGTTCACATTGTGCTCTGGCTCAGCTGTTAGTATTCAATTAGTCTCTTGTTATGCAAGATGGGAAATTCCCCACCCCTTCCTTACTGAGCCAGACACAAAAGTGCTGTTTCTACCCTGTGCCCACATTGGACTCTGGCTCTACTGCATCCTGCATCTGAGAGGTATGTTCACATTAGATCAGGTTTTAAATACGTTAGTTTAGGAACCGTTCTGATAAAGGTCACCTTGGCGTTGGTAGAAGGACTTCTGTACATTTTTTGCAAAAAAGTATCAACTAAGTACCCTGTTATTGACACTGATTTGCACTTGCTTTTTACTGTTACCTATATAGCAGAGTATTTTTAGATGTGTTTATACTGTATTTTTTGAGGTTTCAAATAGTTAGCATATGTTTAGTTATGCAGATTCTTGTCACTGTATTGTTACTGTTTTGCTTCTGGTGTTTGAAAAATATTTTGTTCCTGTTTACTACAAATTACATTCTGTTCTCACATTTCCTATTTATTAGGTTGATTCACAAGCAAAGGGTCATAGGTTTGAATCAAGGTGTAGCCGTGAAGAAGATTTTACAAGAAAGGAGTGAAAGCATCATCCAGATCATTGATAGTGGTCTCTTAGCTAAGAAAATTGGCAAACTGTATCATGCGAGTGCCTTGACAGTTGGAGGAATATTAAATTAAGTCTATACATCCATTCAAAAGACAAGAACTGGACGTCTAGGCAAAATCTCATTGTCAACACATCAGCTCATCCCAAGGTCTTTCATTTCTCACAATGGAGGGTCAATGGATCGAGAAATTGAAGGAACTGCCAATTTAGGTTTAGGAATCCTGATTATATGGGGTTTATTCATAGCCAAAGGTATTGACTATTTGACCAGGATAGATGGTTGTCTCAATGCTGAGTTGTATGTGAGTATCCTACAAGACGAGTTACTTTGTACACTCGAGTACTATGCGTATGAAAAGAACAACATTGTGTTCCAGGAGGATATTAACCCAGAGTATATTTTAAGATTGGTAAAGAAATTGTTCAATGACAATGAAGTAGAGGTGCTGGATTGGCCCCCAAAGTCCCCAGACCTCAATCCAATTGAACACTTGTGGGTAGAGTTGAAGACAACCTGTATACATACCCAAGTCAATCGACAAGGATCCACCAACATTGGGAATTTGTAGAAGAGACCTGGGATCAAATTTCCGTCGAGACATGCTTGAATCTGATTGATACTTAGGACCTTGACTTCTTTTTGTTGTTTTTTTTACACATTAAACACAAGTGACACTATAAGGCTATGTGCCCACTGGACATTTGTGCAGCTGTGATTTTTTGTTGTCTTTTGAAAAACGCACCAAAATTGCATTGCATTTCTGGCGCATTTTTGCTGCGTTTTTAGTGCTGTGTTTTCCATGTGATTAGAACAGCTATCAGTTGGAAAACGTAGCCCAAAAATGCACAAGTCAATTAACATTGTCATTTTTGAGCACATACGTTTTCTGCAGCAAAACGCAACACCTAAAAATGCACGTGAGCAAGGAATTTTACAAATCACATAGACTTAAATGATAATGCTGTCAATGATCCGTTTTTACTGCAGAAATGCATCACCAAGACCGCAGCAGAAACGCGCAGTGAGCACATAGCCTAAAAGAAATTCCTTGTCAATTAGCTTAGTTGCTAAATTTTATATAATACATTTTCACAGACACATTAATATGTTCAACACTTTCATTTCACCTTAAAACCTATTCTTCAAATAGCTCCAGATTGTATAGGAGTCTTTTATTTCCTATTAGGCTTCTTGTTTGCACAGAACAATGCAGGATTTGCTTTAAATTTAGAAGGCTGAAATTTCACCACAGTATCTTATCTAAAAAAAGCTGTACAAGCTGTGCGGGCTGAAAAGGTGAAAATGCTTTGTAAGCATCCATGCTGAGGAAAGAATGTCACTACGTATACATTGACAATTAAAATGAGTCTCCTGTTGATTTACAAAAACGGAGCAGAATTTCTTGCAGAGAATATTCATTTTTTGCTCCCTGTAAAAGTATTGTGTTTATTAAATATTAAAATATGGAACATTTTTGTTAAAAAATAGAATGAAATTACAAAGGTTTAGTTACATTTTATTCTTTAGTACTACAGAAGGACTACCAGAAAGTAACATTACAATACATTTGTGAAATTAACTATCATTTGCAGTGCTGATTTCACCGTTTTTAGTGGGGTCTTTTGTAGAGTTCTAAAAAGTGGGTTCTGCTTAAAAAATTCAGTTGGTTCGCTCACATATAAAAAACATCATGCGCACATACCCTAAATTTTAGAGCAGAGGTAATTGGTTTGAATTTCTATATACAGGGTGGGCCATTTATATGGATGCACCTAAACAAAATGGGGATGGTTGGTGATGTCAACTTCCTGTTCGTGGCACATTAGTATATGGGAGAGGGAACATTTTTGTAAATGGGTGGTGACCATGGCGGACATTTTGAAGTCGGCCATTTTGGATCCAACTTTATTTTTTTCAATGGGAAGAGGGTCATGTGACACATCCAACTCATTGAGAATTTCTTACGAAAAGGAATGGTGTGCTTGGTTTTAATGTAACTTTATTCTTTCATGAGTTATTTACAAGTTTATGACCACTTATAAAATGTGTTCAAAGTGCTGTCCATTGTGTTGGATTGTCAATGCAACCCTCTTCTCCCACTCTTGACACACCGCCAAAGAAATGCTAGCACATGCTTCCAGTATCTGTTGTTTCAGATGCTGCACATAGACAATTGCCTTCAGATGAGTGATGAGGCAAACTTTTTGTGAATAGTGAAGTTAACAAACAAAACCACCGCTATTGGTCTGACACTAACCCATAGTGGATAGATCCCTCCAAGACTGTTGGAACACAAACATTGATGGTATGGTGTGGAATATGGGGTACAAATGTATTGAGGCCATTCTTCATCAATGGAAACCTCAATGCCACTGGATATCTGAGTCCTATAGCAATTTCAGATATCCAGTGGCATTGAGGTTTCCATTGATGAAGAATGGCCCCACTACCTTTGTACCCCATATACCACACCATACCATCAATGTTTGTGTTCCAACAGTCTTGGAGGGATCTATCCACTATGGGTTAGTGTCAGACCAATAGCGGTGGTTTTGTTTGTTAACCTCATCACTCATCTGAAAGCAATTGCCTATGCTGTGAAGATATGAGATGTGCAGCATCTGAAACAATGGATATTGGAAGTCTGTGTTAGCATTTCTTCTGTGGCGTTTCTATCAGTGTGTCAAGAGTGGGAGAAGAGGGTTGCACTGACAATCCAACACAATGGGCAGCACTTTGAACACATTTTATAAGTGTTCATAAACTTGTAATTAACTTATGAAAGAATAAAGTTATAATAAAACTGAGTTATCAGAAACTTATAAGAAAAATAATAATAAAAAGTTATAATAAAACCAAGCACACCATTGTTTGTCTTATGAAATTCTCGATAAGTTTGATGTGTCACATGACCCTCTTCCCATTGAAAAAAATATAGTTAGATCCAAAATGGCCGACTTCAAAATGGCCACCATGGTCACCATCCATCTGGAAAAGTTTTTCCCCTCCCTTGTACTAATGTGCCACAAACAGGAAGTTGATGTCACCAACCATTCCCATTTTATTTAGGTGCATCCATATAAATGGCCCGCCCTGTAGATCACTGCAGGACATTGGCTTTTGGACCCAAACCCCTTATCATCTGACATGCCACAATAATATGACCAATAACATGAAAATAAGAGACCAAATTTTACCTGTAAGTGAATAGGAGATAAGTAATTTCTGGTCACTTAATGTGAGAGAATTATTAATGAATCAAACAATTGCAGATATTGTATATTTGTGAGGTGGGTTTTCAAATGCATTTTCTGTAATGTTACAATTCATTCATGTTTCTTTGACAAATCCATGAGTTGAACCTTTTGTAGACTGTTTTAATTAATGTTCTTAAGTTTGTGTTTTATTACAAAGTCTGTAACAAAATGAATGCGAACTTGGTACTCCATTATAGATTAGTTTTAAAGTACGTATTCCATCAGGTAGCAATTCATCATTGTCTGCTTCAGTTTTGGGAGTTATGTTTTGCCACAAAAACAAGACTGATAGTAAAGTAGGACCCAGAGGTTTTAAAATCTATCAAGTTAATCTGGGAGAGTGATTAATAGCCTGTCGCTTCCCTAATTCTTAATATGATTTACGGGAAAGAAACCTCAAGCCCTTGGATGTTGGTACACTTAAGATGTGTCTAGAGAGAAGCAAGCAGTTGTTCATTTATCATAAGCCATGCAAGAAAGATATCACTCATTTAGTTAGACAATGCAACATCCAGATGAAAATTGAGAAGAAATGTGAACACTTTTTGTAATTCAACCTATTCAAAGACTTAAAAACAAAATATAATCAAGAAAGATCCTACTGTTTATATCAGTTTTTTTGTATTACATGTTTTTTCATATCCCAATTTTTATGGCAGTCTTGCAGTTTTAACACTTGTCATTGGGATTGTTTAGATTCATGTTTCCTGTCCTTTCAGGAAACGTTTTCAGAGGAGCAAATTTATCATCATCAAAGGCAAAATTACAAGGACAAGCAACATCTCTACACACAGCTAATAACATAGAATTCACCAATCATAGCAGGTGATGTCATGTCACAATGAACATTCTTATTTACCTTTCCATAGCTCATTGGATGATTCATAACAAACTATGGGGTCAGGCACTGGTCATTGTAGCTTAGTACATGTTTTGTTTCCTGAAACAACAGGATGTTAGAACCTAAAAAATAACAGTGGCCATTGTGAAAATTGCAAGATTTCTATTTTTAACAGTTTATACAGATTGTGTTTTTAAAAATCCTCTACAGCGTTTTTTTTTATTACATTTATTTAAATGTAACCACCCTGCTCTTAGTGTTATACTCACCTTTTGCCACCTTCATCCTTTCTCAGCAGTGCTCCTGTCGATCTGTCACGAAAAGTGACCTGCTTTCAGCTTCATTGTTACATGGAGCATGCCGAAGGCCACTCTTCAGAAAAAATCTTTATGGGAGCTTTGTTCTGGCTAACATTGAGATGCATGCTTGATGCCAGCAGACATTACACAGCTGGCATTAACCACAAATACCATGACTCCATAACCAAAGACAACAGGGCAGTGGGAAGAGTCAGGTGAAGTGCCAGGAGTATCGCATGTAATGGAGGCGTCACTTTTGCAATGGCTATTCTTAGGCTGGGAAGGTACCAAGAACAATGGCCCCACCCTGAGAATACCAGACCCTAAATAATTGAAAAAAAATATAGAGTTACCTCTGTTTTGGATTACCAGCCAAAGTAAAGCTGCCAGGTATGGTCTAAAGGCTGCAGCTGTCTGCTTTACCCTAGTTAGCGATCATAAAAAAGGGGGACCCACATTATTTTTTTAAATGAATTCTTTTGTTTTTTTGGCTGAATAAAAAGCTAAACACCCTTTAGTGCTACATGAAAGGCACTAAAGGGTGCAAGCTTAAAATATATAGGGCGTGGGACATTATTAATATTTATTATTATAGCATAATTTACTCCATATTGCTTTACATGTTAAAAGGGGCATACATAGACAAATACAATAATTATGAGCAATACAAGGCACACACAGGTATCGAAGGAGAGAGGACCCTGCATGCGAGGGCTCACAGTCTACAAGGGATGGGTGAGGGTACAGTAGGAGAGGGAATAGCTGATCATGCTGCAGTTTGGTGGACTGAGGCTCACTGCAGGTTGTAGACCCCCGTCAGGTTCCTCCGCAGTGGAAACTTTTATAAATTTCATTGATGTGGCACCCCTGCAGGGCCCACCGGTGCAGGAAAGGATGTACACCTTGGCACACACAGCACACAACACCTTCCATCCCAGGCCTGAAGGGGGAGCTCTACTTGCTGTCTTAGGCAAGATCCCCTACAAAGATCCAGGCCTGATGGGAGGAGTCAGTTCAGTCAGAGAGTTCAGTGCATTAAGTCAGTCAGTGAGTACTGAAGTGGAGATGATGAGTACAGGAGAAGGTACTAGAAGGAGCTGGTTGCTAGGATCAAGCAGGCCCAGAACCAGGAAAAACTGGCCCCAGCTGTGCAGCGCCCCAGGGAGAGGGACAGAGGCCAGTGGAAGTGTAGGAAGAACAGAAGAAGGGAACACAGCTGGTATCCCATTAGCCCACCCGGACACCGGAGTCCGCAGCTGCTATTGATCCAGCTGTAGCAGAGAAAGCCCAGACATACTAGGGGGATTTAATCCTCCTGTAGTTCAAGAAAACAAGACCCCAACCCTGACCAAGCATAGGACTTGGGGACCCAAGAGGAGAATAGGGATCCCCACAGAAAGGTCCTCATCGTCGGTTGTGGAGTAGCATCCCTAGAGAGAGGGAGAAAGAGTGGCAGGTTCAGCTCCAGGCAGAACTTTCCCCAATCACCGCACACACTAACAGAGGAGGCCTCACAATTCTCCAAAGTGGACGTGCCAAACTTCACCAGCCACCTGGTTACAATCCTGGACCGTGCCTGTTACCAGATATCAGTAAAAAGGTACTGAAATAGAGACTATTGTGTGTGTGCGTGCCTGATTCCCCGCTGTCTCCTGCAGCGTTCACAGCAGAACCTCTACTACAACTTCTCTCATCCACCCCGCTGCCCTGAGGTAAAGCTCCACCTGTGGGGAACTGTACTACCAAAGTTGCATAACCATCACCTCAGCGGCTGGCTGCAGCACTGGTAACCATATTACCAGGTACCACAGGTGGGATCATGTTCCCCTAACCCAAAATCCCCCATCATCATCACCCCCATCAACCAATTGAGTGCCGAGGGCACGGAACCGGGTCCCGACCAGCCGTGATCCCCACCGAAACCACCGTTCCAGTATCCGAGTAACCCCTTTTCTGCCGGCCTGACTCAATTTTGGTGTCACGAACAGGAACCCGTGCCCGATGTAACGGGGTACTATGTGCCGTGTATACACTGTGTGATTCGTGAACTGTTAATCTGGGCCGCCATTGCTGCGCCAGAGAGCGGGAAGAACGTTACAGCTGAAAGGCTGACCAGGACGCAGCACCAGCCGGTTCCGCAGCCGGTGTGGGAGTCACCGCACCTGTAGTGGTGGCCCCGATAATGCCAATAGCTTTGCCATACGTACCGGAAGCGAAATGGTTGCCAACCTGCGAAGGTAAACCCGGTACCTTAGCAGCTTTCAAACATAAAATGTGTGCAGTGCTGGACATGTATACAATGACAGGAAAGCAGTGAGCCGCCGTTGTGCTGAGACAATTAACAGGCGCAGCGGAGCTAGAGGTCGAGTCTTGGAGAGATGCTTACTAAGACTCTGTAGAAAATGTGTTTGACAAGCTCAAAGCTGCTTTTGAAAAACGCACACAGTCTGAACTAAGGATGATATTCTACTTGTGCAAACAGAGACCTAAGGATACCATCAGAGACTTTGCCCGCGTTTACAAGGGGCACTCTGGTCCTTAAGACAGGTAGACCCAGCAATAGTGCAAGATGAAGATAAAATGCTTGCATAAAAGTTTATGACTGGATTGAGGTCAGCCTTTCACCAACAGCAGGTACACATGTGGGTCTTAGATCATCCTGATGTGAACTTTAATGCTCTAAAAGTCCAAGCTATAACTGTACTACAAGACCCATTGCCTGCAGAGCCTGCAACTCCATCCTGACAGGTTAATACCTCTCTCATAGACTTTGAGCCTACTTCCAAAGACCCTGCAAAGGTTGTAGGGCAAGCTGTAGCACCCAACTCTGATGATGACCTACATAACCAGGTGCTGCTGTTAACCAAAAACATGGACTATGTGTTAAACCTCCTGCAAGACAGGCCGGAGTCACAACCATCAGGCAAGACCCAACTAGCTGATTGCCCTGAGGATGTCCCGTGGATGAGGAGGAAGGCCTTGTCGCCCGTGGAGGGGACCAACAAGTCGCCCGTTCAGGGGACCAATGCACCATTCCGTCGGAGAGCCATCGGCCACACGGATTCTTCAGGACAACCCATCTGCCTTCGCTGCAACAAACCAGGCCACTTCACAAGAGGATGTCCTTTAAACCCGAGATTTCTGGGTCCGAGGGCCAATCCCCAGGAGTAAGACATCTTGGCCCATATGACTGGCGTAGTCGGTACTTGGGAGGTCATCCGTACCTCAACATTACACTAGAAGGAATCCCCACTTCAGCCCTACTAGACACGGGGTCACAGGTTGCCACCACTCCCCATATCCTTTACAAGCAATTTTGGTCTGATACTGATCTTACACCTCCAGACTCTAGCTTTGTTATTCTTGCAGCTAATGTACTACCACTGAATCAGGTGGGGTTTAGAGAAGTAACAATTAAGCTGGGGAGGGTAGAGCTAAAATGCCAAGGATTATGTGTGGTAGAAGATGACCCTAACGATAAATGCCCCTACATGGTAATTGGTACTAATGTGATAGAAAACTGCCTTGGGGAAGTGTTGTTTTTACTCCGACAGATTGCTGTGGCTGCTTGTAATGGGCAGAAGAGAGTCCTCCAGAGAGAAATCCGAGCCCTCATGAACAAGCAACAGGTAAATCTGTCTGGTGGAGAAATTGCGAGTGTGCGGGTTACAGACCCGTTCCCTATTGTGTTACCACCAAAGAGCGAAAAGATTATATGGTGTCGAGCGGCTGTAGATCTCAGAGGAAAGGAATACCAGGCAGTTGTAGAACCGGTATATTCAGAACACAGACCTACACTACTGACAGCCAGAGGAGTGGTGGATGTACGCAAGGGAAGAGTACCAGTCCATGTATTAGATTGTGGGGAGGAAGAAGCAAAACTACCCAGGTATGCTACTGTAGCAAAGCTGTACACTGTCTGTGATAGCAACATACAGACAATAGAGCCCCTGCCTCCGTCAAGTCAGGCGGAGGACAGCAACTCCAAGGGACAGCTGGAGGAGTGGTGTCAGCAGTCGCATGTAGGAACTCATGTCACCCCTTCCCACCAGAAGCACAGAGTCTACCAGGTAGCACAAGAGTTTGAACATGTATTCACTAAGCATCCATTAGATTTTGGGAGGATTAAAGGGGTACACTATCACATACCCACAGGAGATCATCCCCCAATTAAAGTGAGATACAGACCCGTTCCACCAAACCACTATGAGTGAGCAAAAGAAATGCTGCAGGACATGAGGGAGGCAGGGGTTATAGGGGATAGCTGTAGTCCATGGGCAGCCCCCCTTAGTCCTAGTCACAAAGAAGGATGGCACTATGAGGATGTGTGTGGATTACAGGGAAATCAATAAGATCACTCACAAAGATGCGTACCCGTTACCTCACATAGAGGAGTCTCTTGCTGCATTAAAGACTACTAATTATTTCTCTTCACTAGATCTCACTAGTGGGTATTGGCAGGTCTCCGTTGCAGAAGAAGACCGGGAGAAGACAGCATTCGCAAGACCAATGGGCCAATGCCAATTCAACAGCATGCCATTCGGGTTATGCAATGCACCGGGGACGGTTCAAAGACTCATGGAATGTTTCCTGGGACACCAGAACTTTGAGACAGTGCTCCTATACCTGGACGATGTCATCGTGTATTCCAAAACCTATGGGGAACACCTGGAACACCTGGTGGAGGTATATGAATCTCTAACAAAGTACGGAATGAAGCTCAAACCATCTAAATGTCACCTGCTGTAACCAAAGGTCCAATACCTCGGGCATGTGGTCAGCGCAGATGGAGTAGCACCAGATCCAGAAAAAGTGACAGCTATCCTGGACTGGCAGAGGCCAACCACCGTCAGAGAGGTATGTCAATTCTTAGGCTTGGTTGGGTACTACAGAAGATTCATTAAGGGCTACACAAAGATGGCAGCGCCCCTACAAGATCTTCTGGTAGGCCATACTAGGAAGAGGAGGTCCTCTTAGCCACCATTGGAATGGGGAAAGGAGCAAGAAGACTCTTTCCAGCAGATGCACCAGTGCAATTAATGTAGCCTTCGGAGCAGTACTATCCCAGATGCAAGATGGCAAGGAAAGAGTAATTGCCTATGCCAGAAGAAAACTTCGACCCACAGAGATGAACCCGGAAAACGACAGTTGCTTTAAGTTGGAGTTCCTGGTCTTGGACTGGGCTATGACAGAGCGGTTCAAACCTGTTACAGGCTTTGACAGAGCGGTTACCTGGCAGCCTTCAAATTTACCGTCTTCACGGACAATAATCCACAATGCTCATTGAGAAGAAAAGACAGTAACAGCCAGAAAACACCACTACAGTCTATCATCACTAAACAGCCATTAGAACTGGTAGCCCTAGATCACGTCAAACTCACACCCTGCAGATCAGGCTATACCTATGCTCTTACCATAGTGGACTACTATTCCAGATTCCTAGTGGTAGCTCATGCGAAAGATTTAACAGCTCAGACAGCAGCAAGAACCTTTCAAACCTATTTCTGCAGACCACACGGGTATCCAGAACAGGTATTGACAGATCAAGGTCCTGCATTTGAAGCTGAAGTATTTCAAGAATTGTGTAACTTGTATGGATGCAAGAAAATTCGTACCACGCCTTACCATCCCCAAACCAACAGAATGTGCGAGAAAATTAATCATTAGGTAATAGAATTGCTAAAAGCTCTGCCACTAGAAGAACGAAACAGATGGCCAGAGAAGTTACCAGACCTTGTTGACATCTACAACAACATCTCAGTGAGCTCAACAAATTGTACCCCTGCATACCTCATGAGAGCAAGACCAGGAAAATTGCCAGTAGACTTTGAAATGGGCATTGTAGTTCCTCAAGAAAACACCTCAGATGCAGATTGAGATACCAGAAGAAAAGAGCAGTACAAGAAAATACAGGAATGTGTTGAGGGAAGTTTGGTAAAATCAAGAGAAAAGCAAGAAAGAAACTTTAACAAAAGCGCACAAGGAACACCCTTAACACCAGGTGAATTGGTTTTGAAAAGGAAAAGGAAACTCCATAAGTTAGATGGTCAATGGGAAGCAGAACCATACACTGTATTACCATCAAACTTTGACAACTAGAAGACTTGTCTGATCAGTAAAGACAATGGAGAAACAACAGCAACAGTGTCCAGAGATCATTTAAAGAATTACCCTCAACTACCACAACCAAAGTAAGATGTCCCTTGTCCAGTATCAGAAGAAAAGGAACCAAAGACAGTCAAGACAATCTTAGGAGATCTACCTGCAGATTGGCCCCAAATAGAAGATGCATACCTAATACCCATGTTGACCTTCCCACAACCAGTTGAAGAACCACGAGCAGAAGAACCACCCGTTGTAGCAGAGCCAGAGAATTCTGCAATCGGTGCATCTGCCATTCCCACTGTGAGAATGAGAAGACACTCAGGCATACCTGTGTTATGCAGATCAACACATGGGTCAATAGAAACTGTTCGCTCTACATCAGGCTTACACACTAGTGGAATACCAGTTTTACGTAGGTCAACACGTATTAACTTGGGTCAGTTACCACTCAGATACAGGGAATAAACTATAAAATGTGGGAAACATGTGGAATTATTGTTAGTGTACAGAAGGGTGAGGAGTAGGCCAAAAGAGGTCACACCAGGTACACAACATCAGAAAGAGGGGAGTTGGTGTGAGGAGCTGTCTAGGGAGAGCAAAATCTTGGCCAATAGGTGACCCCAGGGCCAGGAGGCCTACATCGCTTATGACCTGTTGAGGCCCCCGCAGTACCTAGGACTCCTACGCTGAGGCACCCATAGTAAATGTTTTGTTGTGTATTTTGAACTTTTAAGCCTAAAGAGACTTTACCTGTTTGGACTTTTTGAACTTTTTATAATGGACCATAGCCACAGGACTGGTGGTGGCAAAAAAAACTTATGCAGCCTGCAGCGGATGGACTAGCGCTTTATGGATTGGTCACCTGTTTTTCCCATTTTTCCCTGGTTTTTGTAAATTTTATTTTGAGACTCTGTTCAAATTAATGTAAATATTAATGTTATGTTATGTTTGTTGAAAAATGTTTCAGTCTCGGAGGACTGAAGGTAACTAGTGGGGAATGTAGCACCCCTGCAGGGATTGCCACAGGACCCACCGGTGCAGGAAAGGATGTACACCTTGGCAGACAGCACACAACACCTTCCACCCCAGGCCTGAAGGGGGAGCTCTACTTGCTGCCTTAAGCAAGATCCCCTATAAAGATCCAGGCCTGAGGGGAGGAGTCAGTTCAGTTCAGTCAAAGAGTTCAGTCCAGTAAGTCAGTCAGTGAGTGCTGAAGTGGTAGTTGACGAGTACAGGAGAAGGTACTAAAAGGAGCTGGTTGCTGGGACCAAGCCAGGCCCAGAATCAGGAAAGACTGACCCCAGCTGTGCAGTGCCCCAGGGAGAGGGACAGAGGCAAGTGGGAGAGTAGGAAGAACAGAAGAAGGGAAAACAGCTGGTATCCCATTAGCCCACCTGGACACCGGAGTCCGAAGCTGCTATTGATCCAGCTGTAGCAGAGAAAGCCCAGACAGACCAGGAGGATTTAATCCCCTGGAGTTCAAGAAAACAAGACCCAAAACCTGACCAAGCATAGGACCGGGGGACCCAAGAGGAGAATAGGGATTCCCACAGAAAAATTCTCATCGTCGGTTGCGGAGTAACATCCCTAGAGAGAGAGAGAAAGAGTGGCAGGTTCAGCTCCAGGCAGAACTTTCCCCAATCACCACACACACTAACAGAGGAGGCCTCACAACTATCCAAGGTGGACGTCCCAAACTGCATCGGCCACCTAGTTACCCTCCTGGTCCGTGCCTGTTAGCGGACATCAGTAAAAAGGTACTGAAGCAGAGACTATCGTGTGTGTGCGTGCCTGATTCCCCGCCGTCGCCTGCAGCGTTCACAGCAGAACCGCTACTACGACTACTCTCCTCCACCCTGCTGCCCTGAGGCAAAAGCTCTGCCTGTGGGAAGCTGTACTACCAAAGCTGTGTCTCCATCACCTCAGTGGCCAGCTGCAGCGCTGGTAACCACATTACCAGGTACCACAGGTGGCGTCACGTTTCACTATCTCTAATGTCCCCAACCATCACCCCCAACAGCCAATTGAGTGCCCAGGGCACGGAACCGGGACCGACCATCCATGAACCCCCACCGAAGACACCGTCCCCGGTATCCAAGTAACCCCTTCCCTGCCGACCCGACTCAATTGACACTGAGTTTCAAAAACTGAGATCTAACATAGACATTACATTGCCACTCTTTTTTTTAATCAAATATATTTTTATTGACAAAGCATCCAACATGGTATTTCACAATACAATCATTAACATATGTCTCAGGTAATTTTCCCCCTTATTTTCCATAAGCAATACAAACCCATGAACTCCCTCTCCCTCCCCCCCAATATCTCCCTCCCCTCCCCCTTCGAGCCAAGCGGTGATACTGTGTTGCACGTATGTTTGAAACAAATACAGACTTCAGCTCAATCCCCTCTATCCCATTATATAGAAGATGCTTTCCTCCTGGTTAGAGACTCTATCCCCTCCCGTAGGTGAGCCACGGTGACCAAATTCTCTCATAACAGTCTAGTTTACCCCTTTTCCGGTATACCCCTCTTTCCATAAGAGAAACATATTTTGCTCGTTCCATAAATTCCCGTCTCGATGGTGGTTCTGCATCAATCCAATGCCGAGCGACCAACTTTCGTGCTATATAGAGTAGCCTGGCTATGGCCATCTTTGAAAATTCCTCTGTCTGGATTTCATCCACATATCCTAATATGCACACTTTCGGGTCCCTAGGCACTACACAACTATACGCACCCTCCACTCTGTTTACCACCCTTATCCAAAAACCAGTCAGTTTTGGGCAGTACCACAACATGTGAAGCAGGTTCGCCGGTCCCCCCCGACATCTGGGACACTCAGCATTAGATTTTAAATGTATCTTATGTAAAAATTCTGGGGTACGGTACACCCTGTATAAAACATAAAGTTGAGATCGCCTGCCTGGTTCACATATTGATTGTTTCGGTACCCACTCTAAAATAAATTCCCATTGATCATCTTCTATTGTCCCAACCTCCTGTTCCCATCTCATCTTAGCATTAGACGGATGTTGTAGCAAAAAGGTGTGTAAAATGTCCCGATATGTGGTTGCAATTACTCCTTTCGTGGGACCTCCTTCACACACATAGTCCAGTACAAGATCCGTCTGGATCGTCAGTACCCTCTGTTTTGCTTGTGCCCCAATAGCGTGTCTCATTTGCAAGTACTGAAATGTCCCTGTCTCTCTCAGCCCAAATTCATCCCGTAGTCTCGAGAATGGCTTAAGCGTCTGCCCATCCAGGACTTGTTTTGCTAAGACTATGCCCCGGTCTCTCCACTCCACCAGGCATCCCAGCTTTTTTATTTCCGGAAGGTTGGAATTATGCCATAGCGGGGAATAGTCCGTCAATCCCTCCACCCCTCGGAGCTTCTTCAACTTATTCAAATAATATGTATTAGCCGAATAGTCGGGCATTGTTTCCCCAGTGTTTGAAATGTCCCATCTTCCACCCCAAGTATTAACGGGCACCTATTAGTCACCCCCTCTATAACCTTTTGAATAGAAGGCTGAGCCGCTTTTTTTGTCCATCCTCTCATATGTTGAGACTGCGCCGCCACATAGTATAAATAGCGATTTGGTAGGGCCAGTCCACCCTCGTCTTTAGGTCGCTGAAGAAGTTCCAATCTCAGCCTTGCCAACCTCTTACCCCAAATCAACCCACGGAACAACGAATTGATATGTTTAAACCTAGACTGTGAAATAGAGATCGGGGCATTATGGAAAACATATAATAACTTAGGCATCAGCACCATCTTTATTAAGTTCACCCTTCCCACCACAGACAGGTGTAACCTATTCCACGCCTTCATCTTATCTTTAATAATCTCTAGGACCGGTCCCAGGTTTAAATCCAAATATTTTGTAATAGGAGTTGACACCCATATTCCCAGATATTTAAACTTATCCACTACTTTGAGGCCCCCGCTTTCCACCACCGCCGAAACCCCCTCATCTACTGGAAACAGGGTAGATTTGTTCCAATTGATCTTAAGCCCAGACATATAACCATATTGTTCAATAAGCCACATGGCTCTCGTCATGGAAGCACCCGAGTCTTGCAGAAATAATAGAATATCATCTGCGTACATTGCTATTCGTTCCTCCACCCTACCATATCGGAAGCCAACAAATTCCGTATCTCTTCTCAGTTTTTCCGCAAGTGGTTCCACAACGAGAGCAAACAGCAGTGGGGAAAGCGGGCATCCCTGTCGAGTACCCCTTTGTAGCATGATCGGCCCAAAAAGTGCCCCATTAACTCTTACTCTGGCCTCCGGTTGGGTATAGAGTAGTCGTATCCATGATACAAAACCTGGGCCAAATCCCATGGCATCCAACACTTTCCACAGGAATTGCCAGTTCACACAGTCAAATGCCTTTTGGGCATCCAACGAGGCTATTACTCTCCTACCCGTGTTGTCAGCTGGCAGTTGTAGGTTCAAAAACAGTCTCCGTAGGTTTATCGCAGTAGATCTACTAGGCATAAACCCAGACTGATCCGGGTGCACCAAGGAGCTTATCACCCCCTTCAATCTGTAGGCTAATGTTTTTGCAAGAATTTTAACATCAACGGGTAACAGAGAAATCGGCCTATAAGAATTTGGCAACCCAGGGTCTTTGCCCTCCTTCGGTAATACCACAATCGTCGCTTCCCGCATGGACCTTGGCAATATCCCGTCCTCTCTGGAGCGTTCCAGTACCTCCAGCAACTTAGGTAACAGTACCTCCTCAAGTCTTTTATAAAGTTCAACTGGCAACCCATCAGCCCCCGGTGCCTTATCATTAGCCATAGATAACAATGCCTCACTAAGTTCCTCACTCGTTATCGGTGCCTCCAGCATAGCCCTGTCTCCTTCAGATAGCCTCGGCAGGTTCAGACCATCCAGGTAGTCCTCCATCCCGTCCGTGTCAACTTCCGCCCCAGAGGAATATAGCGACTCATAGAATTCTCGAAAAACTTCCCCAATGCCAGCAGAGTTCGTTATTTTGACTCCATCAGAGTCAGTTAGTGAATAGACAAATGGGGTTTTCCTCTGTGCCGAAGCCACCAGGGACAATAGATGTCCAACCGCCTCTCCCTCAGCAAAAAATGCCATACGTCTAAACTCATTCCGCTTAAGTGATTTATCAAGCAGAAATGCATCTAAATCCGCCTGGGCATCACGCAATCTGGACGCAAGGCTACTATCCCCTCCCATTAGTAAGGCCTCTTCCACCTCCTTCACCATTTTCAATTTTATCTCTTCTTCTAATCTCGTCTTGGATTTACGCAGGTTGACCTCTTTAGACAATATTCCCCTCAAGTAGGCTTTCATAGTATCCCAAACTACGGATGGCGCAGCAGACCCAGCATTAAATTAAAAAAATTCCCTAGTCAGTCGTTCTATCTGCTCCATATCAATAGATTGTAGCCACATTGGATGTAGCTTCCAGTTTAATCTGTTCCCCGTCAGTTGTTCCCCCAGTCTTACGGACACACATATCGGTTTATGATCAGAGAGGACCCTGGGAAGATACTCCACAGTCAAGACAAGTTCATCCATGCGGTCGTTCCCTAAAGCCATGTCAATACGTGAGAGAGTGTTATAGGTAGTCGAATAGCAAGAATAGCATCTCACCTCAGGATTCCGTACCCTCCAAACATCCCTGAGTCCCAATTCTCCAAGGAGTAACCCAAAGGGTGTGCTACGTCCACTAGTTCTGTGATGACTACTTCGGAACCTATCCCAATACTCATCCTGTACATTATTCAGATCTCCCACCAGAAGCACCGGTATATCTCCCATGTGTCCCAGCCATTCCATAATCTCTTTAATCTTTCCACTGGAATATGGCGGCGGAATATATAACGCCACCACAGCTATCAAGCACCCTTGAAGTCTACAGATCACAATGACATATTGCCCATCCCCGTCAATGCACGTCTTCACCTCCTCGTATTTAGTCATTCTAGGTATCAGCACAGAGACTCCTCTGGAGTACGTAGAATATGTGGAATGATAAGATTCCTGTAGCCACCTTTTTCTCAGGAGGTCTAGTTTATCTTCAACCATATGGGTTTCTAGTAGGCAGATAATTTCGGGCTTCTGATCCAGGATATATTGAAATACTGCGGCCCTCTTGGTAGCGTCAGATAGCCCTCTCACATTCCAGCTAAGCACTTTACTGAATGCCATCAGTTAGTCTGAAGTCAAACCAGTACAATAGTCTATTGAAATTTCTCCACCGCTTGGCCCCTTCCCTTTTCCAACTTCCTGTACTCCCCCCCCCTTACCCCTGCCAACCCCCTAGTAACCAAAAACAAGCGTCACTCCCTTGTAACGCGGGTCTCCAGATCTCAGCTGGAATCATCTCTACCTCTCCCTGTCGCATTTCTCCCGCCTTAATGAACCTTATATAAAATTATTTTAAAGTAATATCGGTAATTCTGAACATATCCTCCCTCCCAATTAGCAATAATCACCCCTAGATAAATTCCCCTCCCTCCACATCCATAAAATACAGTGCATATTATCATAACAACAATCCCGTAGGTCACCTAAAAGGAGAAAAAGAGAACAACAAACAGGGCTAAACATTTGGGCCATATTACAGGCCTATACCAAGTATGCAAGCATATTAGCCGACCCATCCCCTTAAGGATCCTACGTCAATATGAAGTTCACCTAGGAAAGGAAAAAATGAGAGCAATATAACAATAAGAAAAAAGTTATATATAAAAAATAAAACCACGTATAGAATAGAGCCACAAAGATACGTAGATCTCCCAGAGGTGTCTCAAGCAGTTTCCAACAGATAAACCAGCTCACTCGTCTCGAGCAGAGAATTCAGTCATATCTCATAACTCGGTAGTGTGTCTCTCATCCGTCATGTGCTCTCAGGCGCTTAGAATTTGTGTCCAACCAATTACTCGCATCCTCCGGTGTAAGAAAAAACTGCGCCTTCCCCATGGCCTCCACCCGCAGTTTAGCTGGAAAGAATATGGCATACTGTAATCCCATGTCTCTCAATCTCTTCTTCACTGCAGTAAATTGTTTCCTCTGTTTCTGCACTGTGGGTGAATAATCCGGGAATATTGCAATGTCCTGGCCATTATATGACATATCCTCTGCATCTCGTGCCTTCGTCAGTATAATATCTCTGTCCCTATAATTTAGAATCCGGGCTAGGATAGTACGTGGCTCTGATCCTGGTGGTCGGGCTGCATCGGCACCCTATGAGCCCGTTCAACTGCATACACCTTGGTCAGTGATGATTCACCAATCTTATCTTTCAGCCATTGTTCTATGAAGGCAGTGGGATCCCTTCCCTCTGCCTTTTCAGGGAACCCTACTATCCTTAAATTATTCCTTCTAGATCTGTTTTCCAGATCATCGTTTTTTGCTATAGTTTCAGCCAGTAGTTTATCCTGTCTGGAATCGGATCTTTACAGCTGCTGCACTCTGTCCTCTGTAGCACTGACTCTGCCCTCCATTTCAGTCATCCTAATATCAGACTTCTTTAATGTCCCCTTAATAGCAGCAATCTCTCCTTGCAGGCCCTGTACATTAGTGGCCACAGTATTCAGGGTGGATTTCATGGATGTTATTAGGGAAAATAAGTCCTTCATTGTGGGCTCCTCTGGTATTTCCTGTCCCTGCTGTTGTTCCACCATCTCATCCTCCCTTGCTGCAGCCTCTACGCTCACCTCCATGCCTCCCTCAGATCCACCTCCATCCTCCTCTTCCCGGCCATCATGTTCCTCCTCACCCACCTCAGCTACATCACCGCCGTGGGCGAATCGCTGCAGCTTCGCCACCGCCGCCATGCGCCTTCGACAGGCCGCGTTCTCCTTCTCAGCCTCCATGCGAGCGGCGACGCCATCTTGCGACCCGCTCCCTCCACCAGCTCCCGCGTCCTGCTGGCGTCTGCTGGTCATGAGGCTTCAGCGGTGTCTCTGGGAGTGAGCTCCGGGTGCAGGACAGGTTCCCCTCACCGATGGGGTCTCTCCGGTGCAGAGGAGAACAGCACCGGTTAGGATAACAGCAAAGGCTCAGCGGGAGCTCTCCCTGGCACGTCTGCTCACATGCCCGGCTAAGCCACGCCCCCTCACATTGCCACTCTAATGTAGACCAACAGGCACTAACAGCTTTACAGGAGGGTAAAGACTTAACAATCAAACCAACGGACAAAGGGGGCATTATAGTTGTTATGGACCGTTCTCACTATCTTGAGGAGGCCCAAGACAACTCAGGGACAATACTATGTGTCAACCCTTGGACAGGGACCCTGCACACTCTCTCACTATCATCATAAGGGAGATTTTGGACAGATATCTAACCAACCAGGTAATTGACACCAAGACACATCAGTTTATACAAAAACAACATCCAATCGCACTTATCTTTCATACTATTGGGGATATCACATCTTCGAACAGACCCCAGTTAGAGGACAATGAACTTTTGACACTTCTTACCTGAACTGTCTAACATGGATCTATGGCTTTCTACACTCACTAAGGAATTTTCAGGTCTCCACCATCCACTTAATCATAGAACTACACTGTGAGCCCTCGCGGACAGGATCCCCGGCCCTATTGTACCCGTATGATTGATTTGTCGATTTGTCGTCGTTTTTGACCACTTGTCTTTGTCTACCCTCTAACTTGTAAAGCACCATGTATCCTAATAGCGCTATATAAATACCTAATAATAATAATAATAATAATACAATCTGTTCCTCTTATTTCAGAATTTAGATTTTACCTCCCCAGCTCCTCTCCCCCTCCCAAGACTGACTCTGCTTTACTGTCACCTGTCGTATTTGCTGCATAATCCCAGCCTGCTTATGTGTGTGTCTTCAGAATTTGTGTCATTATTAGCCTGATGAAGGAGCCATGGTGTCCCGAAAGCTTGCTATGCTTACCATCTTTTCAGTTAGCCATTAAAAGGTATCAACCACTGAAGACTCTCAGATTCTAACATTTTTCTATCTACTGGCTAACATGGTACAAACATTTTTGGCCTCACAGCCTTTTATAACTGACCCAATAAAAATAGATATAAGGAACATTTTCAGGCTATCTTACTGCCACCAATGTTGACGAGGTAAAGGTGAAACAAGGATTCAGTGATTTAGCAAAAATCTTTTCCGGAGATGAGTAAATGCATTGTTCTACCTAATTTTGAGTCACTGAATTTTCTTTCTTTCCCATGAGAAATGACTACTACTAACAAAACAGACTAAAGCCAACTGTCTGGCCTTAAAAACTCAATAAACGCATACTTTCAACAGTAAACTTTGTGTGAACCATAAAATATTTGCGACTAGAAGGAAATTATTTCCGATATGATTAATCTCTTGAAGCATGTGATATTTGGAAAGCGTGCACAAGTTCATTGTGTAGCAGATGTGATTTCATCTCACTATGATAACAACCACTCACCCTATCCTTAAAAAAATACTGGAATAATTGTAGCAAACTCAAATATTTTTCAGCTTTTTATTAGCTACTTAAATATAAAATGTAGCATAATAATGTACAGTGATGGAGTTCACACAATTTAGACTGGATATCTGAGGTCTATACCCTGAATTGTGTAATCTCTATAAAATGGTGTTCAAACCTGAAAACTGGCATATTTTCATTCAATTTGAGGTATTTCGCAGTAGAGACTTTTCTTCACTCTTTTTGTTTTTGCTTGGTCCCATATGTTGCTACGTATAGAGAACAGCTCAATAATATGATATTTGCTGGAGAAGAATCAGACATATTTTTCTTATGAATTCATATGAAATTCAGCAGAAGAATAATAATAATTTTTGTATATGTCTTACATGAAATAAGAAATGTAGGTATAGTTTTGCCCTATATGAGTCTGTAGATACACTATTAGGGCTTTACTAAACTAGTAATCTAGTATTGTAGTTTGATGCGTGTGAGCATAAGTGTCCTTTTTTTATGTTAGCTCTGTGCTCACAATATGATATTGATTTGTCTTGAGGAAGGGGCCAGGGAGCTCTGAAATGCTTTGACTAATAAATCAATATTATATTTACTCTTTGATGTCTCATAGAATATGGCAGTGTGGTTTATAACCCTCCAACCTCCCTACTTTAATTTTCAGAGCTACTGACCTTTGGGTTTTCATTAGCTGTAATCTATAATCATCAACATTAACAGAAATCAACACTTTAGATCACTCCGTTTGTAATGATTCTATACAGTATATACATTTCACTTTATGTATTGAATTACTGAAATAATTTAACTTTTTCATAATATTCTAATTCATTGAGATGCGCTAATATATTAGCACTCAGCACTTTATTACATTATACTCCACCATTTACAGATACCGTATTTTTTGCTTTATAAGATGCACCGGATTATAAAACGTACCCCAAATTTGGTGAAGGAAAAGAGAAAAAAATTATTTTTAATATTAAATGGGGTTCATCTTATAATGCCAGTACCCGTCTTACAATCAGTATATATGTCTTTCATCCTGGTACATGACCTCACCCATCCTGGTATATATGTCCTCCATCCTGGTATATATGTCCTTCCATCCTGGGATATAGCCCCCCCCATTCTGGATATGGGCCACCTATGGTAGCACACGTCCCCCTGTGCTAGCACACATTCCCCTGTACTGGCACACATCCTCCTGTGCGGGCATACATTCCCCTGTTCTGGCACACGTCCCCCTGTGCTGGCACACATCCCCCCATGCGGGCACACATCCCTCAGTGCGGACATACATCCCCCTGTGATGGCACATGTCTCCCAGTGATGGATATGCCATCCCCCCATCCTGGATATGGCCCCCCCATCACTGTGTATGCTTCCTCATGCTGCTGCTCACACTAAAATGACAAACACTTTCAACTTACCTCTCCGCCAATTGCTTCCATCTCTCCCTGCTTTTGCCGCACTTCTTGGGTCTCATGGAAGCCGGTCATGTGATCGGGGAGTACACTGGGGACATCACTCTGCTGTGCCGATCCCATGACCGGCTTTCATGGGACCCAGGAAGTGTGGCAAAAGCAGGGAGATACGGAGGCAAGTGCCGGAGAGGTAAGTTGATAGTGTTTGTTATTTTAGTGTGGGCAGCAGCATGTGCTATGCCTGCACCCCTGTCCATACCTCAGTGCAGTTTAAGCACCGAGGTGATGGACAGCCAGTGCAGTGTATATTACATGAGGCTAATGAGTGGGAGCATGTGACTTCCTGCCACCTCTACAGCCTGCAGGCATCCTCCTCCAGCCCCCGGACACCGCTCCAGAGCCACTCCCCCCTCCAGCATGGAAAGTAAATTCAGATTATAAAACACACGCCCCACTTTCCCCCAAAATATGGGGGAACAAAAGTGCATCTTATAATCTGACAAATACGGTAATTGTTAGTGGATTTTGGGCCTATATATTACTTCCGCTGCATATAAAAAAACATTTTATTGTATTATTACAATAAAGTTGTATTATTATCTACAATAAAATCTTCTTTCCATTGGTAAGTTGTCTATATTTTTTGGATGACTATGTAAATTAATTTGGCCTATGTGTCAGTTAATTATTATGAATGAAAATAAATGCTGCCTGTGTATATTTTTCTGAAAGTGTCTGTTTTTTTTTTAGATTGGAATAAGCACATAATAGACACTTTCAGGAAAAGGCACAAACAGTTCATTTGAACTCTGCCTGAGTCACGGCAGTCTATGACTTTGTCAAGGATTTGTCTGGATCATGTTTTTATGGGGATTCAGTAAAACCCCCAGATACAGTGCATAAAGTGTGAACAGCGCCTTAGATAGTTGTATATTTATTACAGAATTTTATCGTCCACAAAAAAATGTTCAAATAGCAATATCATGTTCAGCAGTATTTCTCAAATGCTCTGGCTCCATTTTCAATTCAGTTACAGAAGCTTCTTGCATCTACTACATTTTATTGTATATTCCCATTGGTAATAGAAATTTATCTAATAACGCCAAGTGAATTTTTCTTAAAGATGCTGCCCAGCAAAATTGAGCAGGTATCTCTTCCATGCATGCTTTATCTGCCCAAGGCATACAGTTTTATTATCTGTCCTCACTAGAGTATATACTCCGATATCACCTTGACTGCTGTGCAGCATTGACTGGCTTGATTCACTGATGTTTCTGGAAATTTCATACTTCTTATTACCATAAGCAATCATTTATTTATATAGGCAATGCCTCTAGCTACTAAAAGTGCAGAAGGGTCAACCCACGCAAAGGTAAAAGCATGTCTTATAAAGTAACATAAATGTACAAGCCTTGAATCACAAAGCTATGAATGTGACAAGGCACTCAATTCTGATAGAGCGCAACTGCTTATAACTACAGTATATACAGGTGCATCTCAATAAGTGAGAATATCATCAAAAAGTTAATTTATTTAAGTAATTCAATACATAAAGTGAAATGCATATGTATAGAGTCATTATAAAAAGAGTGATTTATTTTAAATGGTTTTTATGTTAATGTTGATGATTATGGCTTACAGCCAGTGAAAACCCAAAATTCATTATCTCAGAAAATTTGAATAATCAACACAAAACACCTTTGAAGGCTTAATAAGCGTTTAAAATGCTCCCTTAGTCTGGTTTAGTAGCCTACACAATCATGGGGAAGACTGCTGACTTGACAGATGTCCAGAAGGCAGTCATTGACATACTCCACAAGGAGGGTAAGCCACAAAAGGTCATTGGAAATCAAGGTCCCAGAGTCTGGAGGAAGACTGGAGAGGCCACAATCCAAGCTGCTTGAGGTCTAGTGTAGAAAAGGAAATAAAGGAGACACAGAGGTGCAATAGTGCTCAATCAATGCGGCACAGAACTAAACACACGGGTCACAAAGAGGTGCACCAACCTGATCTAGTTGTGTGCACCCACAACTAGTTTTAATCGCATGTAGCTGAAAGCTGCTGCAGGACCTCCACCGCCACGTTGCACGTGTAAGAATATCCACAGATATAGGGAAGATGTAAGATGGTCCGCGCTGCTTAAAATAATCAGTCAGATGTCTTCAAACAGAACCCCCCTTCTTTATTTCCACCTGGTGGAAATAAAGAAGGGGGGTTCTGTTTGAAGACATCTGACTGATTATTTTAAGCAGCGCGGACCATCTTACATCTTCCCTATATCTGTGCGGTCTAGTGTGACATTTTCACAATCAGTGATGGTTTGAGGAGCAATGTCATCTGGTGGTGTAGGTACACTGTGTGTTATCAAGACCAAAGTCAGCACTGCCATCTACCGGGAAATTTTAGAGCTCTTCATACTTCCGTCTGCCGACAAGCTTTTTGGAGATGGAGCTTTCATTTTCCAGCAAGACTTGATACCTGTTCACAGTGCCAAAAATACCAATACCTGGTTTAATAACCACATTATCACTGTGCTTGATTGGCCAGCAAACTTGCCTGACCTAAACCCCATAGAGAATCTATGGGGTATTGTCAAGAGGAAGATGAGAAACACCAAACCCAACAATGCAGACAAGCTAGAGGCTACTATCAAAACAATCTGGGTTTCCATAACACCTCAGCAGTCCCATAGGCTTATCGCCTCCATGCCACGCCGCATTGATGTAGTAATTCATGCAAAAGGAGCCCTGACCAAGTATTGAGTGCATTTACTGTTCATACTTTTCATTAACCCAACATTTATGAGTTAAAAATAATTATTTCAGTTGGTCTTATATACTATTCTAATTTTCTGAGGTAATGAATTTTGGGTTTTCATTGTCTGTTAACCATAATCATCAACATTTTCAGAAATAAACACTTGAAATAGATCACTCTATAATGACTCTATATAATATATGCATTTAGCTTTATGAATTAAATTACTGAAATAAACATATATATTATTGTTTATTGTCATAGTGCCATTTATTCCAGGAACAGTCAGTGAATCACAGATTTCCTGCATGAGACCAGTGATTACTGCATGAAGAGTGAATTAAAATGTGTATAATTGAAAAAAATGCACAAAAAAGCACACAAATATAATGAAAACTTGTTTTGCCATAAAATATGCAGCGTTTGCATTAAAGCAGAAATAAACAAATAAAAGTATGCATTATTGGTATCACCATGTCTGGAATAACCTGATCTATAAACTTGTCACATCATTACTTCCGTACAGTGAACGTAAAGAAATAATAATAAAAAACACATAAAAAAGGTAACTTTTTCATCACACTGACACACTAAAACCTGAAGGAAAATAGACCACAGTATAATGCTATTTTGAGAAATTTGAGATGCTCTTACTAACTTAGAGGAAAGATGTAAGGTTTTCAGTCTTTTTTGCTATATCTGTTGTTATGTTTGCATTTAGTGTATTTTGTCGGCCATCTTGTTTCCTGTCCTGTGCATTGACTCTTGCCCTCAAACAATATGGAGTCCTCAGCTTTGATGTCCCTGCCCTGTTTCTTGCCAATTGCCCTTTTAAACTACTTTAGCTGGTTAACCTGTGCTCCAGAATCAGGCCTGCAATCTGTCTGTGACTTGCTCTCTGAAGCCTGGATTCATTCTGCCTGGAATCATTTATGAACACAGAATCCTGGGTGCCAGCAATATCTGACAGGGAAGTAATGAACTCTGAATGCTTTCCCTGAGACTTGTACTATGCTTTAATACTCTGATGTCCTGGGTTGTTTTGCCTTGCACTCTGCAACTTACATTTATGTTATCCTGTTGATGCACTAACTTGTATGAAGCAATACAAGAGCTGCTTAAGAAGCGTATGTCTCATGTGTCTCATTATACCCATGCATTAGACTCTATATAGACTGTATCATATATGACAGATTCTGGAGCCATAATAGAGTCTGCTGGGTCTAGGACAGTGCTGCATCTGCTGCCACCTGTATAGAGATTTCTGGATCTTTTGCCATTGGAGAGCTGCTGCAGACCGTGGATCTGAGATATCGATATATGTGATGATAGTGGTTGTGGCTTCTCACAACCTTTCCAGGTGAGCACATTCCCTTCTTTTAAGTCAGGAGTGTTACCACAGGTAAACACTATTGTGCTCCTTTTCTTCCTTTCCAGCCTCTCTGCCGTGCAGCTTCTGGGAATATGGAGGACCCCGTTAAACATCTGTGCGACGTGACGGATTCAATCCTTGCTGACCTACAGGCATTGAAGACCAGCTTTGCAAGCCTGCGGGATCGCGGTGATCATAATCTGCAGGTGTTCGGACAAACCACGCAGGACTTACGAACCCGGATTGAGGTTCTGGAGGGACGCGTCCACATCCCAACTTCAACCCCGGTTATTGGAATCCCCAAGCTACCACCATTCCGTTTTGGCGGTGAACGGGAAAAATTCAGGGGATTCATTAATCAATGCAAACTGTTTTTTGCGGCTCATGCGCCACAGTTCCTTACTGAGCGATCTAAAGTATTGACAATAATTATGCTGCTCTCCAACAAAGCTCTCACATGGGCAAACCCCCTAATTGAGACTGACGATGACTGTCTAAATAATCTTGATGCTTTCATTTCAGCTATGGGGCAGGTATTCGATGATCCAAACCGCGGTGCTACAGCGGAATCAGCCATGTTAACTTTAAGCCAAGGTAAGCGCTCGGTAGCGGAGTATGCTTTGGATTTCCGGAGATGGGCTCTCGACACCACTTGGGATAGCTCTGCTAAGAAGTCGGTTTTCCGGAAAGGATTATCCTCTGTGATTAAGGACGAACTCGCTCGTGCCGACCCACCTACAGCATTAGGAGATTTTATCAACTACTGTATTCGGATCGATGCTCGGCTTACTGAACGCAGACAGGAGAGATGGTCGGAGATAAAGCGCACTAATCATTTATTTCCTCCCTCTCCAGCTAAGGAGTCCTTGAGCAGGATTATACGAGAACCCGAACCTGAGCCTATGCAGGTGGACTCTTTACAGAGACGGGTCAGTGATGCACGTAAGGAACATCGAGTAAAGGAAAATCTGTGTTTCTATTGCGGTAAGTCAGGACATTTCATTATAAACTGCCCCAGTCGTTCTCGTAAGACAACTGCAGCCATCATACACTGCGAGTGCTGTGAGAGGGGTTCTGTCAGGTCCGAACCACAGATCCCAGAGAGAGTAGAGGATACAGACATTGATTACTCAGACTTGAACTCTGTTATCTCTGAGCCGGATGCACGTGTTACTGCAGCAGTTTTTCAGGTTTTTTCAGCGGTTTCCCAGCTGAGTTGTAAGAACAACAATTCTCATTGCTTTATTCCCCTCAAGCTCAGGGTTCACTCTGTCTGGGTATCTACCTCCGCTATGATTGATTCAGGGGCAAGCGGCAATTTTATGGACATCTCCTTCGCTGAGAAACTTGGAGTACGTTCAGTAAAGAAGGCTACTCCTGTACAGATGGAGACCGTAGATGGCTCACTGTTAAACTCTGGACCAGTGGATCAGGAGACGGAGCCCTTAAAGGTCCTCATGGGTAATGACCATCAAGAGAGTCTGTCATTTATGCTCATCTCTTCTCCTCATTTCCCTATTATTCTAGGACTGCCGTGGCTGCAGGCTCAGAATCCTACGATTAACTGGGAAACTAAAGAACTGCACTTTCCAGAGAAACAGATAAGTCCAGAAGCTTCAGTCTGCTCCATTCCTAAAGGACCAACATCAGTCTCTGAGCTACCAGCCATATACCGTGAGTATGCTGACGTGTGTGACAAAAGGAACGCAGACCTGCTACCCCCTCACCGTCCATATGACTGTCCAATAGACCTGTTACCAGGTGCGGGAATACCTTTTGGCAAGATTTACTCTTTGGCAGGGCCTGAGCTAAAGGCTCTCAAAGACTATATAGACGAACATCTAGCCAAGGGCTTCATACGCCCCTCTTCATCTCCTGCTGGTGCACCAATCTTCTTTGTGAAGAAGAAAGATGGATCTCTTAGGCCCTGTATAGACTATCGGGAGCTCAATAAAATCACGATCAGAAACCGTTACCCACTACCGTTGATCCCTGAATTATTGGAGAGAGTACGGCATGCAAAACTCTTTACAAAGTTGGATCTCCGTGGGGCCTATAACTTGGTCCGCATTAGACCTGGGGATGAATGGAAGACAGCTTTCAGGTCACGCTACGGACACTTTGAATATCTAGTAATGCCGTTCGGTTTATGTAATGCTCCAGCAACTTTCCAACATTTGGTGAATGACATTTTTAGGGACCTCCTGGATACATTCATTGTCATTTATTTGGATGATATTTTGATTTTTTCTAATTCCACAGAGGAGCATCACAGACATGTGAAGATGGTCTTAGAACGCCTTCGACAACACCATCTGTATATCAAACTGGAGAAGTGCGAATTCCATCGAACGGAGATCCAATTTCTGGGGTATGTAATGTCATCACGAGGAATTAGTATGGATGAGGGTAAGATCCAAGCCATTAAAGCCTGGCCAGTCCCCAAGAATGTGAAGGAGGTCCAGCGCTTTATAGGGTTTGCTAATTTCTACAGGCGTTTTATCAGGAACTTTTCTGAGGTTGTGTCTCCCATTACACGGCTTACCCGCAAGAACTCTGCTTTTACCTGGACCCCCCAGGCTCAAGAAGCATTTTCCCGTTTGAAAGAGAAATTCACCACGGCACCTATTCTGGTGCATCCTAACCCTGAACTGGCCTTCATAATAGAGGTGGATGCCTCAGACAGTGCCATCGGAGCTATCCTCTCCCAGAGGACAGGTGAGAAAGAAGTCTTACATCCCTGTGCTTTCTTTTCCCGGCGGTTGTCTCCTGCAGAACGGAACTATGATGTGGGTAATAGAGAATTGTTGGCCATCATCGCAGCCTTCAAGGAATGGAGACACCACCTTCAGGGAGCTGCGCAGCAGATAATCGTGTTGACTGACCACCGCAATCTTGAGTTTATCAGATCGGCTAAGTGCTTGACTCCTCGCCAGGCTCGTTGGAGTCTTTTCTTAAACCAATTCAGTTTTGTTATCTCCTATAGGCCAGGATCGCGTAATGGAAAGGCCGATGCGTTGTCTAGACTCTACTCAACTGAGACAATTCCACTCACGTCTCGTAAGACTGTTATCTCTGATTCCAGGTTCCTGGGAGTGCTTCATAATCAAGACTTGCTTAACGACATCAAGGAAGCATACCATACGGATCCCTGGCTGGCACAACCGTCTTGTGAAGTAAGTCTTGTATATAAGAACGGTGTGTGGATTCAGGGGCAACGCCTGTATATTCCTGAAGCAGTCAGGGTGAGAGTACTGCAACTCGTCCACGATTCTAAGATAGCGGGGCATAGAGGAGTTCTGAAGACTCAAGAATTCCTGTCTCGCTTCTTTTGGTGGCCCACATACAGAAGAGATGTTCTAGGTTACGTCACTTCTTGCGAAGTCTGTGCCAGATGCAAGACTCCACGATCTTCGCCTACGGGTCTATTACAACCCCTACCCGTTCCATCCCGTCCATGGGGATCCATATCTATGGACTTCATTGTGGAGTTGCCAACCTCTCAAGGAAAGAACACAGTTCTGGTGGTGGTGGATCGGTTAACAAAGGCAGCCCATTTCATTCCGTGTGTTGGTCTACCCACTGCGAAACACACATCGGACTTAATCATTCAAAATGTGTTTCGCCTGCATGGCGTACCGGATGAGGTTGTATCTGATCGAGGGGTGCAATTCACTTCAAAGTTTTGGCAGCACTTCTGTGCTGCGTTGGACATCAAAGTTAACCTGTCTTCTGCCTTTCATCCGCAGACAAATGGACAAACCGAGCGGACTAATCAGACCCTAGAACAGTATCTCCGCTGTTTTATCTGCCACCTACAAGATGACTGGGTGGATTTGCTTCCACTGGCTGAATTCTCTTATAACAACTCACAGAGCGCTTCCACCAAGCAGTCACCCTTTTATGCCAATTTGGGTTATCATCCTAACATCCTTCCTCGACTTCCCATAGATTCACCTCTTCCAGCTGTAGCCGACAGAATCACCTCTCTACAAAGGAACCTCGATCTGCTTAAAGAGAATCTGGAATCAGCTCAGGACAGGTATAAAAAAGCGGCAGATAGGTTTCGTAAACCTGCACCAACCTTCAAGGTAGGAGATTTGGTCTGGCTGTCAACTAAGAACCTTAAATTGAGAGTACCATCATCCAAATTGGGTCATAAGTACGTTGGGCCCTATAAGATTAATAAGCTCGTCAGCAACGTTGCCTGTCGCCTTCAACTTCCAAGATCTATGAGGATTCACCCCGTGTTCCACGTTTCTCTACTAAAGGCTGTGACTCCCAATTCATTCCCTGGTCGTTCTTCTTCCCCTCCTGCTCCGGTACTCATCGATGGCCAGGAGGAGTTTGTCGTGGAAAGGATCCTGGACTCCAGGTTGCGTAGAAACGGGGTGCAATACCTGGTAAAGTGGCAGGGCTATTCTTCTGAGGACAACTCGTGGGAGCCGGCCTCCAATCTCCATGCTCCTCGGTTACTCCGCCAGTTCCATCGGAGGTACCCGGGAAAGCCTGGACTGGGGCCATCCAGAGGCTGTCCCTAAGGGGGGAGTAATGTAAGGTTTTCAGTCTTTTTTGCTATATCTGTTGTTATGTTTGCATTTAGTGTATTTTGTCGGCCATCTTGTTTCCTGTCCTGTGCATTGACTCTTGCCCTCAAACAATATGGAGTCCTCAGCTTTGATGTCCCTGCCCTGTTTCTTGCCAATTGCCCTTTTAAACTACTTTAGCTGGTTAACCTGTGCTCCAGAATCAGGCCTGCAATCTGTCTGTGACTTGCTCTCTGAAGCCTGGATTCATTCTGCCTGGAATCATTTATGAACACAGAATCCTGGGTGCCAGCAATATCTGACAGGGAAGTAATGAACTCTGAATGCTTTCCCTGAGACTTGTACTATGCTTTAATACTCTGATGTCCTGGGTTGTTTTGCCTTGCACTCTGCAACTTACATTTATGTTATCCTGTTGATGCACTAACTTGTATGAAGCAATACAAGAGCTGCTTAAGAAGCGTATGTCTCATGTGTCTCATTATACCCATGCATTAGACTCTATATAGACTGTATCATATATGACAAAAGAAGGAGAGTTGTTGATGAGGTTGCTATGGCAAATATGGCCGCCGTGATTCTCGCGAGTGCATTGCGCATGCGCGGGATCTCGTGCAAGCTGGGTGTACGAGAATCCCGTTAATGGAGCATTGCGCATGCGCGGGATCGGAATGACAGCGCAACTGAACATGCGCGAGCGTCCCACATGTAAAGACATGATGTACATGGAAACAGTATGTGGAGTTGATATACTAGCTATACTTTGACTGTAATCAAGGCCGAATGCATACAGGTGCAATAAATAAGTGCCAATTATAGTATTGTACACAATTTTAATTCACCGAATCGACTTTTTAATATTTAACCTTTGGATTTCACATTGTCACTATTGTAATCACTTTATTGTAAAAGAAAGCACATTTAAACACTATTTATTACTGTGTAAAAACAGTTATTTATCTTAATAATGTAATCACTTCTAGATGTAATTACCCCTGTGTGGGTCCTATATATATGTGCACATGTTCACTTACTTGAGAAAGGCTGACATATAGCCGAAACGTCGCAGTCCAGGAATAAATCCACATATACTTCTGAAAAGGATGTGCTGCTGTCCGTTTTTGATTATATCTTGAGTACCTTGGTGATGGTAGGAGAAGCTTGCACCTGACTTTTTTATAATAGTGCTGTTCCAATTTTTGATATTTAATATTTATAACCTTTGGAAATTTTTTGCACAATTTTTGATCTTCTTGAAGAACTTTAATATTGAAGTGGATTATGGAAACATTGTTTGAGCCTGGAACTTTTAGCTATACCTCGGATGATGAGGATCGTATTCTGAAGGGATTGGAGGTGGAAACTACCTTTTTAAGTGCTCCATCCATTGCAGATTTGAAAAATAAATATGAGAATATGTCAAAGAAAATTTTAAGGTTGCAATTACACCTGTCGACTTTGTCTGAGTATTATAAAGCCCGCATTATACCAAGGGGATTGCGTTCAAATATTAGACCTAATTTGATGTCAGGAGACTCATTTTTTTGTACGAGATTTTGCAAAATTTCAAATAAATATGGACTAGACATAATCCTATTAAATATAGAGTTCATACAACATGAACTGAAGAAATTTCAATTGGACTTTTCAATAGTGGATACCACATTACAGGGATTGTTGAAGGAAGAGGAACTTGTTTCATTTAAAGAGACAGTAACAACAAGAGTAGCTAAATTGCGTACTGACCTTGAGGAAGGAAAAAGGAGGAAATGGTTAAGGGATTCTGAGTACTATGCCAGTGGTAACATCTATAACTGGCAAAGAGATGGCGCAGGAAAATGGAAAAACAAAGGTTGTTCTGATGGTAGTTATGTATGTAAATGTACTATATATAATTATATGAAAACTAATGGTTCTGAATTTAGATCCAAAGAAGCTGGACGAAAAAGGAGAGGAGGAAGGAGACGTAACCGGAAACAAAAAAGACAGAAAAGGGAAAGGGAAAAATCATCCCAACAAACCGCCGAAAAATTAGAAGGTAATTTGGTGGTTAATCTTTCAAAAAAGGTGTTACGTGAGAGTCATGTATCGTTATTAAATAAGGGAATACATTTTAGTCCTAACTCATTTGCTAATTTTTTTTCAAATTTCTCTGGATCTACAGCAATTTTACAGGATTTTAAAGCTAAAGGAATGGTTTAGTTCCAGTGAAATAATATCTAGAAACATTGAGGGTGCTGATTTTTTTGCCATGACTAATGGTCTTAAAAAGAAAAGTAACTTTGTTCCACCAACAGTATCTCCAGTAATTGAAGCATATATCGAAGCAGTAAATAAAGATGTGGAAAATATAAGGAGAGAAAATAAAAATGATAGAACTTATATTAGACCAAATTTATACGGGAAGAGGCAGAAGCCCTAAAAGATCTTATACAGGATGACATGATTATAATTAAAAGAGCGGACAAGGGTGGTGCAATTGTCATTATGGATAGATCTAATTATATAAAAGAGATCAGGCGTCAGCTAGGAGACCAGGAGGTATACAAGAGACTTGTGAAGGATCCTAAATTTGATATAGCCAGGAGTATAGCACAAATTTTACAAGTAGCCTTGGATAAAAAGATTATCACACAAGATTTATATGAATTTATGGTAATTGATGCACCAACCACTCCGGTGCTATATATATTACCAAAGATTCACAAGTCTCTTGTAGATCCTCCCGGTCGTCCTATAGTTTCAGGCTGTAATTCTATCCTTTCAAACATAGGGATATTTTTAGATAAGGTCTTAAATCCCATGGCTAAAGAGGCAGAGTCTTATATACAAGATACCACAGATTTTATATGCAAATTACAAGAGTTGTCAGTCTATGGGGAGGTGTACTTGGCATCCTTTGATGTGGTGTCATTGTACACCTCCATTGACCATGAGAGAGGACTTAAAGCGGTGGAGAGGAAATTGGTGGAAACGAAGTATACTAAAGAGGAAAACCAACTGATATTACAACTATTAGAGTTGGTTTTAAAAAATAATTATTTTCTTTTTGGTGATGATTTTTATCTTCAATGCTGAGGTACGGCAATGGGTGCCAATATGGCATCCGTGTATGCTAATATAGTAATGAGGGTCCTTGAGGAAGATGTCATCTATAATACTGATTTGTTTGATCAAGTAGCTGTATGGTGGAGGTATATAGATGACGTCTTCCTCATATGGACGGGGACTGAAGACTCTCTTTTGAATTTTTACAAGCACCTTAATGTGTTAGATGAAACCATCAAATTCACCCTTGTTTATTCAAAGGATGAAATTCAATTTTTAGATGTATTGGTTAAATATAATGGTAATGATCTGAGTACAGAATTGTTTAGAAAAGAGACCGATAAGAATGACCTATTGATATATGATAGCCATCATCCAAAAAACGTGACTCTATCCCCTATAGCCAAATGCTTAGGGTGAAGCGGATAGTGAGTGATCCTAAAATACAGGAGGAATCTCTGACCGATATGATGACTAGATTTAACCAGAGGCGATACCCAATGAAGTTATTGAAAAAGCAAAAAAGGAGAGTAGACATGGTAGGTAGAGATAGTGCTCTAGATAAGAGTACTAATAAGAAAGTTTCTAATTGTATACCCTTTGTGACTTCTTATTGTAATGAGAGTGGAGTAATAGCCAAAATTATTAAAAAACATTGGGGTATGTTGACAAAATGTCTACCACATGTAGAAGCTTTTAAAATGCCCCCACTTTTGGTGTACAAGAGAAGTCATAATCTGGGAGATAAACTACCGTATATACTCGCGTATAAGCCGAGTTTTTCAGCCCAAAAATTGGTCTGAAAAGTCCCCCCCTCGGCTTATACGCAAGTCACTGTATACTGTATACAATGTATACAGTATACAGTGCCCCCCCCCCCATATCAGTATACAGGCCTCCCCTTGGGTAGTAATCCTGTAAAGGAAGAGATTAGTATACTTATCCCTCGGCTGTCCCGCTGCCGCTGTCCCGCCGCCGCCATCGCGCTCTTCTGTCTTCATCCAGCGTCTTCCGTCTTCTTCCGGCTTCCTCCGGTGGGCGCAGGCAATGACGTCATTGCCTGCGCGACAGAGGAGGAAGCCGGAAGAAGACGGAAGACGCTGGATGAAGATGGAGGAGTGTGATGGCAGTGGCGGCGGGACAGCGGCAGCGGAACAGCGGAGGGATAAGTATACTAATCTCTTCCTTTACAGGATTACTACCCAAGGGGGGGCCTGTATACTGATATGGGGGGGCTGCTGTATATACCTCTGGGGCTGCATATACCTCAGGGGTTGCATATACCTCTGGGGCTGTATATACCTCTGAGGCTGCTGTGTACTACCTAAGGGCTGCTGTATACTACCACTGGGGCTGCTGTATACTAACCACTGGGGCTGTATATACCTCTGGGGCTGCTGTATACTACCCCTGGGGCTGCTGTATATACCTCTGGGGCTGTATATACCTCTGGGGCTGCTGTATACTACCACTGGGGCTGCTGTATACTACCACTGGGGCTGCTGTATACTACCTCTGGGGCTGCTGTATACTACCACTGGGGCTGCTGCTGTATATACCACTGGGGCTGCTGCTGTATACTAACACTGGGGCTGCTGCTGTATACTACCACTGGGGCTGCTGTATATACCTCTGGGGCTGCTGTATACTACCAATAGGGCTGCTGCTGTATACTACCACTGGGGCTGCTGTATATACCTCTGGGGCTGCTGTATACTACCACTGGGGCTGCTGCTGTATATACCACTGGGGCTGCTGCTGTATACTACCACTGGGGAGGCTGCTGTATACCACACTGCTGGGGGCTGTATACTTGTGCTGGGGTCCACCCTCGGCTTATACACGAGTCAATAGGTTTTCCCAGGTTTTGGGGGCAAAAGTAGGGGGGTCGGCTTATACACTGGTCGGCTTATACGCGAGTATATACGGTAATACACTCTGATTTAGGGCCCCTCAAGAAAGAGAAACAACGATACTTGACGGGCAATAAAAGGAAAGGATGCTATCCATGTCTTTCTTGCATAAATTGTAGATTAATGATCAAAGGATCTTCCTTTAGACATCCAAATACAGGTGAAGTTTTTGATATTAAATATTATTTAACCTGTTCATCGGAATTTGTGGTATACTTATTGGAATGCCCATGTCCATTATGGTATGTGGGAGAAACCAAATGAGATTTTAAAACCAGGATAAATCACCATAGGCATACCATAAGAAAAGAGCGTAAAGACCTCCCTGTCTCTAAACATTTTTTTGATCGAGGACATACCGAACATCAATTAAGATTTAGGATTATAGATGGTATCCCTATGCAAAGAAGGGGAGGAGATAGAATCCGTCTTTTGAAAAAACGTGAATTGGAGTGGATTCATCGGTTGGGAACATTAAAACCCCACGGACTCAATGTCGAATATAGACTTACTCAGGCATCTTAAATAGGATAATATATAAATTCTCTAGACATAGTTGATAAATAGTCCCACTAGTAAGATTCGATTCCTTTGACATTTAGAGATATAACAATCTTATACTTGTCTGAATGACAAGTAGAGAGATATGTATCTTGTTTTAAAATGTATAGATATATAGTTTAAAAAAAAAATTTGATATGAAAATTGTATTATTTGTAGATTTATAGATTTATAATTATTAAAAAAAAATTCTATTTTCTTTGCAGAGTTGGCAAGTGACTGCAGTCCTGTTGTTGTTAAGTGATGTAGACTCCACAATGCCGATTAATATGTACTGATATGTGGCTATAGTATTAATGTATAATTTGATAATAAAAGAGCATATTTAAGAATTTATTTTTGTGGTCTGATCAATATATGGAGGGTGAGGAGTTCATATCTAATGTGTATATACAGTGTTGTCCTTATGAATAGTGGAGGGATGCTCCGTTTACTCCTTTGGGAGAGGAGTATAAACACAAAGTATATACGTTTCTGAAAAGTTTAAATTATGTACCGTATATACTCGTGTATAAGCCGACCCCCCTACTTTTGCCCCCAAAACCTGGGAAAACCTATTGACTCGTCTATAAGCCGAGGGTGGACCCCAGCACAGGTATACAGCCCCCAGCAGTGTGGTATACAGCAGCCCCAGAGGTATATACAGCAGCCCCAGTGGTAGTATACAGCAGCAGCCCCAGTGGTATATACAGCAGCAGCTCCAGTAGTTAGTATACAGCAGCCCCAGAGGTATATACAGCAGCCCCAGTGGTAGTATACAGCATCCCCAGAGGTAGTATACAGCAGCCCCAGAGGTAGTATACAGCAGCCCCAGAGGTAGTATACAGCAGCCCCAGAGGTAGTATACAGCCCCAGAGGTATATACAGCCCCAGTGGTATATATAGCAGCCCCAGAGGTATATACAGCCCCAGTGGTAGTATCCAGCAGCCCCAGAGGTATATACAGCCCCAGTGGTAGTATACAGCAGCCCCAGAGGTATATACAGCCCCAGTGGTAGTATCCAGCAGCCCCAGAGGTATATACAGCCCCAGTGGTAGTATCCAGCAGCCCCAGAGGTATATACAGCCCCAGTGGTAGTATACAGCAGCCCCAGTGGTATATACAGCCCCAGTGGTAGTATACAGAAGCCCCAGAGGTATATACAGCCCCAGTGGTAGTATCCAGCAGCCCCAGAGGTATATACAGCCCCAGTGGTAGTAAACAGGCCCCCCAGTGGTGGTATACTGGCCCCCACCAGTAACACACAGCCCCCCCTCCTTAGTATGTCCCCCCCTCCTTATCAGGTCTCCCCCAGGCTGCAGCAGCTGTCAAAATAACAAACACTTTATACATCACCTTCCGGCGCAGCTCCTCTGCTCCCGGCTTCGTCTTCCTCCTTGTGCCGGCTTCTGTGACCGCGCGCAGGAAATGACGTCATCTCCTGCGCCCGGTCACATGACACCGGCACAAGCAGGAAGAAGAAGCCGGGACCGGAGGAGCTGCGCCGGAAGGTGATGTATAAAGTGTTTGTTATTTTGACAGCTGCCGCAGCCTGGGGGAGACATGATAAGGAGGGGGGGGCTGTTTATTACTGCTGGGGGACCCATAATAAGGAGGGGGGGGCTGTGTAGTGCAATATGCACAGCATCCCCCCGCCGCTGATGGACGGGGGATGCCGTGCATATTCATTGCACTAATGAGGCGGCCCCACGTGACCGCCTGCGGTCACCGTGGCCCCCTCCTGCCTCCTCTAGCCACCGGTGCAGCCCCCCCCACAGCATACTGTATGACCCGTGTATAAGCCGAGGGGGGGACTTTTCAGCCCAATTTTTGGGCTGAAAAACTTGGCTTATACACGAGTATATACGGTACTCCGTGGATCCCTCTTATTATATAATAGGAAGATAGACCACAGTATCATGGGCGTACCCAGCGTGGGCAGGGGGGGGGGGCTGGTGCCCCCCCCAAGAAGGGAGCAGGAAAGCCACCACATGGCTAATTAGTATGCGATGCTCTCTTGCAGAGCATCGCTTATCTGCTTTCTGTGCTGACACTGCTGAGAGAGGAGAGGGAGGGGGGGGTAGAGTGCAGGGGAAAGTGGGGGATGGGCTGCTCTGCCTGGCATTACAAGTGCCCAGCCACATCACACATGGAAGACAATCCTGCGGTCTCCTGTGAAGTTACACAGCCGCCCTGCACTTTCCTTCCTTCCAGACTCAGACAGGATCATCACTGGTAAGGAAAGAACAAAACACTGCTAATATGTGTGTATGTGTGCATATGTGTAAGTCTGTGCTTATATGTGCTTATATGTCTATGTGTGTATATATGTGTGTGTGCAGTGTGTATATGTATATATTGTGTGTGTGTCTGTTTATATGTGTGTGTGTACAGTGTGTATGTGGGTATTTATATATATGTGTGTGGGGGGGTGTACAGTGTGTATATAAATGTGTGCCTGTGTGTATATATAGGTGTGTACAGTATGTATACGTGTATATAAATGTGTGTCTGTGTATATATGTATATATGTGTGTATTTGAGTGTGTATTTGTGTGTGTATATATATGTGTGGATGTGTACAGTATGTATATGTGTATATATGTGTGTGTGTCTGTGTATATATGTGTGTGCGGGTGTGTGTGTACAGTGTGTATATGTGTATACATGTGTGGGTGTATGTGTGTGTATATATGTGTGTCTGTGTGGCCTGTGCATGTGTTTGGCATTTATCTGTGTGCTGTGTGTGTGTGCGTGGATTGTGTGTGTGGCTTGTGTCTGTGGCTTGTGTCTGTGGCATGTGTCTCTGTCTGTGGTATGTGTCTCTGTCTGTGGCATGTGTCTCTGTCTGTGGCATGTGTCTGTCTGTGGCATGTGTCTCTGTCTGTGGCATGTCTCTGTCTGTGGCTTGTGTCTCTGTGTCTGTGGCATGTGTCTCTGTGTCTGTGGCATGTGTCTCTGTGGCATGTGTCTCTGTGTCTGTGGCTTGTGTCTCTGTGTCTGTGGCTTGTGTCTCTGTGTCTGTGGCCTGTGTCTCTGTGTCTGTGGCATGTGTCTCTGTGTCTGTGGCATGTGTCTCTGTGTCTGTGGCATGTGTCTCTGTGTCTGTGGCATGTGTCTCTGTGTCTGTGGCATGTGTCTCTGTGTCTGTGGCTTGTGTCTCTGTGTCTGTGGCTTGTGTCTCTGTGGCATGTGTCTCTGTGTCTGTGGCTTGTGTCTCTGTGTCTGTGGCTTGTGTCTCTGTGCCTGTGGCTTGTGTCTCTGTGCCTGTGGCTTGTGTCTCTGTGCCTGTGGCTTGTGTCTCTGTGTCTGTGGCCTGTGCATGTGTTTGGCATTTATTTGTGTGTTGTGTGTGTGCGTGGATTGTGTCTGTGGCTTTTGTCTGTGTGTGTGTGGCTTCTGTCTGTGTGTGGCTTTTGTCTGTGTGTGTGACTTTTGTCTGTGTGTGTGGCTTGTGTCTGTGTGTGTGGCCTGTGTATGTGTCTGTGTGTGGCATTTGTCTGTGTGTTACTTGTGTGTCTGTGTGTGCGTGGCTTATGTGTGGATTGTGTGTGTGGCTTGTCTCTGTGTGTGTGGCTTGTGTCTGTGGATTGTGTGTATGTGGCTTGTGTCTCTGTGTGTATTTGGTTGTGTGTGTGTGTTGGCTTGTGTCTGTGTGTGGGGTTGTGCCTGTGTGTGGGCTTGTGTCTGTGTGTGGCGTGTGTGCGGCTTGTGTCTGTGTGTCGGTTTGTGTCTGTGTGTGGCGTGTATGTGTGGATTGTGTGTATGTGGCTTGTGTCTCTGAGTGTGTTGGCTTGTTTCTGTGTGTGGGCCTGTGTGTGGGGTTGTGCTTGTGTGTGGGCTTATGTCTGTGTTTGTGTGTGTGTGTGGCTTGTGTCTGTGTGTAGCTTGTGGATTTTGTCTGTCTGTTTGTATATGTGGCTTGTGTCTGTGTGTGTGTTTGGCTTTTGTCTGTGTATATGTGTGTGGCTTGTGTCTCTGTGTAAAAAACATGTATGATGTGTATGTAATGAGCACATGTTGTCCAGTATAGGTTCCCTTTAATGGGCATCAGCGTTCCTTCTGTTGTTTCCACCTCTTTTTGAAACTCCCGTCTCCTGTGGTACTCTGACGCGCCGGCCAGAACGTCATATCCGGTCCTGTGCATTGTGGGGGTTTATGACATATACGGGCAGCTTCAATATGTGCACTGGGCATGCGCCGGAGCCCGGCCGAACATGTGATCAGCCCCCACAATGCACCGGGTACCATAGGAGGCGGTAACGACCATGGCTTGCCCCCCCTAGTTTTGATCCTGGGTACGCCCATGCACAGTATAACGCTATTTTGAGCAATTTGAGATGCTCTTACTAACTTAGAGGAAAGAAGGAGAGTTGTTGATGAGGTTGCTATGGCAAATATGGCCGCCGTGATTCTCGCGAGTGCATTGCGCATGCGCGGGATCTCGTGCAAGCTGGGTGTACGAGAATCCTGTTAATGGAGCATTGCGCATGCGCAGGATTGGAATGACAGCGCAACTGAGCATGTGCGAGCGTCCCACATGTAAAGACATGATGTACATGGAAACGGTATGTGGAGTCAATATACTAGCTATACTTCGACTGTAATCAAGGCCGAATGCATACAGGTGCAATAAATAAGTGCCAATAATAGTACACAATTTTAATTCACTGAATCGACTTTTTAGTATTTAACCTTTGGATTTCACATTGTCACTATTGTAATCACTTTATTGTAAAAGAAAGCACATTTAAACACTATTTATTACTGTGTAAAAACGGTTATTTATCTTAATAATGTAATCACTTCTAGATGTAATTACCCCTGTGTGGGTCCTATATATATGTGCACATGTTCACTTAGACTGTACTGCTTGAGAAAGGCTGACATATAGCCAAAACGTTGCAGTCCAGGAATAAATCCACATATACTTCTGAAAAGGATGTGCTGCTGTCCGTTTTTGATTATATCTTGAGTACCTTGGTGATGGTACCTGACTTTTTTATAATAGTGCTGTTCCAATTTTTGATATTTATTATATATATATATATATATATATATATATATATATATATATATATATATATATATATATAGATATAAATATATATATATAAAAAACTAAAAACTTTCAAGCAGCAAACGTGTTCGGGTGCAAAGCAGCTGGCTTACTTCACAGCCTAGCATACATACGTTTAAAAAGTTTCACTGCAGCACTCCAGGGAAAATTATAGTCCTTTATTTCTGGCTTCTGTTAGGCAACAGACAGGAGATGGCCACGTATCGGGCACACACGCCCTTTGTCAAGCAATCACATGTTAACCTCCTCAGCCTTATATACAGTCTACCAAATTGAATAAAGCATGAAATAAATCTTAAATTATTCATAAATTAGTGAATTACATTGCTTTTTGTTTTGCTATGATTCGCTTTGTGCCCATATGTGTTAAATATATTATATTGTTTTCTCCTATCATCGGTTGCATATGGCGTGTTCTTACGCAAACATTACCGTGATGGTTATTGAAGAAGAACAGATTTATAAGTTAGAACATTTTAAGAATGTCATAAAATGGAGTAGATATATAGACGACACATTTTTGATCTGGAGGAACTCCACAGAACAATTAGAAGAGTTCCACAGGTTTTTGAGTGGAGTAGATCAAACTATAAAATTCACAAAAGTGTATTCACTAAAAGAAATACAATTTTTAGACGTGAATATTGAGATAAAAAATAATAAATTAGGGGCGTGCCCAGAAGCCTGCATGTGAGGACGCTTAGACCGGGAGCTCCTGACCCGGGGACCTCAATAAGCTAAATAATTCAGCATAGCCCCTCTCATGGGTCGCAAAAAAGCGACTAAGAACCCCAGGGATCCGGGGGAGTCTGTACCGGGCACCCTGGATGGATACCTTTCCAGAGGACAGCGGGAGCAGCGGGCAGATGGAGCGCAGATAAAGGAGAGGGCTCCCGGAGCGCCATCGGACATAACCAGCCCGGACGGATCCAGCTTACAGCACACATCAGCTGCACCGACGCAGCCGGGAGCCGTCTCCCCGCCGCCCGGAGGAGCGGGAGTCGGGTCCCAGGCGCCTCCATTACGGCGGAGTGGTAAGATGGCGCCGATGGTGGAGGTCCCGCCCCCCTCCTTCTCCAGCTCCCCGCGGCGACAGGTGGCCTCGGATCTCTCCCACACACAGCGGGAGGACTGTCCCTCTCCCTCCCCGATGGCCCTGGAGCCGGACCGGGAGCTGCCGCCAGCCTCACGGGGACGTGCTGCAACAGCTGAGGTGGGTGATGCGGTCCTCATGTCCCCTGTCCTGTGCCCTGTGGGGGGGAGTTCATGTCTGAGGGAGGCTGTTAACTGCACAGAGAGGGAGTGCAGATGGGGGGATTCTCTGACCCCCTCCTCAGATGTCAGCCCTGAAGAAGGGCCCTGGGGTAGCCTGTCGGGTCTTCCCTCTTCACAGCAGGACCTGATGAACATGGCTCATGTGGGGACCGGCTCTCCCTACCTCCTCCCAGGATCCCCCCAACTTGTCAGTGAGGGGACCCCTGCAATTGATCGAGGAGCTCCCTATGTGGAGCCACCTAGACCCCAGAGGTCACCCACAACACCCCGGTTGAACCATTCTGGATTTGGGGGTGAGGAGAGGGACTCCACTGCTGTTGTCTCTGACACCTGCCAGGATTCCTTGTTGGACCTTGGTGACGTGATGGACTCTACAGCCCTGTTGCGACCTGACAGCCCCCGGCCTTCCACACAGCCCCCCCAGGAGTGGTGGACTCTGATACAACACCTCCCTACAAAGCAAGATTTTCAGGCTCTCATTTGGGAGGTGAAGTCCACATGTCGACAAGAAATAGCACTTGTCCGTCAGGAGGTAACGGGGCTGACCCAGCGAATCCACCAGCTGGAGGAGGAACATATAGAAGCTAGACAGGCCATTACGGAGTTGCAGTCGCTTGTGTCCTCCCAGGCTAGGATGATTGATGACATGCAGCGCCACGTTGAGGATCTTGATAACAGAGGCCGTAGACACAATATCCGGGTTCGGGGGGTACCGGAGGTGAGGGAGAGAGAGGACGTAGAGACAACGCTCAACACAATTTTCAATACTATATTAAAACGCCCTCTGGACCACCCGATCCCTATGGATAGAGCGCACAGAGCATTAAAGGCCAAAAACATGGACGGAGCACCTAGAGACATCATATGCCACGTTACAGACTTTCGCTTAAAAGAGGACATTATGGCTAAGATCTTACCAACCAAACCACCATCTTTTAGGGGAGCCAAAATAGCTTTGTACCAGGACCTCTCTTGGATCACGCTGCAACGTAGACGGGCCCTGAGACCTCTCCTTAAATGCCTGGTGGACAGAGAGATTTAGTACAAATGGGGGTAGCCGTTTAGTCTATCGGCTCGCCGAGGCAATACAACCGCCACCCTGAGATATCCAGATGAGGTCCCAGCGTTTTGCAAGACCTTTGGATTTGAGGCACCAGCCCTGCCTGATTGGACCTCGCCGATACTGCCCTCGACTATTCAGCGGACTTGGCACACTGCGACCTCAAGGAAACGGCGAGCGAGAACCGGCGCAGATGACACCTGAACTCTCCTGACTCTAACACAGGATTTTCGCTGGCAATCTCAGAGGAGCTCTTGACTAGACGCTCACTGCCCAATGGGTTATCTGATATATTAATAACTCCCATGAGAGGGATATTTGCTTATCTATCTGTCCCCCTGCTTCCTGTTTCTTTTTTCCCCCTGTTCCCTGCCCTACCCCCCCCTCTCCCCGTCCCCTCTCTCCCCCCCCTACCTTTTCCCCCCTTTTCCTCCTCTCGGACTCTTTCCTCCCCCCCGTGTCCTAGAGGGGAACTTGCTTTTACGCACTGTCCCCGGGAAGGGAGGCTATAGCTGGTGTTTTGTTCTCCACATTGGGGGCTAGAAGGTCACGACCCCCGGCAAGAGTACAGACCAAAGAAGTCAAACCCCCTTAGAGGAGTATAGCGACTTCTTGGATTTTCTGATCTCCTAATTGGAGACTGATTTTTACGGGTCGACTCTTGCCCTGGGATCCCTATGAGGCGGATCCTAACAAATTTAAGTTTTACTGTTTGTTACTTGCTTACTTTACTTTTTACAGGTGTTTTGCAGTATTTTAGATTTCAATGCTTGCAGTGTGTCTATGACTTTCCTTTGCAGGGAGACTTTGAGCTTCTGGTTCTACTAGTAGAAAGAGAGGGGACCCCTCAAATCTCCGCAGAGATTTCTTTGCAGATATTTACCCACCCCCATCATGGTAAAATTATTCTCACTTAATGTCAAGGGACTTAACACACCTGTCAAGAGGAGACTGGCCTTGAGAGACATGAGAGAGTCTGGAGCGGATATTATATTTCTACAGGAAACACACCTCACACTTAGCGGATCACTTAAATTTGCCCAGCATTACTTCCCCAGAACCTACTCGGCTACAGCTAAAACAAAAAAGGCAAGAGTGGCAGTCCTGTTCTCACGCTCATGTAGAGTACATGTGCGAACTTCCGAACTTGACCCGCATGGCCGATTCATTATCCTTAGGGGAGATCTGGAGGGTAGGCCAATACTCCTATGTAACCTTTATGCCCCAAATACAGCACAAATGACATTCTTGTCCTCTGTATTAAAACGTCTACACTCTGAACGAGATACCCTCCATATTATTGGAGGAGATTTCAATTTGGCCTTTTCCAGCTGCATCGATAGACTCCATTTGCAACCTCCTGCGAACGTCCGCCGAGAGGAGGGACGTGACTCTGTGAAGTTTCGTAAATTAATCCACACCCACGGTCTTTATGACTTATGGAGGGTGGATAATCCGACTACCAGACAGTACACATTCTATTCCCATACTCATAAATCTCATAGCAGAATAGACTATTTCTTTGGAAATATCCCGACCCTCCGAACATTGAAAAAAGCGGATATAGGACACATTACATGGTCAGACCATGCTCCCCTACTGGTGAACCTTGAAATTACCCCCCATGCTCCAAGACCGACCCACTGGAGACTTAATGAGTCTTTACTGACAAATAATGTGACGAGACAGACCCTACAGACCTCACTGACACATTATTTTGCTGATAATGCCCCATCGGCCCCCTCGCTCGGAGCCCTATGGGAGGCGCATAAGGCGGTCTTCAGAGGCGAGTGTATAGCGCTTTCCTCTAGATTAAAAAAGGACGCTAAATTACAACATTCCATCTATGAGGGGAAGCTGAGGGCCGCCGAGGCGAAACTCCTTGCGAGACCCACGCGACGTGGTCTGCATGAGGTGATTGAACTACGAGCGAAACTAAGGGACTTGGCACTGGGAAAGGTTGAGAAACTTATTCGATTCTCCCGCCGGAAATACTACGAATACGGTAATAAACCCACACACGATGCTTGCGAGGCAACTGAAGAATAAAGCTACAAACGGAAACCCCACTGAGATCAGAGGGACTGACGGCACAATTAGATATGACCCTGAAGGGATGGCTACGGCCTTTCACACTTATTATTCTTCGTTATACTCATTGCCCTCCCCACTGCCAAATGACCACCAGACTAGAGATAGGATACTGAACGACTACCTTAGTAACTGTCAGCTTCCCAAACTACCTCGGTCAGCTCTCGACGACCTAAATGATAAGATCTCCATTGAGGAGGTCGAAGAAATTGTGAAAAAATTGCCCTCTTCTAAAGCCCCTGGCCCTGATGGTCTACCATATCTCTATTACAAGATATATCTGCCCTTGCTTTCGCAACATATGGTCTCCTTGTTTAATAGCTTCATGACTGGAGGGAAATTCCTGCCTCCATGCTTCACTCCTATATAACAGTTATTTTGAAAGATGGCAAGGACCCTGTAGACTGCGCAAGTTATAGGCCTATAAGCCTTTTAAATTCGGACTTAAAAATTTTTACAAAAATCTTGGCGGAGAGGCTGAACAACTGGTTGCCTCGATTAATTCATAAAGACCAGGTCGGCTTCGTTCGGTTTCGCCAGGCGGGCGACAACACTCGTCGCTTACTGGACTTGGTAGACGTGGTGAACAAGAGGGGAGACGAGGCTGTTTTGTTGAGCCTAGATGCGGAGAAGGCCTTCGACAGGCTGAACTGGGACTTTATGTTCTCTGCATTACATCACTTCGGCCTGTCGGGGTCCTTCATCACCGCACTGCGGGGCTTGTATTCTGCCCCGAAGGCAACGGTCCGCCTATCCCATGCACACTCTGGGCTGCTGGAGATTCGTAACGGTTCGCGCCAGGGATGCCCTCTTTCCCCGTTGCTATATGTACTTAGCATCGAACCTCTCGCAGCTTACTTACGCAGGAGTCCCGATGTAGCTGGAATACGGATTAGGTCAAAAGAATTTAAGATTTCTTTATTCGCCGATGATGTCATGCTCACACTGACTAATCCCGTAGTAACCCTTCCCAACCTAGGTAAAATTCTAGAGTCATACACATGCCTGTCTGGATATAAAGTGAACCCAAGTAAAACTGAAGCACTGCCACTTAATATACCCGAACCTAAACTTGGATACTTGCAGAAGTTTCATAAATACACCTGGAGAACCTCCTCCATTAAATATCTGGGGGTACATATTACTCCACGATATGATGAAATGTATGGGGCAAACTTCCCCCCTTTGATCCGAGATACCGAGATACGATTACAGAAGTGGTCCTCATTGCCGGTCTCCTTTTTAGGTAAAATAGCAATCATAAAAATGTCGATCCTCCCCAAGTTCCTATATCTGTTCGAGACAATTCCATCAAAAGTCCCACAGGCGGTCTTAAAGAAAGTACAGTCGATCCTCCTGAACTTTGTCTGGCATTCGGGGAGACATCGTATCCCTAGAACAGTGATGTGCGCCCCCAAATCACAGGGGGGGTTGGCCTGCCCAGATATAACCAAATATTACTATGTGGCACATCTAAGACGTATCCCCTCCTGGTCGACTCTCCCCGCATTCAGCAAATGGATGGAAATCGAAAAATTATGGCTAGCTCCCTATCACCCCGCAGCCCTGATATGGGGTCCACCTAACGAGATTTCTCGGGCCGCACTCCTGGGCCCTATGGCATTTACCAGGGACATCTGGAACACACTGAGAATTAGATACCAGTTAGCTACTCATGCATCGTTCCTAACACCGTTCCTCTATAACCCACACTTGGAGGACATTATAGATTCGGGGGTGGGATCCAGTTGGGCTTTGGCAGGCCTCTTTACATATAGGGACCTGGTGGACCCCCTAACTAGAAAGTTTAGGACCTTTCCTGAGCTATCCCGGAAGCATAACCTACAGAAGACCCTATCCTACTCATATCAACAAATACTACACTATTTTAGAACAAAGATGGGTTCTCCAGAATCCCTTGTACCGACCGATTTTGAGAGGATGTGTGTAAACAATACAACAACTAAGGGGCTCATTTCTGATATATACACCATACTTCACTGTCCAGCACTCAGACGTCTAGTTGTCATACATATATGGCGAAATGGGAGTCGTGGTTGGGACACCCACTGACTGTGAGACAGTGGCAGATGGTGTGGTCGAGAGCTCACAAGACCTCTATCAATACCCTCCACAAGGAGAACCAGATTAAACTCCTGATGAACTGGTATTGTGTTCCCGAGATCCTCCATAAGACGAATAGGTCCATTCCAGATGTATGTTGGAGATGCGGAAACGTTGGAGCATCCCTCTTCCACGTTTTCTGGGACTGCCCGACCCTGGGAGATTTCTGGAGAGGGGTGGGGAGTCTGCTGACCATGGTCTTTGAAGTTGAAATGCCAGTTGACCCCTGTGTGTTTTTACTAAATCTTACACCCAGAGGTTGGGATAGATCCCGCACGAAACTACTAACCCATCTTTTAACCGCCGCTAAATGCCTCATCCCAATATACTGGAAAAAAACAACAGCCCCTACATCGTTGGATCTTTATATCAGAATCCAGGATGTATACGTCATGGAGAAGATGACAGCCTCTCTACATGACAATATGGATAAGTTTGACAAGGTGTGGGCACCGTGGACTTCATTTAGAGGGGATCCACTAGGATATTGAGGAGGCTGACTCGACTTAGTCTGCAGAGATGAATGGCCGCCCGGAGCGGATCATGATTACATATCTTTGAGGAAAAATGGGGTTAATGTACATTGCCAGAGTCCGGGACCTCTATGTGGAAGCTTAATAATTTGAAAATCTAACTACCAGGAGATGAGTATAGACACATTGAATATAATGTTACTGTTCTATTTTTGTTCATGTATATTTTCTTTATGTAATGTATGACTGAAGACTATCAATTCGCTTGATATTGGCTTTTGTTACATGTTATAAATTTAAAATTTTCAATAAAGACAAAGTTGAAACAAAAATAATAAATTGGTTACCAAATTACACGTAAAAGCTACAGACCGTAATAAGCTATTACATTTTAAAAGTAATCCACCTCAAACAATAAAAGCAATACCACTAGGTCAAATTACTAGAGTACAGAGAATAGTGAGTGAAGAAGATGAAAAAGAAAGAACTATAGATGGATTAATAGCTAAATTTGAAGAAAGAGGATATCCGAAAAATATTCTATTGCAACAGAAAAAAAGAGTTCAATCAAACATAAAAAAACAAAGAGATAAAACCATAAGTAGGATTTCTTTAATAATGGAGTTCGGGGAAGAATCGATTGAAATAGAAAAAATTATTAAAAAACATTGGGTAGGGTTAACAAATGCCCACCCAGAAGTGCAAGAGTTCAAACTCCCACCTATAATAGCTTATAGAAAGGGAAATACATTAAAAAGACAACTAACAAGGGCCGATATAGGTAGTGCTAAAAAATCAAAACAAACTATTACTGGAAAAGAGAGGGTAGGTTGTTTCCCATGTATAGGATGCTTGGGATGTCAACAAATTTTAAAAGGTGACCACTTTATACACCATGTAACAGGGGTTAGATATGAGATTAGACAGTTTGTTACATGTTCGTCTAACCATGTAATATATTTACTTGAATGCCCCTGCAAGCTATATTATGTTGGCGAAACCACGTTAGAGTTAAAAATACGTCTTACACAGCACACAAAAAATACGTCACACTGACACACAAAAACCTGAATAAAAAACAATCAAAAAGGTATACATGACAAAAAAAATGGTAGAAATAAAAATCCAAAACATGCCGCAAGAAAGAAGTCCTAATACGTACTGTATGGCTCATTCAGCAAAAAATCTGAAAAGTTACAGCTCACAGACTATGGCAATGCTAAAAATCTAATTCTTTTTTTAAAAATTTTTTTTAGTGTTTAAAAGAAGCAAAGCATAAAAAAGCTATATAAGTCTGGTATCACTGTAACTGTACTGACTTTAAGAATAAAATGGTCTTATCCCTTTTGCTGCACCGATAAACCATGGAAAAAAATTTAAAAACAATAAGTGAATTTCTGTTTTTTTTCATTCTATATCTGAAAAATCTGAATAGAAAGCGATCAACAAATGCTGTATGTCTAAAAACAGTACCAAAAATATTTCTAATTTGTCATACAGAAAATAAGCCCTCATACAGCCATGTTAGCCAAAAAATAAAACAGTTACAGCTTTCAAAATATGGCAGCAAAAAAACAATGCTATAAGGCTGCCTTCACATTTGCGTATGGGAAGGCAGCGTATGCTGCGTTCCCATACGCAGTCAAGCCCATGCGCACTGCGTTCCTATGTTTCACATAGGAACGCATAGTGCCTGCGTTTGGCAGCGTTTGCTGCGTTTGGGTGTGCATGCGGAAGATATCTGCTCCCTCCAGGGTCCCCCGTCCGCACCTGGGACGCAGCATGTTGGATTTTTTGTGCGCTCGGGGACCTTGGAAAATCAGCAAGCTTCCTCAAGCGCACAAAAGAATGCATTGGCGTCAATGGGTCCTCAGTGTTCTGCGCATGACAGCGCAGGAGAACGCTGCGGACCCATTGAAATGTCTCACCGACGGCCACCGGGACATCAGCTGGAGCCTCTGATGACCTCCTCCTCCCCGCCGCCGGTAATCTCCTAGCGGTGTCAGCGGAGAGAAACAGCTGATGTGACAGCTGTTTGAATCTTCCCGCGCCGACATCTCCTCTCGGTGTCGGCGCGGGAGATTCAAACAGCTGTCAGATCAGCTGTTTAACCCCGCTGACACGTCCCGGAGCTTACCGGCGGCCGGGAGGAGGAGATCTCCGCCGCTGATCTCCACCTCCGGCCCGCCCCCGGACACCGCCTATTGGCTGCCCGGGCTCCATAGTGATGTGTCCGCAGGCGGACACTCTCCGCTGCGGACACATCATTAGAAAGAAAAATGACCCTGCTTTCACTGCGTTTGTGTCTGCATGCCATCAGCATGCAGACACAAACGCAAATGTGAAGGTAGCCTAAAAAAAGCATTTTTCGGCTGCCTCCACATCAGGTGTAATTTGTAATTCGTAACAGACACTTGCGGCACAAATCTGGCAAGCCCATTCATTCTCTATAGGAATTGCGGTCAGGTGCTGCAAGTGCGGTTTTGCCGGATATGGCACTGGCGGCACTGGAATTAAATCACTTGCTAGCAGTTTTTTATTTTGCGCGGTCGCAAGTGTCGGATCCGGCAAAACCACACTTGCAGCACCTGACCGCAATTCCTATAGAAAATGAATGGGGCTTGCCGGATTAGATGCATCAGGTGAGGTGACCTCTGCCGGATCTGCTGTGAATTAGAAATTACCGCTGATGTAAAAGCAGCTTTACTGTATGATAACAGCAAAACATAAAAATTATATAAATCTGGCATCCCTGTAATCGCACTGACCAACAAAATAAATCCATCTTATCACTAATACTGCATGGTTAATTGCGGAAAAGTAAAAATAAGAATAATTCCTGTGCATCTGTCTTCTAGTCCCAAAAATCAGAATAATACTCGGTTCACATTTACTCGCCGTTAAGCCCTTACATCAAGGTTTTCGTGCAAATCCTAAAAATTGTGATTCAGGCAAAACTACTAATGAAAACACTTGCTATAATGAGGCAGATGGAATCACTTTGGACTCCATCTGCTCTCTGTGCCGGCGGTGTCCCATCATTTTAGGAGGTTTTTTAGAACACAAATGTGGACGACTACAGTTCTGTGCACGCCTAAAACGATGAACACCGGAAAAACAGAAGTATCTCCATCTGCCTCATTATAGTGAGTGGTTCAGTCTGAGGTTTCATCTGAATCACATTTTTGGGGGATTTACACGGAAACTCCAATGTAAGTGGTTATATGTTGAATTGGTATAGCACACAGTAATCCCCCCAAGGCTTACTAGCAGCTACAACCATTAGTACAATTAACTTTGCCTAGTCACATAGATTAGACAAAGTTCCCCTTCACTGACTAGCTCCAGTGTATAAACAATAATCACCAATCTTGTAGTTGTGATACCTTTTAATGGCTAACAAAAATAAAATGAGTGATGTTATAAGGTGAGCATTCGAGACGACTCAGGTCTCTTCATCAAGCATGGTATGACAAGATATTGAATGAAACTCAAAATATATGCATGCACAACTAAAATGATTGGACATTTGACTGAATAAACATTACAGGGACTGGACATTTGGTTAAATAACAAAAGCAGCCTTGGAGAGGATCTTCAATCAGGCAGGCCTAGTGGTCATAAAGTCTTTATGACACTTATTTATAAGAAAACTTGGTGTCTTTAAGATCTCCATGTCTTTGAACAACATTCTTTAGACGTGGTGATAAGCCATAAAATCAGAGATGTTCAGTCCGTTCTGTATACAATTGAAAATTCTAATTAGCTTGGATTCACAGACTCTTCAATGTTTTTGGGATTTGAAATGACCTCTCAAAATTAAAACCTTCATATTATCAATGTTATGTCCCTGGCCAGAAAAATGCTCCGCTCCTGGAAAATGGATTTTTTCGTGTGTAATTGTGTGACGATGAGACCTCATCCTTACCCTTAGATGTTTTCCAGTCTCACCAACATAAACAGCCCCCACTGGGCATATAGTGCACATAATTAAATATACCACATTGGAAGAGGAGCATGTGAAAGTCCCAAGAATCTTATAATCCTGTTGTGAGTTGGGGATCTGTACCCTGTCTCTGGTCTCTATGTGAGCACAGGTCTTGCAGCTCTTCACATTGCATGGATAAGTTCCTCTTGGTGTATCCGAGGGCATCAAACTTCAGACCATGATGTTTCTTAAATTGGGAGGCTGCCTGTAGCACAGCAAGGAAGGGTCTTTGATTATTATTTTTAGTCAGTCATCCTTCTGTAGGATATGGTGAGGTTTCCTGGCAGTTTTCCTTAGTACCTCAAGCTGTGGGTTGTAGGTCACCACCTAAGGAACACGATGGTTCTCTTCTTTTTCTCTGTATTGGAGTGCTTGACTTCTAGGGATCCTTGTGGCTTTAATGATCTGATTCTCAGTGGAAGTGGGGTGGTAGCTCTGGTTTAAAAATGTCTTTTTTAGATGGTTTAAGTGTTCATCCCTTTCCACTGGGTTGGAGCCAATACGGTTATATCTGAGGGCCTGGCTGTAGACAATGGACTTTTTGATGTGTTTTGGGTGGAAACTGTCCCATCTGATGTATGTGGGATGGTCAATCGGTTTCTGATATACCCATGTCTGGAATGAACCATTTAGAATTTTTAAGGTGGTATCCAGAAAGTTGATTTCTGTTTTTGAGTGGTCCAGTGTCAGGTTTATACTGGGATGAAATTTGTTGAAATTGTCATGGAATTTTAGAAGTTCATGTTCAGTCTCAGTCCAGATTATTAAGATGTCATCAATGAAACAGAAGTACGCCAAGGGTTTGATGGGGCAGGAGGCTAAAAAGTCATTTTCCAGTTTAGCCATGAAGAGGTTGGCATACTTGGGGGCCATTTTGTCTCCCATAGCAGTTCCGTTGAGTTGTAAATACAGTTCTTCAAAAGAGAAAATGTTGTGGGTGAGGATAAATCTGGTGAGCCTTAGAACTGATTCAGAAGGGATCCCATTGACTTCAAGAAACAGTCAGTAGGCAGTAAGTCCATCTTCGTGTGGGATGTTAGAATATAAGGACTCCACATCCATGGTGTCTAAGATGGTTCTCTCGGGGAGGGGACCTATTGTAAAGAGCTTATTTAGAAGGTCCTGTATATAGCTGTCTGTCTTCCTTACCAGCGGTTTAAGGACATTTTTGACCCAACCAGAGATTTTTTCAGTGAGTGTTTCCACGCCTGAGATGAGCGGTCTCCCTGGGTTACCTGGTTTATAAATCTTGGGAAGCATATAGAAAACTCCCATCCTTGGATCCTCAGGTATGAAGTCCAGAAGGTTTGTAGAATCTTTAACCAAACATTTGATGAGTCTTCTCAAATCCCTCGTATATTTTGGAGTTGGGTCCTCATCCAGTTTGGTGTAGTACTGTATATCCATCAGCTGTCTGTGTGCTTCTTTGACATAGTCCTTTGTATCCAGGAGAACAATAGCCCCACCTTTGTCTGCAGGCTTAATAGTGATCTCCCTGTTGTTCTTCAGGCTGTAAATTGCCCTTCACTCTTGCACACTGATATTAAATATGTATGTTGTTTTTTATCTAATATTGTGGATTGTACCAAATGTCTGAATGACTCAATATATTGGTCCAGTCAGAGGTTTTCTTTTTACTTTGCTGAACTTGTGTTTGGCTGCTTAGAGGCCTCAAGTTTTCTTTATAATCAAAGAACTCCTTCAGTCTTAACCTCCTTAAATATTCCTCCATGTCACTAAACAGAGTGCTCAGAGAAGAACAGAAGAATTTGATCCCAGCATCATACTGAAAGTGATCAAAAATGTTATGTACGCTTAAATGTCACCAAAAGACCCCTAACTAATCCTGCACAAAACAAGCTGCCGCTCAGGTCCATCATCTTTTACTACAAATGTAGAGGGGTTCCTTCATCACAGGTAGAGCAAAGGCTCTGGAAATGCGACAGCTCCCACCCCCCAAAATCCAGTGAAATCTGTGCTCCCATATCTGAACACCTCCCTCCTTCTAAACCCCCTGTGGATAAACGGTGCCATGAAAAATTCACACAAGGAAAAATGCCCACAGGCAAGTGTAACCCCTAACCATATCCCTAACCCCAGCCCTGTGGGCAATTTTACTTGTTGCCATTTTTATGGTCACCAATTTCTACAATAGTGTCAATGAAGCTGCAGGACTAAACTTTCAATAAATCAGAAGGGCACAATTTCAGTTTCTGCTCACTCCAAGTAATCCATGTTCGCTAAAGTGAATATCCACCTGTAGTGAAATATGTATCTCAGGAACTGGACACTAGACCAGTAAGGGGTTAAATCCCATGTCCATCCACAAGAGGTCACAACCTGCTTAATATAAGCACACAATAACTTCGCAGTCACACTGACTCTAGTCTCCCCAGGGGGCCATGATGGGAAAAGCAGAGAGTGACAAACTTCACACATATTGGGAGCCTCAAAGAGGAAGAGAATTGATAGGAGAGAGAAGCCATCTCCAATAGTGAGCTTCAAACAGACCCACAGCTGGAAAGCAAAATCAGGAGACCTAGTCAGAAGACAAAGAACATTTTAAAACAGAATATATGCATGGCTAAATTAGTGAGCGTCCAATCATAGACCCAGAAGTTGAATGTTAAATTAGAAGGCTGGTCTAGAATGTGACCCCCCCCAGTCTGAGTCTATATCTGAGCTCACGCAGCTACAGGTCCGTGTCACAGAGATGGGTCGGCCGAAGCTGCTGTGAACCTCTTTCCATATACCTCTGCTCTCCCCATCGGGCAACAGAAGCAAAGTTTAGGTTTCTGTAAGTTTCTCCTTTTTATTTCATTGTTTGCATATGTGTATGTCATTTTATTATTTCTATTTTTTTAATCTTTTTATGTAGGCACTGTACTTTTCATATAAAAGCTTAAAACTTTAATAAGTCTGAACCTTGTATACTCTAAGAATCCACAGCCCGAGGAAGGTGTGGTGTTGTTGATTGTCTGATAAGTCTTAGTTTAGGGGAACTCATCGGAACCCCAAAATCTGATGAGTGGTGGCAGCGAGCGTGTGTGAAGCGGGGTGCGCGATGTTAGTCGGCGTGTGATTGATGCTCCCTTTCAGCATAAGACAGAGGTTGGAGTGCTGGATTGAGTGAGAGGAGATAGATTAACCCTTGCAGACACAACCCCAAGTCACGTGCTGAGAGGTGGGTACGTGACAAATTGGTGGCAGCGGTGGGATAGAATTTATTTCTATTAGAGCATTAGTGCATGGTTTAAGAAATTATTCCCTGTACTAAAGAATTGGTGTCCTTGCGATGAGCGCACCAGTTATACAAGGTTGAGCTCAGTGCTTACTTAGACATACTTGCAAACAATTTCCCTCCCCCATTTTTCTTTTCTATTTTTTTTTTTGGCAAAGGCTGTTCATTGATATGGCAGCCCAATACAAGAAGAAGAGCATGCAGACTCTGATTGACCTCTGTGAGCAAAGAGGAATAGAGACTGCCGACAAATCCAAGGATATGCTGGCGCACGCCTTGGCGGAGCACGATTTGGCGCAGACTGATGAAGCACCTGAACAAAGACAGAGTCCACCTCCGAGAGGCCAAGGAATGCCAGTTCTTGCACCGGAGATGCCCTCTGGAGGGCCAGCAATGCCCATTCTGAGGAGTCTATGGATTTGACTTTACAAGTGGCCTTACAACAGCTGGGAACAAGTGATCCCAATCAGCGCCTGCAGCTTATTGTACAGTTCCAACAGGCTGAGAGGCTGCTGCAGAACGCCAGGCTGAGAGAGAGGCCGCACAGGCTGAGAGAGAGGCTGCAGAACGCCAGGCTGAGAGAGAGGCTGCTGCTGCAGAACGCCAGGTTGAGAGAGTGTTCAAGCTTCAGATGGCCCAAGTAGAGAGGGGTAACATTCTTCAGACAACCCCCTCCCAAGACATAAATCTAAGGAGACCGTGTTTGGAAAACGTCCCTGTGATGGAGAAGGACACAGACTTAGATACTTTTCTTTGGGGTTTGAGAAAACCTGCAGACAATACTGTCTACCCCGTGAGAAGTGGGCATTGTATCTAGCCCCAGGGTTGAGAGGCAAAGCCGCGGAGGTGTTCGCTGCCCTCCTACCAGACCTAGATGGGGACTATGATGCAATCAAAGAGGCTCTGATCAGGAAATACAACCTAACCCCAGAAGTGTATCGAAGAAAGTTCCGGAACCTACAACGTGGATCAACTGACAGCTATGCAGATTTTGTGAGCACTTTGAGGACCACGTTCCACCAATGGATTAAGGGACTTTCTGTTAGTAGCTATGAGGCCTTAACGGATCTTATGGTCAAGGATCAATTTCTTCATATGTGCCCCATGGATGTACGACAATTTGTGTGTGATCGAGAGCCACCTACTGCGGATGAGGCTGCAAAGATTGCGGACCGCTACGTGGCCAACAGGATGACGGAGGTGCGGAAGCCATCGGGATTTAGCTGGAAGGGAGGTAAGCCAAACGAGAACCCCCCTCCCTCTGCCAGCCAATCACCAGTGCTGTCCAAACCCACCTCCTATGGGTCCCCGTGGATCAGACATTTCTCAGGCAATGCACGCCAATGCTTTACGTGCAAGAAAGTGGGACATATTAGCGTGTGGTAGATGTCTGTTTTGAGGGTGTTTGATATACAAACTGTCTACCTTCCTGCCTGGCTGCAGTTCCTACCTGTGGCCACCCTGGTCGCAGGAGCGCCACATTCCCCCAGAGTTAAACTGGCGTGTCCTCACGCCGTCCAGTATGGATCCCCCTGAAAAACATTTTTATCTTGAAAAACATTAACATTAAACATATTTGTCATCCTGATACGGAGGTACGGTACTTAAAACGTTGCATTTCAATATTAGCATAAATAACAAATAACATACATTACTTAAAAAGTTTAAAAAGTCTTCCCAAAAAAGTGCAAAAATACAGCATAGAACTCATGCTTCATATGCAGTTCAAAAGTGCAAAGTGGTCTTAAAACCAAGGGGGAGCACACTGAGTGCTCAACTATATACAATGAAAGTTTATGCCAAATCATCGTCCACAGTATCATATGTCTATGGAACATATAAGACAAGCAGGGGAAAAGGCTAACATTCATTCAGGATTGGGATGGGACCAATAAGGATCACATCACATTCACACTTACAGTCTCTTGCTGGTAACAGGATACGGGGTTCACTCCTTGCTCTTCTTCTCTACCTTCCATGGCAGGATCTGTGCAGCTCTCTTAGGTAACAGTTCCAACTCTTGTAGAGCTTGTACCAACAAGTAGCTGCTGGGCGTCTGGGTAGCTGCGTCTTTAGTGGCTTTTACTGCAACTGTCTCTATTGGAATCACTGGACCCGTGTAAGCAATTGAATCTGGGTAAACTGTTTCTGGATCCAGGTGAACGATTGGTTTGACGTCTTGAAGGGGTAGCAGCCGCATTACACCCCTCCGGGTTTCTCGGATCTCCGGACGCTCTCTGCCGCCTTCCGCCATTCTGCTGAGGTCACTGAAGATCTTTCCCTGGCCGGGTTCCTCCACTAACTCGTTCTGTGGCCCTCCGGGATCACTTGGGGTCTTTCTCCTGCAGTGCTCTCCTCAACGTCCTTCTCTTCCGTCCGTGGGTACCGTAATGGTGACTGTTCTGCATCCGGTTTCCTGTCTCGCCTTCCTTGGGCATCTTCTTCTGCTCCAGCCATATCTTCATTGGTTATTACAATTTGAGGTGGAGGTTTTTCCTTAGGATTGATGGCTGGCTTCCCCGGAGTTAAGGGGAGCAAGGGTGGGCCTTTCTTTTCCAGCTTTTAGGCACACTGAGTCCGGTTCTATTGGACTGGATCCATCTTGGATTCCGCGGTGAGACAGGGACTCTCTTTTTCCACCTGATGACGTCAGAGCGGTGAGCGGTTTTTCTTCCTGCACGTCGCACGCTCTGTAATGGTGGAATTTAAAAATTATAGTCTCCGTGGCACAGTTAAAATTCAGTTTGCCGCGCGCTCTGCAATGGTGGCAGATTCCAAACAGTCACTAATCATGGCACACAATGCCTGGTTTACTGGGCACGGTAGATCCTGTTCATGACGCCAGGTTGTGGAGTCCACTGGGACGAGGTATTCGGTGCCGGACCGGAGTACTGCTGGGGATGTCACGGTGGTCCTGGTCCGGACCGTGTCCCGGGTTCCGCAATAAATGGGGGAAATTTACAGGGGAGTTTGTCGTGATGCCACCCACGGGTTGTGGGTACACTGCTGCAGTGTACTTCTGTCAGGAGGATGGATGGATGCTGCAGCCAGGTAGATGAGCCCGCCGCAGGTCGGGACAGCTCCTGACAGGGTAAAATGGTGCAATAGCAGTTCAGTATACCTGGAATCAGACACGGACACTTAAGCAGGGTTCACCGGGTTTACTTTCCAATTCTTCCAAGTCACACAGTGCGCGGTACAGTTCAGTTCTTAACAGCTTTACACAATGGACTCCGGTAACACTTGAACCCTCTGCAGCCAGGTTGTCACTCTGAGCCTCCTCACTCTTTCTATATGTCCTTTCAGGCTGATTCTCTATGCTTCTTCTTCTGGGTGGATTGCGGAGTGGTGGCTTGGTCCCTCAATGTAGCTTCCCCCTAAGTATATGGGCGGTAAGCCGGGTCTTCCTAGTTGCTGCTATGCCCCCAACCCTGTAGTGGGACCACAGATCTGGAATCTGTGTTCCCCGTGAGTTTGTCTAGGGAGCCGGTTTGAAACTTCAGTCCCCCTCAGAGCCGACACTCTGGTCCCAGCCTAGCCTTGGGTGTCCCTGTCTTGCAAGGGATCAACCGGCTCTTTTCTACCAGTGTAACTTCCCAGGTACTTCAGGAGAGTCTGTCCTGTCAGTAATTTGTCAGCGCTACCATCTTCCTCGGACCCGGTGACACCGATCTGGTTTCTGTTGTTCTTGTCTTTACTGGTCAGCACCCACTGGCCTGCTCCTCTTGGTCTTGGCTGCTCGGCACTCGCCTACTGGCTAACTACTTCCTGTTTCTCCTTTTTATACTGGTCCATTACCATGACTACGCCTCACCCACTTATAACTGGCCCTACTACCCCTTGCCTGCCTACAGTCCCATGCTCCAGGTTGGGTCTATGTCAGTGGATGTGTGTTTTGAGGGTGTTTGATATACAAACTGTCTACCTTCCTGCCTGGCTGCAGTTCCTACCTGTGGCCACCCTGGTCACTGACATCCGCACAACACATGGCAATGGCGAAATATGGGCTTACTAATGGTTTTTTTTATGTAATTATGATGGTGGTATAGCCAATAAAGGGGAAAGTGAATTATGAGCTAAAGTATGAACTTTAAGTATAATGCAAAAAGAAGATTGTGTGCAACTATAACGAACAGTGATGACAAGAGAGTTTGAAGTCAAACATACAGTGCTTGTAATGAGAATGACTGCATATATACCTGGGTTTGTCAGTTAGAGGTTGCTAGAAGGTCGCTGGTGACCAAAACATAGCCTGACTGTACCTGTGGCCAGAATAAAGGCGTAAGATTACAACTGAACTGGGAGTGCTGCAACTACTTTATTGTATGTATATTGTGAGGCACTGACCGGGATGACAGATGACGGTATTGGAGGATTCCCCAGGTGTAGGCATGGGGTTGAAAGCTGAGCTGGAATACAGGGTGTGGCTCTGGTGGATGTTCATGACTCTAATCAGCGGAAGGGGAGGAGAGAGGTTGTGTGCTGACATAACACAGCCTAGCCGTGAAGTGGTGGCCCTCACCCATGTATCCGGCTAGGACAGAGCCTGGCAGAGAGTCAGAATACACACCGGTCTGTGTGTTGATTGTTATGGCCGCTTTACACGTCACAATATCTTTCCCATATTGCATACGATTTCACGGGAGCGCGTACACTTTTGGCACTTGTCCAAGATCGCATAGTAGATGTCACACAGGGAGATATCGGTAGGCAACGCAACTATGATGTAGTACGTCCCTTTTCCATGCTGTGTATGAGCAACCCAGGGAACGACCATTTAACATTGGAGTGAATAGGGGAAGTTGCGCTCCAAATCGTAGTTGCGCTGTCACACAGCACGATCATGCCACATCGCATATGCAATATTGTACGGTTGAAGGGCTTGCACAATCTTCTTGCAATATCGTAGTTAGGTTGTTTTGGCGCCGCATTGCCCATTTACACGACACAACGCACGAACGATATCAACTGCAACGACCACACCACGTGACTTTTAATCGATGTTGCGTTGCGATATCGCGACATGTAAAGCGGCCCTAAGGGGTTGTACCAGTTGCGTCCTGGAATCTGGAGGTCTGTAAATACTTGAACTGTGCTGATTAAACCGTGTGATGTGTAAACCATTGCCTGGGTCCCTGCCTCCTGACTTGCTAACCAACGCTGCTACCCCACAAAATATATATATATATATATATATATATATATATATATATATATAATATATATATATATGTATGTATATATATATATATATATAAATTAAAAGCTCTCTGAAAGGGATGTTTAAACATGATTTTCAGGTTCCTGGATTCCACAGCTGCTGGCACATGTGGCACTCTTCCAAAGGTTCACAGCCTGTAGGTGTTCAATCATTGGCAAACTCAAGGAAGCTTTACATTTTCTTGTAGTGCACCCTAAATTTCATCATGTTGAAAGAGACTGGTAGACCCAATGGCTGTGAACTCAGCTAACCTTAGGTTAGTGGAGTTATCAGCCACTGGGCCTTCCGGCATGCGTTCTGGCCCCAAACCTTCAAGGAAAGTTTTAGGGATATTTTAAAATTTTGAACTTTTCTTCAAACAAAGCCGCGTTTGACGATTTAGTAGCAAATTACTAGGGTTTTTTTTTTTATCATTAATCAAATCGTCAATATTGGAGCCGAATTTGAAATAGCTGAAAATTGTTCTGAAAAGTTTGCTTATCTCTAGTGCTGTCATACTTGCTGAATGTGTCTGTACTTTTTTCCAAGACATTCCCTGGTGAAGGTAACTTCATAATTTTTATTCAATTATAACAATTTATTTTCATATCTGAAAACTATGACAGCATTGGAGCACATATTTTCATGGTATATGTCTCCTTCAGCCTAAGTACATGAATGGAAAGAAATATAGGTCATATAGCTCTAAGCTAAAAATATATGCCCCCCATCAGCAATTTATTGTTCTATGTGCATAAAATACATTTCAAACTTCTCATTTCTCATTAATTTTAATGTTGTTTTCCAAATCTTGATTTTCTGTATATCAACTGATGCTAAAATAAATAGAATACAAGTTTTTTTTAATAATGTTTTATGTATTGCAATGAAGAGTACAAAAAGAATTGTAAGCTTGGCACTAAAGTTTAGTTAGCATTGCAAATAATGGCAGAGAGGGGGAATGTCAGTTACCTATTTTTTCCACTGTTTGCCTTAATCACAGCTATCAAAGACATCTATCCATTTAGTAATATAGAGCATGTAAAGTTTGTTTATACAGTTTTGATTTTACACACAGATTCTACTGTGTATTTTGTGCTAAAATGTACTTGTGGACCTTCTATTGTGCAAACTGCAACTTCACGACAGAAAGCCAAAGATCGGCCACAAAGACCATAACTAACATTAAAGAGAGGTTTTTAAAATATTTTACCAATTAAACAAAAAAAATTCTGCCTTGTTATTTTATGTTTGTAGGAGAATATACTGTATCTCTGTAACAAGGGAGTAGAGGCTCAATGTCCAGAACTTTGAAGCTCCCTATATAGCCAGGTCTTTGAAATTGAAATCCGTTGGCAAGTTTATATCTTCTATAGGTTGATGCATTCCTGTTCACGTATTAATTCATATGTAAATAAGAGGTTTAGTTCTTTCAGTGTGACAGAGCACTTAACAAGCCACTGCCTCTCCAAGTTGCCTAATACTAGTCTCTCTTAGGGTCCCATCTCACTTGGTGATGTTCCAGCGATCCCAAAACGATACGACCTGGTAAGGATCGTTGGAAAATCGCAACGTGGTTGCTGGTGAGATGTCAAACAGTCAGATCTACTGAACAACGCAGCAACAATACGGCAACCCGTATAGCGACCTTGGTGGTCGTTGGGACCCTGTCACACAGCAGCTAGTCTGATGACTCAGACCTACGTGGCTGACTTCTGAGTCGCCATCAAGGTCGTTGTTAACCCATTACTTGCCAAATTAGCAATTTTCCTTTTCGAAAATTGGTGTATGAAAGCTCTCTGGGTGGAAGAATATTCAATTAAAAATGACAATGACATGATTTCCTGTTTTGAAAACATTCATTTACAAACACAACACAAAAAATTAGACCTAATTATAAAATCTTAGTTGATAGAAGCAAAAGATTAGGCGTCCCAAAAAAAGGACATTGGTAGATAGTGAGTTAAGGCGTCAAACACACCGATGCATGCTGCCCAGTGGGAGACCAATGATCAAAAAATGGTCCAGGACATTCAGACACGATCAGCGATGTCACAGCGGGGGCCTGGTCGCTGCTACATGTCAAACATAGCGATATCGCTGGCGAAGTCGCTGTTGCGTCACAAAACCTGTGACACAACAGCGATCTTGCTATGTGTGACAGGAGCTTTAATTGATAACTCAAGGTCAAATTAGATAAACCAACTGCCTCTTAGAGATGAGCCACCACCCTAGAGTTTGAATTCGATTTGTCGAATTGGGGGTGTGTTCATCGAATGTTCGTCGAACACAGTCGAACTCCATTGAAAACAATGGCAGGAAAACACAAACACATACAAACACATAGAAAACACATAGAAAACACCTAAGGTGTCCAAACGGTGACAAAGTACTCAGAAGATACAACAAACACATGGAAAAGTGACAAGTACATATAAAAATGCGAAAAGAAAAGAGATAGACGAGTAAAAGGAGGAGACACAGATATAGGCATGTCATGCCCTTCTAAAATCCGTTTTTACTCCAGTATTTGTAATGCATCATGCGCACGATGAGTCTTTGGGGAGTTTTACTTCAGTATTTGTAAAGCCTCGGGCATATGATGAGTATTTGGTGAGGTTTTTCCTCAGTATCTGTAAGGCCTCGTGCAGACGATGAGTATTGTGTCACATTTAGGGGTGTGAAGTAGCACCCGGGGAACCCGCTTGCATAACGACAAGAACACGTGTTTATAATTTAACCAATGTCTACCCGTTTATTTTTCACATATAATAACATAACCCAGGTAGCATGTTTGACACATTTCACATTGATTATAAACACCATACATAAGTACATCATACATTTACATATAACATTATATAACACTTACATTGCACATAACGATTATAGTAACCCGGGACCTGTAACCACCTCTCTGTCCCCATTGGAGCTCTAACAACCGCTCCCGTGGTAGCTATGGCCTCCGGCCTATCTCTGCAGTTCACATACATTTAACAATACATCAGTTACATATCAAGGATGACCCCTCTGGGTTCAGAACAGGGATTGAGCAACCTGAGTACCGGGTATGTCGTGTATCCCCAAGGGGCTCCTTCCTGGACGCATCTTAACCTACATCCCGGTCAGAGTCCACCTGGTTCAACCATGGTGTCCCCACTCTAGGAGCCCTTTTTAACCCCTGCTTCTGGCCTTCGCTACATACGCCTCAACGGGCCCAATGGCGGTACCAGCTGCCCGGCTTTAGTTACCCAGCACGATGACTCCATATTTACCCCGTAGTCAGGATTCCGGCCTGACCGGGACCTTACACACCACATGTGATCCATCCTACAATATTCATGGACCCCATGCATCCTCACATCCGCTCACAGCCCATCATAATGCATCCATGGACTTTGGCTCCTCCATGACCATAACAGGGACCTGGTCAATGGTAGAATCCGGGCTAACCACGCGTCACCCTGGCCTACTCACCACGGTACGGGCCACCAGTCGCTACCAAATCTCCATCTCATGGCAGGTTCCAGGTCGACAATAGTACCCTGCGTCTGAGTAGCACCCTTCCGGATCAGCCATGGTTACCCTTCTAGGAGTCTTCGTGACCCCTTTGTCTGGCCACAGGCACACCCACGCCATTAGAGGCCATGGTTGAGGGACAGGTACCCACTGCAAGCAGCAGGGAAAGCCCCCCTCTTGTCCCACAGGGACGGAACGCCTCCAACTCATCATCCATACTGGCTGGGTCACTCTCTCCCCACAACATTATACATGGCTCTTACACATAGGCCATCGTCTCTCATTCAGGGCACTTTTACCTAAGCCCTCACATACATCTACGGGTCCTTTACCGACTGCCTAGTCGGACCCAATGGCGGTTATGCCCGCCTGGCATGATACACACGCAGCTCACTTTATTACATGGGAACTGCCGTCTTACCGGGCACGGATCCGGGTCTCACTACCTGAGGTAACGGGTTGGCCAAGCCTCCCCACGGGCTCCTTCCTGGACGTGTTTCACCCTACATCCAGTCCAGTGTCCACCAGGTCAGCCACGGCTTCACCACTCCAGGTGCTGTAACGACCCCGGTCCTGGCTACCGGCATGGAGCTAGCTCGCTCCCTTCACCATCTCTCAACATGGCGGTATGGACTCTCACTCAGTCCCTCACACAGACTGGATCTGTCTCTCTCTCTGGACTCAGGCTGACTGATGTCAGAAGTCTGTGAACTCTGGTCTGAGCTGATCTCACACAAGTCTGTGTTCTCTCAATCACTCAGCTGGCAGGCTCTTATCATGCCTGCCACTCCCACCTGGACACACCCACTTAGCCGCTAGTAATCAGCCTCCCAGTTCCTATGCAGCTGCTCATCTATGTGCCTGATCTCTACAGCTTCCACACAGCTTATGTTAACTCCCTGTGTTCCGGGTTGGTTCATACAGTACACACAATGCTCTCTGCCGCTCATTGATCTCATGAATGTTTCAGACATTGACACACTGGGTGCCGGGCATGATTAAACAACACACCTTCGGTACAATCTGGCTCATGTGCACAGGATCCTATGCTGATCCTGCATGTGATGCGCCCCAGCCATGGGAACATGCCGGCGGTGCCTCACAGGGATTACAAGAAGAGTCTCCATTTTTTCCAAAAATTTGGGCATAGACACCACTTGAGTGGCATCAATTGCCCCACAGTTGCTAACTTTAAATGGTTACTTTTAGATCCACAAGGCTTTAACCTCCCCAGGATGACACAGGAGTAGAAAAGTCCTTGAGGATCCATGCCTTGTTCATCATTATGAACGTTAGTCTGTCCACATTCTGTGTGGACAGACGCATGCGCTTTTCTGTCAGCACACCACCAGCAGCGCTGAAGACACGTTCCGAGAGAATGCTGGCTGCGGGGCACGACAAGATCTCCAAGGCCATTTTTCCAGATTGGAAGCCCAACATGAGCAAGGCTTCAGCTCCCCAGTCATGGCATCGATATTAAGTTGGAGATACCCCATCCGCTCCAGGGGTTGACTATGTGTCAGACTTCTTGTGTCTTCAGGCCTTGCAAATGATGGTCTAAAAAAATTGTGAAACGAGGCCACAAAATTGGTGTTACTGGTACGGTGTGAGTGATGATGACTCGACAGTCCCACGGTTGACAAATTAGAACTGTGAGATTCACTCTGTGTACCACTGCTGTTTTGTGGAAAAGTTGACATGAGATTATGTATCAGCTTCTGCTGATACTCCTGCATGCGTGCTTCCCTTTGTATGGCAGGAATTATTTCGGCAAATTTGGTCTTGTACCGGGGATCTAAGAGTGTGGCAACCCAGTAGTCAGCATTAATTCTATTTCGGACAATCCAAGGGTCATGTTGCAGGTAGTACAGCAAGAAGGTGCTCATGTGTCTTGCGCATCAAGGAGGACCAAGTCCTTGTTGTGTTGGTGGTGGGGAGGTGAGAATCATGCTTCCTTCCTCTGCCCTCTCCCCCCAACTTCGCACAACAGAAATGTCATCAAGGTCTCCCTCATCTGCTGTCTCTTCAATGCCCATCGCCAGTTCGTCCTCCATTTCTTCTTGGGCTCCTGCACCTTCCTCCAGAGTTTAATTGCTACCATGCGCCCTCGTTAATCCCTCTCCACCACCCTCCCATGCCTGCCGTCTTGGTGCTGCCGACTGTGAGGACCTTGGAAATGTTGTCCCTTCCACATAGGACTCCTCCTGTACTTCCTCCACCTCCTCTTGTCCCACCACCGGACTCCGAATATTGTTTAGAGTGTGCTCCACCATGTAGATGATCGGAATAGTCATGCTGAAAATTGCTTTGTGAGCACTAATCATCTTCGTCGCCATCTCAAACTGTGCAGGAGTGTGCATAGGTCCTTGATCTGAGCCCACTCCTGCAGCGTGATCTGCCCCACCTCTGGATCTTGTTGGCACAGGCTATACATCATAACGTATTGCATCGGGGCTCGGCGGTGCTGACACAGTCGCTGCAACATGTGCAGAGTAGAATTCCAGTGTGTCGGCACATTGCATTTCAGCCGGTGAACGGGCAAGCCAAAAGACTTCTAAAGCGAAGCAAGTTGTTGAGCTGCAGGATGCTAATGCTGGACGTGAGCACACAGCGACCATGCCCTCTGCAGAAGGCCATCTAAGCCGGGATAGTGTGTCAAAAGTTGCTGGACAACCAGATTCAACACATGAGCCATACAATGCATGTGTGTGATATTGCCCCGGCGAAGGGTCGCACCCAGGTTTGCAGCATTGTCGCACACGGCCTTCCCTGCAGGTTGAGTGGAGACAACCATTGCTGAAACTTGGTCGCCAAAGCTGACCACAACTTCTCAGCTGTGTGACTTACATTTCCCAGGCATTTCAAGGTAAAGACCGCCTGATAGCGTTGAGCACTGCTGCCAACATAGTAAGAAGGTGTGCAGGATTCCTTCTGTGCAGTTACATCGCAGGTGGCATTACCAGACAGACCTGCCTGGCAAAAACTGCTATGAACTGCTCTAATCTAGCCCAAAATGCTGAGATTACAGCCAGTCCCTACTCCTATGAAGTAGCCCTCAAAAGGGCTAAGATTACAACTAGTCCCTACTTCTATGAAGTAGCCCTGAAAAGGGCTGATATTAAAACTAGTCCCTACTCCTATGAAGTAGCCCTCAAAAGGGCTGATATTCCTACAATTCGCACCCTCCCTCCAGTCCCTAAACCTATCTATCTAACTTTATATTCACTCACTAGCTGAATAAGAAGAGAATTGTCAGTTTTCACTGTATAGCACCCACAGCAGCAACGGTGCCGTCTGACACAGACCTGCACCAATGAGCAAATGGTGGCAATGGGGAAAATGGCTGGGTCTTATAGGGCTAGGACATGTGACATACACAGCCAATGATGCCTGACCTTACTTGTGTGCAAAAAATGCACTTTGTTGTGTGTGAGTGTGATTGACTGACAGCCTGCACCGCCCCACTGTATATGCAGTTAGGAGAAAAAAAATGGAGATCGCTATTATTTCTGCAGCACTGATCCCCTCCCCCCTTCCCCCATACACTATACACTGAAACTGGATATTAACATTCATTAACAGTGTTAGGGTTAGGGTTAAGCTTTTGGTGATTGAAGCGTTATCGAACATAACCTAGAACTGCTGAATTTTAAGTTAATTGTTCGAATTTGTCGAATGAATCGAACACCGCCCAAAACAGCTCGAATTTGAGATTGGCGAACAAATCGAATCAAACACCGCTCATCTCTACTGCCTGTAGTAAGTAACTACCGGTTGGTAAATATTTACCACTAGCTGAAGAGCCTGGCGTTGCCTGGGCATAGTAACTTACTGTGGTTAGTTATAACAAAATAGAATGATTGTTTGGCAAATATGTAATGGATTAATATTTCATAATAATATTAATAAGTTGCCTGCCCCTGACCAAATCAATATAGACCAAGCGCCGGCATTGAAAAGTAGTAGACACCAGACACACAGAGTCAGCTGTACACCCTTCCTTGGTCTGTCCCAAGCTCCAAGTGCCTGTTTATTATAATTGACTGGACATTTTGTTCAATAAGGGGCTCGGCCAGCCCTACTCAGATGTATTCATTGGTCAGTGGGTTAGTCCATGGGCGGATCCATGAGGTCATCAGGGGGTGTGGTCTTGATCAAGTATGTCATTCTGTGATTGGTCAGACTTCCCTGACCTCCATCTTCAGGGATTGGTCAGTCTTCTTTGGACTCCATCTTGCTCCCAGCATGGTGTGATGTGGCAGGAAATGGCAGCCATGTTTAAATCACAACTTATACAATGTAAAATAATACACTCTATAGATCATTTCTCCCATGCCCTTATGTCTTAAGGTTAATTAAGTATTTGATCTTAAGGCTCTCCTCAACAAATAAAACAATTTCATTGTAAGCATCTCTGTGTGAGCTAAAAGTCCTGTGTGTAAAAATACCTGTGTGTTGTCACAATCATGTGACCATAGTGGATGGAGGAAAGCAAGCAAAATCATTATGGTCTGTGGAGACTTAGCTCAGCCTATTGTAGTCACATAATCGTGACATCACACAGGACCTTCAGCATCTTGTGAAATTCAGCTGATATGTTAACTATTAACCTGCCAGAGTGTCTCTGTCCTCCATGGTGTGTACATACTGCCTCATTGCCAGCGTTGGCTGGGCATAGTAACTAACTGTTCTTAGCTATAAAAATTTTTTTTATTTTGCAGATAAAATTCACAAAGTAACTGGGGGAGTGGCTATTAAGTGGGGTGGCTATGAAGGACCTGTGGCAATGAAGGGGGTGTGGCTATGAAGGGGCGGATCTATGAAGGGGCAAAGCTATGTGTGTCCATACAGTCAATAGGCCTTTTTATTGGTAACTGACTGTAAGGGTAGAGACACACAGTCAGTATTTGGTCAGTATTTCACATCAGTATTTGTAAGCCAAAATCAGGAGTGGAACAGTCAGAGGAAACATATAATAGAAACATGTGCTCCGCTTCTGCATTTTTCACCCACTTATGGTTTTGGCTTACAAATACTGATGTGAAATACTGACCAAATACTGACTGTGTGTCTCTACCCTAAGGCACGGAGTTAAAATTTCCCCCCAAAACATTGTGATAGACGTTCCTTGAGTCAAATAGGGTGTTTGTGAAAAATTTGGTGATTGTATATGCAAGGAGCGGATTCCTTTAGTAGACATACATACAGTACATACACTCAGCTTTATATATTAGACTAGTAAAAAGGCCCGATGCTATCGCATCGGGAGTGCGGTGGAGTGAAGAGATGCCGTAGAAATAGGCGCTGAATAGTACAGTCCTCTCTCCAGAAAGTATGCTGTTGTTGTGGGATTTATATGGTGTATATGGAGGCTCAGTGGATAGTACTGTGTTCTATGGCTGTGTCCTGTGCTCCTGTCCTCTGCCTCTGTCCTGTGGCTCAGTCCTCTGTCGTGTGGGCCTGTCCTCTGTCCTGCGGGCCTGTCCTCTGTCCCTGTTCTGTGGCACTGTCCTCTGTCTTGTGGCCATGTCCTGTGGCTGTGTCCTATGTCATGTGTCCCTATCCTCTGCCCTGTCCTGTGCCCCAGTCCTCTGTTCTGTGTTGTGTGGGCCAGTCGTCTGTCTTAGGCTCCTGTCCTCTGCCCTGTCCTGTGCTCAAGTCGTCAGTCCTGTGCCCTGGGCCCCTGTACTGTGGCCCTGTCTTGTGTCCTTGTCCTCTGTCCTGGGCCTGTGTGCTGTGGCCCAGTCTTCTGTGCTGTGCTGCAGTGCTCTGTCCTGTGCCCCAGTTCTCTGTCCTGTGCTGCAGTCCTGTGTCCTGTGCCCCAGTCCTCTGTCCTGTGCTGCAGTCCTGTGGCCCTGTCATTTGTATAGTGCCCCTGTCCTCTGTCCTGGGCCTGTGTGCTGTGGCCCAGTCTTCTGTGCTGCAGTCCTCTGTCCTGTGCCCCAGTCCTCTGTGCTGTACTGCAGTCCTCCTGTGTCCTGTGCTGCAGTCCTATGACCTGTGCTGCAGTCCTCCTGTGTCCTGTGCTGCAGTCCTATGACCTGTGCCCCAGTCCTCTGTCTTGTGCTGCAGTCCTCTGTCCTGTGCCCCAGTCCTCTGTCCTGTGCCCCAGTCCTCTGTCCTGTGCCCCAGTCCTCTGTCCTGTGCTGCAGTCCTGTGGCCCTGTCGTTAGTATTGTGCCCCTGTCCTGGGCCTGTGTGCTGTGCCCCAGTCCTCTGTCCCTGTCCTCTGTCCTGGGCCCTTGTCCTGTGGGCTGTGCTCCTGTCCTGTGTCCTTATCCTGTCCTGTGTCCCGAGCCCCTGTCCTGTGTGTTGTGCCTCTGTTCTGTGCCCCAGCCTTCAGGTGCCTTCTTCCTCCTGTGCTTTTGTGTCTCTGCCCCCATTCCGTGTCTCTGCTGTCCCCTGTGTTACAGTGTCCCCCTTCCCTGTGTCTGCTCCCTCCTTCTGTGTCTCTGCCCTCATTACCTCCTTCGGAGCTGTGACAGCTCCGTGTCATAGGTAGGAAGGAGTGAAAAGCAGAGGAGGCGGAGTTGCAGTGATGTCCGGTCATGTGTGTGATCACATGACTGTGACATCACCAAAGGTCCTGTAGGGAGAGTGTATCCGAGGCTTACAGCTCATGCGTGCACGTGGTGAAGCCGCGGCTGGTGGTGAGGATCTGCGGCGCTGGCATCCGGCCGCAATGCATGCTGGAATAGCAGCACAGTGACCGGATGCCAGAAACTGGTGATTATGTATAGAGATTAGGTGGTTGATTAAAACCCTGTTTCTACTGACAGACTACACTAAATGATGTGCACTGAACAGTCTTTAACAGATCAGTCGGCATAGGCTGCCATTGTTCTTGGCAGCATGAGTTATGTATACCCAGGACAATATACTGCAAAGAACAATGATTTTTAAGCCTTCTTAAAAATCATTTCACCCAATCAACAAGCATTTGGTTCATTCAATGGTTGATCAGCAGCCTCTAGATACATCTACATTGTATGATTTATTTCTCTGGTGCCTGACATCATGCATACTGTGAGCTATCAATCAAAGAATTAAGACAGATGCTGTGGGTGAAATAAACCCAGGAAGAAGAGGCTAAGTAACTTGTTCCCTGTCTTACTCTCACTCTATGGTGTCTTCATCTGTTATTAGCATATCTTCAGTCGGACTTCTTATTTTGACCTGCCTGCAGTTCCAGTGCTTCATAGAATGAGCCACAGAGCACAACTCAATGCAAGTCTATGAGAGCATTGTTTTGGCTTTATAGACTTGCATTGAGACCTTCTGTGACGTAACATCTGATTTCTGGGCAGTCAGAATATAAGGTCACAATATGGCACTCTGGGACAGGAGCAATTACAAGAAAAGAGTGAAAAGGCCAAAGTGTAAGATTAAAACCAGGGGCAGGGGATTTTGATTTAAAGCTCCACTCCAGTGGTAAAAAAACAAAACACTGGTGTGGTGCTTTAAAGGGATTCTGTAAACAGATTCACCAAAATAGGACATAAAGTCAGAAAAACTCACCAAAAAATTGCCCGGTAAATATCCATTGCACCTAGCGGCAGGCTGCTAGCTCCTCTGAGAGGCAACACAATACTTTTTTTATCTGCACTTTGAGGCTGGGCCCTATGGGGGGCGTCTGTCATTTGTGAGGCATATGTGGAGCAGCTTGCCTGATCTAATAGCAGGGCGTGAACAATAGGCTGCTCTAACACTATGCTTCACATGCACCTGAGTGGCAGAGCCCTATAGTAACCTTGTGTCTATAAATGCCACCAGCCACCTCCCTGACAGTATGGCTGGACACTGGTGCCACAACCACCCCATCTGTGGGTTGCAGTTGATTGAGCACCGGTATACAGACACCTGTGTTGCCTCTCAGAGGAACTAGCAGCCCGCTGCTAGGTGCAATGGATATTTACCGGGCAATTTTTTGGTTAGTGATTCTGTAAACAGGTTTTTGCTATGTAATTTGAAAACAGGATACTGCAAGAGTTAACACATATAATTCAATGATGCCACTCTAGTCAAAGTCTGTGGTGTTGTTTAGCTGCAATGTTTGTTTTAGCAGCAGGATATTGTCTGACACCCCCCTCCTCTGTTTGACACCTCAGTGTCAATATACAATGTCTATAGGGAACCTCTTGAGGGCAGAGGCAGCTCTCTAAACTCTGCTGCATTGCTAAATCTAAAATGTCTGATTGTGTCAAAACCGCTGTATCCAGTAATCCAAGTGAAACATTGTTGGATTCACAGTCTCTTAGGGTACCTTCTCACCCCACAACCACCGGAGACATTTTTGACGGCGATATATCGCCCTGGAATTATCGCCGTCAAATTGCCTCCTAATTGCGGCGTGTATATCGGTAATTTGGCGGCGATATGTCGCCTCATTCCGGTCGCCTGATTTTGAGCAGTGCTCTGAAATCAGGCGACCGGAGCGAGGCGACATATTGCTGCCAAATTCCCGAAATACACGCCGCAATTAGGAGGCAATTTGACAGCGATAATTCCAGGGCTATTAATCGCCGTCAAAAATGTCTCCGGTGGTTGTGGCGTGAGAAGGACCTGGGTGTAAAAGGGCTGCGTAAGGCCAAACCCACGGTCCACTGTCCACTTCCAGGCCGGCCAAGGTCTGAGGATAGGAGTAGGAGAAGCAGAGGAACACACCCGAGACACAGAGTTACCCTATAACTCACCCCGGTGAAGCGCAAAGACCAGATACTGGATCCAACATTGTGTGCCTCATACAAGCAGCACAGTAAACACCAGATGAGTGAGGATTTCATATCTTCACTGTACCACAGCGAAGCAACACGGCGGGGTCAGAAACACAAAATGAAGACTCAAGTTGCCTAGCAAGTGGGTACCCGTGAAGGAAGACAGCGCCAGCAGCTTAGCTAAAGTGACAGCAGGACCCGGTCAGGGTGGGAGCAACCCGGCCCCGGTACAGACTCCGTGGACAATATCTACTGAACAACATCTGCAGTAAAGACTTGGAAAACTACAAAACTGTGAGTCTGAGTGATCCTTGCAAACCCTGTTCTCCCTCACAAACTGTCATCTCTACTACTACATCTGCCCTGCATCCATCTATAGACTATTATCACCAGTGCCGTGAGGAACCAGGCTCTGCCCGCGGAGAGCAGTTACATCACCGGCTGCCAAACATCATCCCCGGAGGTTCTGCAGCAGCAGTGGTCACCCTGACCACAACCCGTGGGTGGCGTCACGACAAACTCCCCTGTAAATATCCCCCATTACTTGTGGGCTCGGGACACGGTCCAGACTAAGGACTGCCGTGTTACCCCCCCGTTATACCCCGGTCCGGTACCGAGTACCCTGTCCCAGTGGGCTCCACAACTTGGCGTCACGAACAGGATCTACCGTGCCTGGTATACCGGGCATTTGGCCGTGATTTGTGTGAGAAACTGTTTTAAAACTGCCGCTATTGCAGAGCGCGTGGCGCACAGAATTTAAACTGCGCCACAAGGACTGTATTTTTGAATTGCCGTCATTACAAAGCGCGCGATGCACGGGAAGAAAAGGGGGCGTGTCATTGTGGGCGGCACTCTGCAAAGCGCTCTGATGTCATCTGGAGGGGAAGAGAATCCCTGTCGCACAGCGGACCCTTTAATAGACATCTGTCCGGAAGCGGAAGACCAGGAGGGTCGACGTTAACTAAGGGGGCTCAGGATGTCACAACAAGGAGATACTGTGGCACCGAGCAGCGGCGGAGCTGCGGCGCAAGGAGTAGCACCCATCATGATGCCATACATTCCGGGAGCAATGTGGCTACCACAATATTCACGTGAGCCCAATACCCTCAATGACATTATTACCAGAATCAAAGCGTACTATGTTATGTACCCCCTGACTGAAGCCCAGCGTGTCGGTATGATTATTGGACAGTTAACTGGCAATGCACGGCGAGAAGTAGCGTCCTGGCCGGACACCGACAAAGATACTGTAGACCATCTTGGGGCTGGATTAAAAGCATTTGAGTCCAGTGCTGACACCCGGGCTAAAATGAGGTTCTTTGGATGTCAACAAAAGCCTAAAGAGAGCGCAAGGGACTGTGCTTTAAACTTGCAAGAAGCGCTCAAAGCACTTAAACTAGCAGAACCTGCCTTAGCCCCGGGAGCTGATAAAATGCTAATTGATCAATTCATATTGGGCCTCCTATCCCCTTCTCACAGAGGACAATTGAGTATGATGATTATCCAGAATCCTGAAATGACATTTGCTGAGTTAAAAGATGGAGCCATTCATCTGCAGCAGATTGAGGAGCTCCGGGATCTGAACTTCACCCAAGGCCCCACAGCAGCACCCCAGCAGCCAGGAGTATCAGCGACATCGGCCATGTCAGAGACTGCTGCTGAACACAGAGAGCCTATCTCTAATGAGGCCCTCAACCAAAAGCTAAATGCCCTGACAGACACTGTTGTTTCTATGGATAAAGTCATCAAGGAGCTCCATGGATCTAAGCCTGCACCCAAGATCGAGTTGGTGACCAGCAAGGAGGATGTCGCATGGATGAAGCCAAGGAGGTACCAAGCGATGAGAGGACGACCCAGCGACCGCTATCAACCGGATGGACGGCCCATTTGCCGCCGTTGTCAGAAACCAGGTCACTTTGCCCAGGAATGTGCTTTAAACGAGGATTCCCTGGGCAGGCAGGCCTCTTCTCAGGAGTAAATTATCAAGGTCCTTCAGCCTGGTATGACAGATTCGTGGGAGGACGTCCGGTCATCCCTATAGAGTTGGATGGCATTCCCTTTAACGCCTTGTTGGATACCGGGTCCCAGATAACATTAATTCCACATGTTCTATACAAAAGGTACTGGGCTGATTCAGACATTAATAGTGGTCCAACTGACATTGTAGTGAACTTATGGGCTAGTAATGGTCAACTAATACCACAAGTTGGGTTCAGAGAAATGACCATTCAGATTGGGAAGGTAGAATTACAGAACCAGGGAATTATAATTGTAGATGTTGACCGGCGAGATCGTGAACCAGTAATGTTACTAGGAATGAATGTAATTGAAAATTGTTTTTCCGAGGTAATTACTGTCTTACAGCAGATCGCCGAGACTGCCAGAACCGGACAGCAGAAGCTTCTGCACAAAGATATAAAAGCCCTGATGATGAAACAACAGGTAGACATATGAGGAGGTGAAATCGGCAGTGTACGAGTAAGTGATCCAAATCCCCTTTTTGATACCTCCCAAAACTGAAATGTTGGTCTGGTGTAGAGCCGCAATAGGCATAAAAGGGCAAGACTATCAAGCCCTGGTATAACCTGTGTACTCAGACAGTAGACCCACTATACTAACAACCAGAGGGTAGTTGAAGTACACCGGGGTAGAGTGCCATTACGCCTTCTAAATTGCGGGGAGGATGAGATCACATTGCCAAAGTATGCTACCATGGCTAAACGGTTGATAACAATGCCATCACAGCTGTCGAGCCCTTTAACCCATCAAGTTAGGCGAATGACAATGGCTCAGGGGAAAAACTGGAGGATTGGTGCCAAAAGCTACATGTGGGTACCAGTTCTACACCTTCCCATCAAAAGCATGGAGTATACCGGGTAGTAAAAGAATAAGAGCAGATATTCAGCAAACACCCGTTAGACTTTGGGCAAATTAAAGGGGTAGAGCGCAATATACCCACAGGTAACCATCAACCTATAAAAGAGAGGTATAGACCATTACCACCCGCTCATTACCAAACCACCAAAGACATCCTCAAAGAAATGAAAACTGCAGGGGTAATAAGAGACAGTTGTAGCTCTTGAGCAGCGCCTTTAGTGTTGGTTTGAAAGAAAGATGGGACCATGAGAATGTGTGTAGATTACCGGCGGATCAACTGAATCACACATAAGGACGCATACCCGTTACCTAGGATTGAGGAGTCATTAGCTGCATTAAAATCTTCTAACTACTTTTCTACGCTTGATCTGAATAGTGGGTACTGGCAAGTTCCTGTGACAGAGGCCGACAAGGAGAAGACAGCGTTTACTATGCTGATGGGCCTCTGTGAGTTCAATTGTATGCCATTTTGGACTCTGCAATACACCCGGTACCTTCCAACGCCTGATGGAGAGCTGCCTAGGACATAAGAACTTTGAAACTGTCCTTCTGTGCCTAGATGACGTCATAGTCTACTCCAAGACGTATGAGTAACATCTGCAAGACCTGGCAGAAGTGTTTGAAGCCTTGTCCGGATACGGCATGAAGATCAAGCCATCCAAGTGACACCTTCTCAAGTCAAAGGTACAGTACCTAGGACACGTCGTGATTTTAGAGGGAGTAGCACCGGATCCTGATTAAGTCACCGTGATAAGGGATTGGCCAAGACCTACTAATGTGAAAGAAGTGAGGCAATTCTTGGGCCTGGTAGGCTATTACCAAAGAATTATCAGAGGATTCATGGAGTTAGCAGCTCCCCTGGAAGACATCCTGGAAGGACAGTCAAAAAGGTCTTCAACCCGTAATCCCCCTTTCCAGTGGAGTGAGGAGAAGGAAGAGTCCTTCAAAAAGCTAAAGTGTGCGCTGACAGGAGAAGAGATCCTTGCATACCCGGATTACCATCAACTATTCATTCTGTACACAGATGCCAGCAATGTGGGACTGGGAGCAGTACTGTCACAGAAGCAAGGAGGCAAAGAAAGAGTTATTGCCTTTGCAAGCAGGAAACTCCGGCCTACGGAAAGAAACCCTGAGAATTACAGTTCCTTCAAGTTAGAACTACTGGCAGTAGTTTAGGCTGTAACCGAACGTTTCAAGCACTACCTGGCAGCTGCAGAATTCACCATCTACACTGATAATAACCCATTGACCCTACTGGATTCAGCAAAATTAGGTGCGTTGGAGCAGCGATGGATAGCCCGGCTGTCTAACTACAATTTTGTCATCAAATATAAGGGCAGGCCGCAAGAACGGGAACGCAGATGCCTTATCCCGGATGTCACACCTGAAAGACGTGGAAGAGGAACCGGAGGAGCTGGAAGAAATTGAGCTACCGGCCTTTCACCATTCTAAGGTAGAAAAGTATCAACCCGGCATCTACTAAAAAGAACAGGAGGCGAATCTCAACCCGTTAGCACACCATGGATGGGTTGACACGCAGGATAGCAACCCGGCTGTGAAGCTAGTGAAAGAACTGCTTACACAACAAGGTGCATACCCTAACCAGAACGCCCCAGCTGAGACCCAATACCTCTGGAAAGAGAAAGGCAAGTTGTTCCTGTATCAAGGGAAGCTCTGCAGAAGGCATACCAACCATAAAACACATGAATTGGTCTGGCAGATAATCGTACCCAAGCGAGATGTCAAAATGGTCTTAGAAGCCTACCACTACGGTGCGGGTCATTTTGGATGGAAGAAGTTGGAAGTGCTCTTAAGAGAGAGATTCTACTGTGTTGGCATGAGAAAATCAATTGAAGATTGGAGTAGAAAATGTGGTCCGTGCAACCTCAGAAGAAAAGATCAACAGAGAGCCCCGCTCCAGTCCATAGTAACCAAGCAACCAGTTAGTTGCGTTAGACCACGTCAAGTTGTCACCAAGCCGGTCAGGCTATGTCTATGCCTTAACCATCGTGGACCATTACTCCCGCGCTTCTTAGTGGTGGTACCTGTCAAGGACCTGACAGCAAAGACAGCTGCAAGAGTGTTTCAGACCCATTTCTGTAGACCTCATGGCTACCCGGAACAAGTCCTGGCACCTGGTCCAGCTTTTGAATCAGAGATTTTCCAAGAATTTTGCAACATGTACGGCTGTAAGAAGATCCGCACGACAGCCTATCATCTCCAAACCAATGGCTTATGCGAAAAGATGAACCATATTGTGATTGACCTGTTGAAAACCTTACCAGAGTCAGAAAGAAATCAATGGTTAGAGAAATTACCCGACTTGGTAGACCTGTACAACCATGTCCCGGTGAGTTCTACAAACTGCACCCCAGCCTATCTTATGCGAGCAAGGCCCGGTAAACTGCCAATTGATTTAGATATGGGAATTCTGAAGCCAGATGCAGAAGTTGAAGAATCCAATTGGGATCCCCTACGTCAACAACAGTATCGTCAAGTACAAGAGTGCGTAGAGAAAAATCTTCACCAAGTTAGAGCAAGACAAGAGAGAACCTTTAACCAACGTGATCAAGCAACTCCATTACAACCCAGTGAGCAAGTTCTCAAGAGAAAGAGACGCACCAACAAGTTGGATAATCACCCCATTATCAGTCTTACCATCCAATTTAGACAATGCTAAAATGTGTCTAATAAGCAAAGATGAAGGAAAGACGTCAGCGGTTGTGTCAAGAGACCATCTCAAACCGTGTCCTGAAACCCTGAAGACACCGGAAGTAACCTTACCCGTACAGGTCCAACCTGTCAAAGAAGAAGAAGTATTCCATACCGTCTTAGGAGATTTCCCCAAAATATGGCCAAATTACTATGGAGCAGTTGTAGTTCCCATGATTGCTTTCCCTTCGATGGTAGAACCAACACCAGAACCTGTACCACAAGAAGTCCCAAGACATGAAGAACTGGAAGTTGAGCCTGTAGAGGAAGAACCAATTCCTGGTCCCAGTGAGCTTGCCAGTCCTGCTGTCAGATCTCTATCTTCAGTAGTAGCAGATACTCCAAACAGGTACACGTCCACCCGCACCAATATGCTAAGTACATCCAGTATACCAGTCTTATGCAGCTCACAGCGTAGTACCAAGGGTCAGTTACCGGCTAGGTACAGAGGTTGAAATGTAAAATCAACTGTGAAATGTAAATATGTTGTTGTAAAGTTAAAATAGAACCCGGTAAGATGTAAATGTATGGAAAGGGTGAGAGTAGGTAGGTGTTAGGTGGCAGCCTCGGAGAGTAAGAACTTGGCCTCTTATGCGGTGACCCGAGGGCCTAGAGGCCTACTTGCGCTTAAAAAAACCAGAGACACCCGTGTTTATATGTGTTTGCAACGTTAAAAGCCAGTACCCACAGAGACTACCCGGTAAGAACACTTTGCATATTCTTGAACATTTTCTTTTTATTTATTTATGAACCATGTATACCACTGGACTAGTTGTGGTAAAGACTACTTTGTATATATTTACCGGCCCGGAGGCAATAGACTAAAACCCCTGTAAGGACTGCTATTTTGAACTTTGGACTCTTTTTGATTTTTTATTGGTTTTTGTACTTTTTACTTTTTAAGACTCTGTAAATATTAAAGGGAACCTGACCCCTCCAAATGACCCCCAACTCTATTAATACCTGTCCCTGCACCCTTAAAGATCACTAACAGCTGTCCTTTTGTGTAAAAAAAGCGTTCAGTAACATTGTGAAAAATGCTATTATAACCTTCCATGTCAGGGACTTCTTCACATTGAATAAGTCTCACCGGGCGTTCCCTGTGAGACTAAGCCGTCCTGACCCGCTCATTATCACGACCCGATGGGCGTGATAACTAATCTTAATCCTCCTCGCCATGCAGAAACAGCGTAATAGCCTGTGTGACGCTATTTGCGTCACATCCGGTCCTTGGGACGTGTGTACACCCTTTAGGTGTAAGCCGACAAGCCGCACATGCGCAATGCGCATGGTGAGGTCGGCTGGTGAGTTGCCTATCAGTGAGTCATTCCTTCAGGAGTCATGTATTATGTTATTGAGTATAATGGATACACTGTTATCATAATCAGATCATAGGGGATCAAATCTTAGATGAATCATGCATACGAGACTAGTTCATTAAGCCACCCTGGGGCCACTGTCTTTAAACGGTGTATCCACCTGGCCTCCTTTTGCAATAATATACGGTCCCAGTCTCCTCCCCTCACTGGGGGTGGGATAACCTCAATTCCACAAAAGGACATGCATTCCAAATCGTCTCCATGCCAGAGTTTCACATGGTTCGAGATTGGGGTTTCTTTCTTGTTCCTAACATCCCCTACATGTTCACCTATACTCCGTTTAAACTCCCTTTTGGTTTTTCCCACATACTCAATGCCACAGACACACTTATATAGGTAGATCACACCCATTGTTTTACAACTAGTAAAATGACGTAAATAAAAAACTCTATTTAGATTTCTACTTGTGAACTGACTACATAAATTAATATATTTGCAGTTCACACACTTTCCACACCTAATAGAGCCATTCTGTCTATTTAGAAGTCATACTGGTTGAGGGGTTATACTTTTATACATTGTATGCACAAGTTGGTCTTTTATGCTTTTGACGTTTCTATACGTGATTGCTGGTCTATCAGTTACTAATCCACCTAGCCCCAGGTCTGCTGTCAAAATCCGCCAATGTTTATTAATTATTAGTGATGAGCGAGTACTAAAATGCTCGGGTGCTCTAAGCTCGGGCCGAGCATCCCGAGATACTCGTGTACTCGGCCCGAGTAACGAGCCCAATGTTATCCTATGGGAGACACGAGTATTTTTATGAAATGACTGCCGGCAGCATGGAAAAACCCTAAAAATGTCACAAAAGTCTCAGAAGAGTGCTGAAATGACATGGCAACACCATGGGGAAGACCCCTGGAAGCATTTCTCACTCAAAAGTCACAGCTGTGAACAATGTTGTCCGAGTTTCACGCCAATTTTACGGAGTCTCCAGAAAACCTTCCAAAATGACACCAAAATGAATATTTAGGGTGGAAATGTTAAGGGCACATACCCAATAGTGAGATACAGCTGGTGTATGTCAATTTTTTTGATTACATGAAAGATTTTACGTGAAAACATTGTGCGACACTCCGATGACCCTGACAAGAGACGTACATGAAGCCCTGTCTAGAAATAAAGTGCCCATTTTGAGGAACTGGGTCTATTGTAGTATCTTCCTTTGCAAGGGCAGTCCAAAATTGGGAGGTTCACCAATGCCCCTGGATACAGACATGCAGGATGGCCTGTAAACAAGAACTGGGTGTATTGTAGTATAGCCCTTTGGCCAGGGCATCCAAAAATTGGGAGGCTCCACATTGTCCCTGGATAGAGACGTGCAGGAGGGCCTGTAAAGAAGAACTGGGTGTATTGTAGTATAGGCCTTTGGTCAGGGCAGCCAAAAATTGGGAGGTTCAACAATGACCCATGCATACAGACATGTAGTAGGGCCTGTAACCCTCAAGTGGGTGTATTGTAGTATAGCCCTTTGGTCAGGGCAGCCAAAAATTGGGAGGTTCAACAATGACCCATGCATACAGACATGTAGTAGGGCCTGTAACCCTCAAGTGGGTGTATTGTAGTATAGCCCTTTGGTCAGGGCAGCCAAAAATTGGGAGGCTCCTCTTTGTCCCTGGATAGAGACGTGCAGGAGGGCCTGTAACCCTCAAGTGGGTGTATTGTAGTATAGGCCTTTGGCCATGGCAGACAAAAATTGGGAGGTTCAACAATGAGCCATGCATACAGACATGTAGTAGGTCCTGTAACCCTCAAGTGGGTGTATTGTAGTATAGCCCTTTGGTCAGGGCAGCCAAAAATTGGGAGGCTCCTCTTTGTCCCTGGATAGAGACGTGCAGGAGGGCCTGTAACCCTCAAGTGGGTGTATTGTAGTATAGCCCTTTGGTCAGGGCAGCCAAAAATTGGGAGGTTCAACAATGACCCATGCATACAGACATGTAGTAGGGCCTGTAACCCTCAAGTGGGTGTATTGTAGTATAGCCCTTTGGTCAGGGCAGCCACAAATTGGGAGGTTCAACAATGACCCATGCATACAGACATGCAGTAGGGCCTGTAACCCTCAAGTGGGTGTATTGTAGTATAGCCCTTTGGTCAGGGCGGCCAAAAATTGGGAGGTTCAACAATGACCCATGCATACAGACATGTAGTAGGGCCTGTAACCCTCAAGTGGGTGTATTGTAGTATAGCCCTTTGGTCAGGGCAGCCAAAAATTGGGAGGCTCCTCTTTGTCCCTGGATAGAGACGTGCAGGAGGGCCTGTAACCCTCAAGTGGGTGTATTGTAGTATAGCCCTTTGGTCAGGGCAGCCACAAATTGGGAGGTTCAACAATGACCCATGCATACAGACATGTAGTAGGGCCTGTAACCCTCAAGTGGGTGTATTGTAGTATAGCCCTTTGGTCAGGGCAGCCAAAAATGGGGAGGCTCCTCTTTGTCCCTGGATAGAGACGTGCAGGAGCTGTAACCCTCAAGTGGGTGTATTGTAGTATAGCCCTTTGGTCAGGGCAGCCACAAATTGGGAGGTTCAACAATGACCCATGCATACAGACATGTAGTAGGGCCTGTAACCCTCAAGTGGGTGTATTGTAGTATAGCCCTTTGGTCAGGGCAGCCACAAATTGGGAGGTTCAACAATGACCCATGCATACAGACATGCAGTAGGGCCTGTAACCCTCAAGTGGGTGTATTGTAGTATAGCCCTTTGGTCAGGGCGGCCAAAAATTGGGAGGTTCAACAATGACCCATGCATACAGACATGTAGTAGGGTCTGTAACCCTCAAGTGGGTGTATTGTAGTATAGCCCTTTGGTCAGGGCAGCCAAAAATTGGGAGGTTCATCAATGACCCATGCATACAGACATGCAGTAGGGCCTTTAACCCTCAAGTGGGTGTATTGTAGTATAGCCCTTTGGACAGGGCAGACAAAAATTTGGAGGCTCCACATTGTCCTTGGATAGAGACGTGCAGGAGGGCCTCAAAACATTTTTCCCATTGAAAAGGAGCGGGTCTCCAGTCGTTGTAATGCCCATTCTAAAAGAATGGGCGAAAAAATTTACCACTGCGGGTATACCTCAAACAACAGCCTAACTATTGTAACGGTCATCATGGTGTCACATGAGGAGAAGGAGGAGCAGTCCAGCGATTAGCCAAAGTCCGGAAGTGTGTACCCATGGGTGAGTGGAGGTACATGTCAAATTCAAATAACAAAATTTTAATTCAGTTGTCATTTGCTGGTGGTGTGGTGAAGTCTGGCCCAATCCAACCCTTGTTCATCTTGATCAGAGTCAGCCTGTCCGCATTTTCAGTTGACAGTCGGGTGCGTTTATCAGTGATGATTCCACCTGCAGCACTGAAAACACGCTCTGATAAAACGCTAGCGGCAGGGCAGGCCAGGACTTCCAAGGCGTAGAGAGCCAATTCATGCCACGTGTCGAGCTTGGAGACCCTATAATTGAAAGGCACAGAGGAATCTCGCAGTACAGTTGTTCGATCTGCAAGGTACTCCTTCAGCATCTGCCCAAACTTAGCATTTCTGGTGGCACTACCCCGCACCTCAGGGCCTGTGGTACGTGAGGGGCTGAGAAAACTGTCCCACATCGTAAAGACAGTTCCCCTGCCTCTGGCAGATTGGACTTGTGCCCCTCTCGGCCGTACGCCTTGGTTGTCCACCGAATCCTGACCTATGCCGCTAGCGTTTTGTGAGGGGAATGATTTCACTACTTCCGTGACTATGGCCCTGTGGAACTGCTGCATTTTGGCTGACCTCTCCGCCTCAGGAATGAGAGACATAAAGTTCTCCTTGTAGCGTGGGTCTAACAGTATTGCCAACCAGTACTGATTGTCGGCCAAGATGTTCTGAACGCGAGGGTCACGAGACAGGCAGCTTACCATAAAGTCAGCCATGTGCGCCAGACTCTTAACAGCCATCACTTCAGTATCCAGACCAACACGATGACTGAACATGCTGTCCTCCTCCTCCTCCTCCTCATCTCCCCTGTTCTCTGGCCAGCCACGCTGAATCGAGGGTATGACTGGTGTGCATGTCATATCCTCAATTTGGCCAGAGAGTTGCTCCATGTCTTCATCCTCCTCCTCCTCGTCATAGTCCTCCACTGCACGTTGTGATGAGATGAGGCTGGGCTGTGTGTTTTCACCCACACCCACTACTGTTTCTTGCTCAAAGTCAAGGCGCTCGGCCTGCAATGCATCCTCTTTGATTTTCAGCAGAGACCGTTTTAGAAGGCAGAGTAGTGGTATGGTGACGCTAATAATGGCGTCATCGCCGCTCACCATCTTGGTGGAGTCCTCAAAGTTTTGGAGGACCGTGCATAGGTCCGACATCCATCTCCACTCCTCAGGTGTTATGTGTGGAGTTTGACCCATTTCCCGACGGCTTAGGTGATGCAGGTAGTCCACAACTGCCCTCTTCTGCTCACATATCCTGACCAACATGTGCAGAGTTGAATTCCAACGCGTGGGGACATCACACACCAGTCTGTGGGCCGGAAGACGCAAACGGCGCTGAAAGCCGGCAAGGCCGGCTGAAGCAGCAGGTGACTTGCGAAAATGTGCAGACAGACGCCGAACTTTTATCAGCAGGTCAGACACCTCTGGGTATGACTTCACAAACCTCTGAACCACCAGGTTGAGCACATGGGCCACGCATGGAACATGCGTCAGCTGGCCTCGCCTCAAAGCTGCCACCAGGTTCCGGCCATTGTCACACACGACCTTTCCTGGCTTTAGGTTCAGAGGTGTGAGCCAGTGATCTGCCTGCTCTTTCAGAGCTGTCCACACCTCTTCTGCATTGTGGGGTTTGTCACCTATGCAGACTAGCTTCAGCACAGCCTGTTGCCGCTTTGCAGAGGCAGTGCTGCAGTGCTTCCAGCTTGGGACTGGTGTGGAGGGTACAGTGGATGAGGATGCGCAGGAGGAGGAGGCTGAAGAGCATGACATTCCGGAGCTGTAGAGTGTCGGTGAAACCCTGACAGAGGTAGGGCCTGCTATCCTTGGTGTGGGAAGGACGTGTTCCGTCCCTCGCTCAGACTGGGTCCCAGCCTCCACAATATTAATCCAGTGTGCCGTCAAGGAGATGTAGCGGCCTTGCCCACAAGCACTTGTCCACGTGTCTGTTGTTAGGTGGACTTTGGCTGAAACAGCATTGTTCAGGGCACGTGTGATGCTGTTGGACACGTGGTTATGCAATGCGGGGACGGCACATCTGGAGAAATAGTGGCGGCTGGGGACCGAGTAACGTGGGACAGCAGCCGCCATCAGGTCGCGGAATGCGTCCGTCTCCACCAGCCGGAAAGGCAACATTTCTAGCGCTATGAGTCGCGAAATGTGATCATTCAGGACTGTGGCATGTGGGGCATTGGCAGCGTATTTGCGCCTGCGTTCAAATGTTTGCTGAATGGATAATTGAATGCTGCGCTGGGACAAGGACGTGCTTGATGGTGGTGTAATTTGTGCGTGGGCAACTTCAGGTGCAGGGCCGGAGGCTTGTTCGCGGCCAGCATGGACAGGGGATTGGCTCGCATGCACAACAGGCGAAGACGTAGCAGTGACATCAGCAAGCACCGCTCCTCGACTCTGTTGTACTTCCCACAAAGTCAGGTGCTTGGCTGACATGTGCATGATCATGCTGGTGGTGGTCAGGCTGCTAGTTTTCGTACCCCTGCTGATAGTGGCATGGCAGGTGTGGTAAATGGCCTTTCTAGAGTCTTCTGGAGCCAACTTAAAAAACTCCCAGACTCGGGAAGACCGAACATTTGCACAGGCACCTTGAGTCGTGTTGTTGTTCCGGGGAACGGTTGCCTGCCTTCTGCCTGCGGACGCAACCCTGCTTCGTACTGCCTGTTGGGATGCTACGCCTCCCCCTGTGCACTGCTGTCCTCGCTCTGCATATCCTCCTGCCATGTTGGGTCAGCTACTGGATCATCCACCACGTCGTCTTCCTCTTCCGCACCCTGATCCTCCTTCTGACTTCCTGGCAATTGTGTCTCATCATCGTCCACCCCTTGTTGAGACACTTTGACAACGTTCCGTTCGTCATAACGTGGCTGCTCAAATATTTGGGCATCTGTACATACCATCTCCTCATCACCCACTTCAAGAGGAGGTGGCGACAGGCCAGATTCTGCGAATGGATACGTGAACAGCTCTTCCGAGTGTCCTAGTGTGGGATCAGTAATGTCCGTGGACGTGTACTCGGCCAGGTGGTAGGAAGGAGGATCAGGTTGGGAAATGTGCGGTGCAGTATCACGGCTACTGACAGTTGACCGTGTGGAAGACAGGGTGTTTGTGGAGGTGCCCATCTGACTTGAAGCATTATCCGCTATCCAAGTAACAACCTGTTGACACTGGTCTTGGTTCAACAGTGGTGTACTGCTGCGGGCCCAAGAATTTGGGACAGGACGTGCGAGCGAAGAGATGTGGCCCTTTGTTGTTGCGAAATTAGTGCTTGCACACGACCTCGGCCTCTGCCTGCACCACCATCACGTCCACTTCCTTGTTCCTTGCCAACGCCCTTGCCAACACCTTTGCGTATTTTGCCTGTATAGAGCGACAACTGTCTGGTGACTGTTGAGGTCACAGGAGATTAGGATTTTAGTTCCCTAACCTGTATCAAGGTATGACGTACACCAGTGTGGTGACTTGAGATCACAAGAGATTAGGATTTTAGTTCCCTAACCTGTATCAAGGTATGACGTACACCAGTCTGGTGACTGTTGAGATCACAAGAGATTAGGATTTTAGTTCCCTAACCTGTATCAAGGTATGACGTACACCAGTGTGGTGACTGTTGAGATCACAAGAGATTAGGATTTTAGTTCCCTAACCTGTATCAAGGTATGACGTACACCAGTGTGGTGACTGTTGAGATCACAAGAGATTAGGATTTTAGTTCCCTAACCTGTATCAAGGTATGACGTACACCAGTGTGGTGACTGTTGAGATCACAAGAGGTTAGGATTTTAGTTCCCTAACCTGTATCAAGGTATGACGTACACCAGTCTGGTGACTGTTGAGATCACAAGAAATTAGGATTTTAGTTCCCTAACCTGTATCAAGGTATGACGTACACCAGTGTGGTGACTGTTGAGATCACAAGAGGTTAGGATTTTAGTTCCCTAACCTGTATTAAGGTAGTACGTACACCTGTCTGGTGACTGTAATGGTTTCACGAGAGGATTTTAGCCCCTAACCTGTATTAAGGTAGTACGTACACCTGTCTGGTGACTTTAATGGTGTCAGGAGAGGATTTTAGTCCCTAACCTGTATTAAGGTAGTACGTACACCTGTCTGGTGACTTTAATGATTTCAGGAGAGGATTTTAGTCCCTAACCTGTATTAAGGTAGTACGTACACCTGTCTGGTGACTGTAATGGTATCAGGAGAGGATTTTAGTCCCTAACCTGTATTAAGGTAGTACATTCACCTGTCTGGTGACTGTAATGGTGTCAGGAGAGGATTTTAGTCCCTATCCTGTATTAAGATAGTACGTACACCTGTCTGGTGACTTTAATGGTTTCACGAGAGGATTTTAGTCCCTAACCTGTATTAAGGTAGTACGTACAGCTGTCTGGTGACTTTAATGGTGTCAGGAGAGGATTTTAGTCCCTAACCTGTATTAAGGTAGAACGTACACCTGTCTGGTGACTTTAATGGTTTCAGGAGAGGATTTTAGTCCCTAACCTGTATTAAGGTAGTACGTACACCTGTCTGGTGACTGTAATGGTTTCAGGAGAGGATTTTAGTCCCTAACCTGTATTAAGGTAGTACGTACACCTGTCTGGTGACTGTAATGGTGTCAGGAGAGGATTTTAGTCCCTAACCTGTATTAAGGTAGTACGTACAGCTGTCTGGTGACTTTAATGGTGTCAGGAGAGGATTTTAGTCCCTAACCTGTATTAAGGTAGTACGTACACCTGTCTGGTGACTTTAATGATTTCAGGAGAGGATTTTAGTCCCTAACCTGTATTAAGGTAGTACATTCACCTGTCTGGTGACTGTAATGGTGTCAGGAGAGGATTTTAGTCCCTATCCTGTATTAAGGTAGTACGTACACCTGTCTGGTGACTTTAATGGTTTCACGAGAGGATTTTAGTCCCTAACCTGTATTAAGGTAGTACGTACAGCTGTCTGGTGACTTTAATGGTGTCAGGAGAGGATTTTAGTCCCTAACCTGTATTAAGGTAGAACGTACACCTGTCTGGTGACTTTAATGGTTTCAGGAGAGGATTTTAGTCCCTAACCTGTATTAAGGTAGTACGTACACCTGTCTGGTGACTGTAATGGTTTCAGGAGAGGATTTTAGTCCCTAACCTGTATTAAGGTAGTACGTACACCTGTCTGGTGACTGTAATGGTGTCAGGAGAGGATTTTAGTCCCTAACCTGTATTAAGGTAGTACGTACACCTGTCTGGTGACTTTAATGGTGTCAGGAGCGGATTTTAGTCCCTAACCTGTATTAAGGTATGACGTACACCAGTGTGGTGACTGTTGAGATCACAAGAGATTAGGATTTTAGTTCCCTAACCTGTATCAAGGTATGACGTACACCAGTGTGGTGACTGTTGAGATCACAAGAGATTAGGATTTTAGTTCCCTAACCTGTATCAAGGTATGACGTACACCAGTGTGGTGACTGTTGAGATCACAAGAGATTAGGATTTTAGTTCCCTAACCTGTATCAAGGTATGACGTACACCAGTGTGGTGACTGTTGAGATCACAAGAGATTAGGATTTTAGTTCCCTAACCTGTATCAAGGTATGACGTACACCAGTGTGGTGACTGTTGAGATCACAAGAGATTAGGATTTTAGTTCCCTAACCTGTATCAAGGTATCAGTAGAGATTACAGAACACCGCACACTCAAAGTTTTTTTCAAGGTGATTTGCGTTTATTGTGGTGCATATAGACAATGTTGCGATGAACTGACGTTTCGACCACGTCCGTGGTCTTTATCAAAGTATCGCTGTGAATACAAACAAAGGTGTAGTGACTATACAGTATTTACAAAATATACATACAATTACAGTGTTGTTTAGAATCAACACATCATGATTTACATAGAACCATAATACAGTTTTAAAGTTGAGAAATACAGAGGTTAATCTATATAAAATCCAAACTGGGTGGGAGATAGGGGTATAGTAGGTTTAGGAAGGTTTAGGAAGCATCATATGTGACTGGTGATTTCATTTATTAATGGTATAATATCCATATAGTGATGGAATAAATCAGCCAAATACCTGTCCTTATCAATACAGAGGGTATGCACCTAGGGGAACCTTAGGTCCTGTGTTGCATAGGATTATGTTATCCTCAGGCAGTTGTCTCTGTTAATAGAGCACCCATAGTAAATGCAGGTAAAGAGTTATCATACGTTTGCCAATGGTAAGGTGTTTACCTTGATGTTGCAAAAACTATGCTTGCTGCATTCAGGGGGGTCTTAACCTGGTCTGTGCCACCGGGTGGTTTTTCACCTTAATAGGGGTAGACTGTATCCCTGGTAAAGGGAAACATGTGGGGTATTATGAGGTAGGTTAATACTTAGCTTGTGGTAGCCCGTATTGGTGGTTCAGTGGTCTTGCCTCCCGGTCCGGGGTCCGCCAGCGCGTCCTGCGCCTTGGCTGGGAGTGTATGTTTACCGGGAGACGCGGTCTATTTAGCCGACCTCCTCGGTCAGCTGACCGGAAGTGACGCGCTGTGCTGCGCATGCGCACTGCGCGCTGCTTCCCTAGTGACCGTAACTAGGTTTCTGGTGCTGCTGCACTGCGCGTGCGCGGCTCCTGCAGTGTTTATCAATGGATGGGGTCGTACTGCTAAGTGGTAAACCCGGACCTTGTTGTATGACCCTCTCTCACTTGGAGTATACCGATTAACAGCCTGGTAGTCCTGTATTGTATGGGCTATTTCACTTATATAGGGGTTGTTGTGTATAAAGGTCTATTTAGGCAGGTCTTATTAAGCACTATATAGGAGTTCATGGGGGGGTGGGTTACACATACATATTTTACTAGGCACATAGTTCCAGGTTAGCATTACATAGGTGCTCTCTGACATCTATACATGTTGCTAAATACGTCCTTGTATCCATACATGCTTTAAAACATAACAGTTGTAGAGGTCCAAATCCTTGTCAACATATATAATGTAGTATACAGTAAATGTTGTTGCTTTCTCCAGACCTAAGGATACAGAGGATAAGAAGGACAGGCAATGTACATCGGTGGTAGAGGTCTCAAACCTTGTCAACATAAATAATAAATGATATCGTATATTCAAGAAACCTAAACTCAACACCCTAGGTATAGACAAGACAAGCAATGGAAGAGGGAGCAAACATATAGTAGTATTAATACATTTACATTAGACTAGAAGAGCCCTATTTATGCTTACCAACCAAGATGTCAGACTAGAAAAAGTGCGATTGCGACTACATTCTTAGTGCGTCTGTAAGGGAGGAAAGCATATAGACAAAGAGTTACCAATCAATTTCTCTATTGAGGCCTTTGGGGGTAAGGGTGTCAAGTGTATAGATCCAGAAGGTCTCTCTTTCTTTTAGGAGTTTAATATGGTTACCCCCTCGTCTGGGTCTATGTATTTTCTCAATGACTTGAAACCTTAATTGCGATACTGAGTGCCTAGCCTCTTTAAAGTGGTATGGGAGTGGAAGCCATACCTTCTCACAACGGATTGTGGATTTATGGCTGGATATTCTATCCTTTATAGGTTGTATGGTTTCTCCCACATACAATAGGCCACAGGGACACTTAATCAGATATACTACAAAATTCGTATCGCATGTACAGTAATCATGAATCCTGTAGGATTTGCCCGTTCTAGGGTGGGTGACCATATGTCCTTTTATTACATTAGAGCAGCAGGTACAGTTAAGGCAGGGGAAGGTTCCCGTCTTTCTTGGGTGTAGGTATGTCTGAGACTCATGTGTACCCAGGCTCCCTATATCCGCCCGTACTATTCTGTCCCTAATATTTTGTGGTCTTTTTGTACACATTAGTGTTGGTGTTTTAAAGGCTTCGATTTGTGGGTAGCCCTTATTAAGTAGTGGCCAGTGTTTCCTAATTAATTTGTGTACTTTATTCATTGTTGGGTGATAATGATGTACAAATGGAATCCTCTCTACCTTATGTCGGGGTAAAGGTTCTAATGGTATCTCTTGCTGCCATTAACTCATCCTGTAGGAGCTGCTCTGGATATAGTCTGTCTCTAAACTTTTGGGACATCTCTGTCAGTCTTGTTTCTCTGGTGCTTGGATTGGATACTATTCGTGATACCCTCTTGAATTGCGATCTAGGGAGGCTGGCTCTCATGGATTTAGGGTGGCAACTGTTGTAAAGTAGAAGCTTGTTACAGTCGGTGGGTTTTGTAAATAGATCAGTATGGAGGTGTCCCTCGGTGTCCCTGATTATTCTGGTGTCGAGAAAAGTGATGTCGGTCGTACTTGTTGTTATGGTGAACTTCAGTTCCTCCCGAATGGTGTTTATTCTATTGTAAAATGTTAGTAAGCTATCCAAAGGGCCATCCCATAAGCAAAAGATGTCATCTATGTATCTTACCCAGCAGGTGGCGTGTTGTTGGTATAGCGTATCAGGATATATGTTTGTTTCCCACCCAGTTTGGATTTTATATAGATTAACCTCTGTATTTCTCAACTTTAAAACTGTATTATGGTTCTATGTAAATCATGATGTGTTGATTCTAAACAACACTGTAATTGTATGTATATTTTGTAAATACTGTATAGTCACTACACCTTTGTTTGTATTCACAGCGATACTTTGATAAAGACCACGGACGTGGTCGAAACGTCAGTTCATCGCAACATTGTCTATATGCACCACAATAAACGCAAATCACCTTGAAAAAAACTTTGAGTGTGCGGTGTTCTGTAATCTCTACTGATACCGAGACCTAAGGGCCTCCTACACAAGCACCTCGACTAGATCCAACAGGTGTGCACGCCAAACACTACTACTACTGTATCAAGGTATGACGTACACCAGTGTGCTGACTGTTGAGATCACAAGAGATTAGGATTTTAGTTCCCTAACCTGTATCAAGGTATGACGTACACCAGTGTGGTGACTGTTGAGATCACAAGAGGTTAGGATTTTAGTTCCCTAACCTGTATTAAGGTAGTACGTACACCTGTCTGGTGACTGTAATGGTTTCACGAGAGGATTTTAGTCCCTAACCTGTATTAAGGTAGTACGTACACCTGTCTGGTGACTGTAATGGTGTCAGGAGAGGATTTTAGTCCCTAACCTGTATTAAGGTAGTACGTACACCTGTCTGGTGACTTTAATGGTTTCATGAGAGGATTTTAGTCCCTAACCTGTATTAAGGTTGTATGTACACCTGTCTGGTGACTTTAATGGTGTCAGGAGAGGATTTTAGTCCCTAACCTGTATTAAGGTAGTACGTACACCTGTCTGGTGACTTTAATGGTTTCAGGAGAGGATTTTAGTCCCTAACCTGTATTAATGTAGTATGTACACCTGTCTGGTGACTGTAATCGTTTCAGGAGAGGATTTTAGTCCCTAACCTGTATTAAGGTAGTACGTACACCTGTCTGGTGACTGTAATGGTGTCAGGAGAGGATTTTAGTCCCTAACCTGTATTAAGGTAGTACGTACACCTGTCTGGTGACTTTAATGGTGTCAGGAGAGGATTTTAGTCCCTAACCTGTATTAAGGTAGTACGTACACCTGTCTGGTGACTTTAATGGTTTCAGGAGAGGATTTTAGTCCCTAACCTGTATTAAGGTAGTACGTACACCTGTCTGGTGACTGTAAGTTTTCAGGAGAGGATTTTAGTCCCTAACCTGTATTAAGGTAGTACGTACACCTGTCTGGTGACTGTAATGGTTTCAGGCGAGGATTTTAGTCCCTATCCTGTATTAAGGTAGTAAGTACAAGAGTGTGGTGACTCTAATGGTCACAGAAAAGCTTGGATTCCAATCTGTATCACCCTGCCTATATCCTCCTAGATTAGTCCTGAGAAGGACTGTTCTGGTCACTGGAAAGCTTGGACTCCGATCTGGATCACCCTGCCTATATCCTCCTAGATTAGTCCTGAGAAGGACTGTTGTGGTCAGCAGCAGCAGTTTGCAGCCCTGCTCCAGATCTACCTATGAGGGACGCAAATCTGTCCCTAAGCAGCAGCAGACACTCTCCCTACACTCACTGTCTGGATGGCTGTGTGCCGAGCACAGCGCGCCGGGAGTTATAAAGGCTCGGTCACGCTGTGCAGGGCGGCCAATCACTGCTATGCCACAACTAACAGGGCTGTGGCATTGCAGTGGTCTGCCAGCCAATCCCTGCACGTGGGCTGGCTCTCAAAAGAGCGCCAATATGCAGAGATGATGACCACGAGCACAGCACGAGTATCGCGAGATTACTCGGTGCTCGGCGAGTCGCCCGAGTACAGTGATACTCGTGCGAGTACCGAGTAGTGGCGAGCATGCTCGCTCATCACTATTAATTATATCTCTGACCTCTTTAGCCCTGTTGTCATATCTGCCTATGATTCGTAGTACTGGCTCCTCTTGACATGATAAAGTTTTAGGTTATAATAGTGTGGATCTCTCCTTTTGCTTGGCATGTCTGTAGGCATCATTCAGTATTTTTTCCGGATATCCTCGATCCAGGAATCTTTTTTTCGAGGTGTCTAGCCTGCTGAAAAAACATCTAATCTGTAGCACAATTTCTCTGAACCCTAAGGTACTGCCCCTTAGGGATTCCCCTTCTTCAGTGGTATGGCGTGATGGCTGTTCCAGTGCAGAAAGCTGTTACAAGCTGAGGTTTTCTGATATGTTTTAGTTGTTATACGTCCATCTTCAAGAATATTAATGGTCAGGTCAAGGAAATTAATCTCCTTCCCTCCAAATTCAGAAGTGAAACGTAAACCAAGCTCATTTTTGTTTAAGGTATTCACAAATTCAGAAAAACTATTCTCAGTACCAACCCACAGCACCAGTATGTCGTCAATGTAGCACCCCCAGTATATTATCTGGGGGCACCACCATTGCTCTTCTAGGTCACTCCCAAAAACCACTCTATCCTCCCACCAGCCCAGGAGCAAGTTGGCATATATAGGGGCCATGGAGCTACCCATGGCCGTGCCCTGAGCTGGTGGAAGAATTTAGCGTTAAACGAGAAATAATTGTGTGTCAAAACGAATTCCAGCAGTCTTAGCACAAAGAGATTATGTTCACCATATTGATTACCTCTCGAGTCTAGAAAATATTTTACAGCCTTGAGGCCCAACGTGTGATGGATACTGCTGTAAAGTGCCTCTACGTAATTTGACGCTATATGGACATCTTGGCTAACCGTTACATCCTCCAATCTTGCCAGTAAGTCCAGCGTATCTCGTTTGTAAGAAGGGAGAGTAACAACGAAGTTCCCTAGGACTTGATCAATGTATACACTTGAATTTTGTGTCATGGAGTCAATACCCGACACTATCGGTCGCTATTTTAGTGGGTTCAAACCCTTGTGCACCTTAGGTAGTGCATAAAATGTCGGGATTACCGGATGTTTCATTCTCATATACTTCATTTCGTTTTTGCGAATTAGATTTTTCTCAAAAGCATTTTCCAAAATGTTGTCCAAATCATTCTGAATATCTTCTGTTGGATCTTTTTTCAAGACACCATAATAAAGTCCGTCCCCCAGTATATCCAAGCACATTTTTTTTATAGTTCTTATGGTCCATAATAACTAGGTTGCCCCCTTTGAATATGTCCTCTCTTTGTGTCAAATTCACTAGAGCCTCTTGTCCACGTTTGTGAAATAGTTATTGTTGCTCTCTCTGAGTTTATCTAGATCTTCCGATACCAACTACCCTACACCTGCAGAACCTTGCCTGGTGGTATAACTGGAGAGCAATCTCCTATATCATAAGACGCATTCTTGAAGAAGACCCATGTTGAGTCGAAATGTCAATGAATGATTGCTTTCACTAATTGCAAATAAAAAACCCTCAAAATAAATTACCTCTCAAGTGTTTCTTATATGTGTGCCAGGGTTGTTTTTTACATTGAAACCTGGCCCTGACCTCTCCTGTTTCCCTCACTTGTATAGCAGGCGATGAGAACCTTCTGCTTGGCACCGCTAACTCCTCTACGGTTCCTGGCTTTGCTGGTGGCTGTGCTACAAGTGCTGCTCTGGTCTTTTCTGCTGGGCTATCTGGACCCTTGCAGATTTGGACTCTGGTGTTTGGGTTGTTTCTGTTGCTCCTCTGGGGTGAACCGGTATGGTTCCTCTGTCCCCTCTCCATCTCGCCTTGCCTCCGACCCTCACTCTTGGGTCCCTTACACTGGCTAGGCTTCCTCACTGACACGGGTCTAGCGTGGCTCCATTCACCAGGATGTCTTCACAGTCCTACCTGGAACTGTACTGCCTAACTCCTCCCCGAGTCTGAATTTATAGGGGACCTTGCCTGAAGTCAGCAAGTAGAGCTCCCCCTTCAGGTCTGGGGTGGAAGGTGTTGCATGTGTAAGTTTACCTGATGTGGAAATCCCTCCCTGCACCTGGTGTTCCTGTGGTAACCGAACTGTAGGGGTGCCACACATACATGACATGCATTTCACAACTTCAAATGAAATTTGAAGTAAATCCTAAACACAATCCACAAAAAAAAAATCAGTTTGCCAGTCGTGGATTTTCCAGAAGGTTCACACACATTTCAGCCATAAGTGGATTTACAGTAATTGAAACGACCAATACACGTGTGTTACCACATAACTAGGATATCATTTATCCTGCAAATTACAATAACTAAAGGGATTGTCTTGGTTAAACTCTTATTTGGCCAGACATAGAAAGTGGACATGCTCGGGCTGGTTTCACACTGCCGTCTTTTGGCATCAGTGTAAATCTGTCACTAACTAGGTGCTCTTGCATCAGTGTTTGGCCCCATTGATTTTCAATGGGGCTGGAGACACTTGCGGGTGCATCCAGTTGTGTATGGTTCCCCCCGATCCGAGTGTCCACATGGCCAGAATACAGTTCTAAATGACACACCCTCTAAGGGGCATGTGGTTTATCACCCTCCGGATCCCTGTCAAATATGCAACCGAATGCTTCTGCATGGGGTGCGGGTACATCCAGTTTCATAATTGCAGGGGACTCCGGGGGCTAGCAGGAAAAGTCTGCATGCCCCCTGATTCCAAAATACGCTAGTGTGAAACCAGCCTCATACATTCCCTTCCCTGATCAAGCACTGCCGCAGGTCTTTTTTGTCTGCAGTAACCACTTGATCACTAGAAGTAAACACTGGCTACATTGACATCACCACTGAGCCAAGTGTTGGAATCTGTCAACAAAGAGCAGCGAGGTGGCAGAGGCAGCACTGTACCTGTGGAGGGTGAGTATTGGTGTATTTGTCATTTCCTATGTTTCAAACCTATGCAAAAATACTAATTTATACCAGACAACACCGTTACCAGTTCCTTTACAAAATCTGGCTCCAGAGATCCAGACAATCATGAGGGATTGAAACCAAATTGCAAATGAAATTAAGTTTCTGTAAAATGTTTTGTTATGCAATGAATAAGCTTTATTTGCTATATCCTCAATCCTGCTGTAATATATAACACTTAGAGAACCACATTACAGATTTATATTTGTTGCGTCTGGCAATTCTTTCCAGTCATTTCACTTTCATACTAAGGTTATATTCACAGATTTATGACTTGAATTGAACTGAAGTCTTTCTTCATTTGAATCTTTTTCACTTTAGGTAAATGTCTTTCCTTTGACTATTGCATATAAATGTGGATAGATCGCCTGTTTTGACTGCTATCATAGGTTATAAACCATTGATTTAATTTAAGGGCTTACTTTGCTTAGCATTAATGATATATTTTAGAGCAAAATTCTGTATTTAAAAACTAGCAGAGGAGATTCAGTGTTTTATTATTTCGATCTGACTTATTTAAATGCTTATAAAATTCCAAGAGGTTGATGAAATGTATTCAGTTCTTGAAACATTAAACTGAAAAATAAATGTATTATGAAATGGGAAGCACTAGGGAGCCGAAAATTACCAGCTAACAAAACTCTTCATATTTCTAGACATTCGTTGACTTATTCTTGCAGTGCTAAAATGTACTTTTTTAGCTATTTCCGAAAAAAGTCAATCTTTATTGTCCTTGCCTTGTTCGCAGTGCGTAATATCCTTGCTTCACTTTATTTAATGAAATGTCCAGTCTTATAAAGTAGCACTTATTAGTGAAATAATATTCATATATTTAATGTGGTTTGTGTCCAATTCTTTAGGGATTTCAGGATTAATGCTTCCTGTCAGTATATATTTTATTTTTTCACATTTAGGAACTTACCATGTCCAGCATACATACCTAAATAGCATGTTAGACTTTGACCATATCACTGTATTTCTACTGTAAATGGCAAATTAGAGATCCTTACATGTAAAAAGCTAGCAGAATTGGACAAACCTTCTTGGCTTTAAGGGAACAAATGTAATATAAGCCCTTGGTGCATCATGGTGTGGCCAAACAGTTAAGTGCACCTTTGCACATGCTTCTTGTGCCTCAAGCTACTCCCCTATCTTTGATTGTCAGCTTTAACTTCACAGAGCAAGAGAAGGGCAGAGATAAATGGAAAGCAAGTTGGGGGAAGATGTACTGAAAGGTTTGATCACACCATGATACACCGAGCATCTATAGTTATTTTTGTGCTGACAAAGTCCCTTTCTGGTTAGCAGGGGCACTTCGAAAGATTCTTCCAATCTATGTAGGACTAAATTACCTAGTACAAGGATTAGGGATACATAGAACTATTCATGTCCCTACCCAACAATCTAATGCATAAATCTACTATATAATCTCCTAATCGTGTCTGTCTGACGCCGAAATCACGCGCCAGCGCTCATTGGCTGCCGCTAGCAGCGGCAACCAATGAGCACCGCGTGTGCAAAAAGCCGCTCGCATTCAAAACGAGAAGATTACATAGTAGCTGTAACCTGGCGCTATGCGTCCCCTGTTGCCAGGCTACATGTAAAGGCCGTGGCGACCCCCCGCAACCCCCCACCCGCTGCCTCCCTCCTCACCCTTCCTCGCCCCCCTTGGGCCTCCCTCCCCACCACCTCGCCTCCCTGCTTCCCCGCCCCCCTGCCCGCCTCCTGCCTCACTCCCCCGCCTCCCCCGCCCTCCCTCCTCGCCTCCCCCGCCCCCCCTCCTCGCCCCTTTCCCGCCCCCCTCCACGCCCCCGCCCGTTTTTTACTCGTC